>JAHLJT010009355.1:65195489-65623460 GCA_031308135.1 Acheta domesticus
CGGGGGATCGAACTCCGCACCTTCCTTATTGAAGATCTCAACCCGAAGGGTTAACGAACCGCGCTACGGGACCAACATGCGAATCAACTGCTTATATATTAGTCAAAACGTACTTGTATCAGTTCTATCATTAGGAAGCCGGTAATTGTCAACATTCGAAAAACATGTCTTTCAAAAAACATGACCAAGAAAGGCAGCGGTGAACGGCTTACTCCACATAATTTATCCGATGATCGGCATTTGCAAAATAACTACTGCGAGAAAGTATGTGCCATTCTATAGCACCACTAGTTTATATATTTCCCGTCCCTTATTACACACGTACAGAAAATTTAAAGAAAAAATTTGGAGCGGTTTTTGAGAATTTTTTTGTATATTTAAATCGCAATTTACGCAAAAACTACTCGTTTTTCCAAAAAATGGTACATGACCTTATTTGAAGTGCTAATTCTGTACAACCGACTTTGTCTGAGGCGAAAATCTCCATCTTCAATTTTGCAGTTTTTAAAGTTCTTTGCAATTTTCGAAAAATTGGGCCTATCAACGAAAATGATACCTACGTCATTCCCTTCAAGTTCTTCGCACTATTCAACAACAAAATATAATCAAAAATTTGGAGCCATTTCTTTTAATTTAGAAAATCTCAAAATGGGCATGTAAAGTACCCTTAAATACATAGATATCGGTTTCAAATTCAAGAGGCCTTGAGACGAGTAAAAACCTTTGGGGAATATCAATGTTGAAGAAAATCGGCCGAACGGTTGAAGCGCTAGCGTTGACCACAGACGGACAGACGGACGGACGTTTTGCCGTCAATCGATTTTGAAGTATGAAGAAGATCATGGATTTTGACTACACCACGAGATAGAGGATTTTTTTTCTAAATTTAGCAACAGGTTTTATCCACTTTTTTGTCACCAGACCCCTGCTATAAGAGATTCCCCGTTTTCCGCCGCACGATTACATAACTTTCTCTTCTTACGAAGTATTCGTAAGGCGAGAAAGTAAAAATTCTCAAAAATTGTTCCACATTTTTTCTTAAAACTTTCAATAGGGATAGTGCCTAATGTACTCTAAGAAACATAAATGCCATATTGTTCTATGCTTTCGGTTTTTCAACGACTATAAAAATGTAATTTTTTTACCTGTCTCTCACGTCGTTAACATTTACATTAGCGGCGGTTTGTTCACGTTATTGTATTTATGAGTACATGTACTAGTACTTTAAATAATGTAATATAAAGTCTCAAAATCTCAACAGATTTCTGTAAAAACAAACTCAAAATTCCGCATTTTCAGAAACGCAGAAACGCCATTTTCTCGTAAATGTCTCCAAATTTTTTCTTCAAACTTTTCGAACGGATAGTGCTAATTGCTCTCTTTAATACACCTATGTAATTATTTTGAAAGATCTCACACACGGTTAAAATGCACATTTCCAACAATTTGTAAACACGATTGTATTTGTGAATTAATGGGCTTTAAATGACTTCTAATGAAGGTTTTCGAAAACTCAAAAATTTCCTGTGAAAAAGAGCATCAAATTTCGATTTTACAGTAGCGCTTAAAAGCCATTTTCTTAAAAACTACTCCACATTTTTCAAAGAAAATGGCCATTTACGATGAGGTTTTACTGTTCTTTAATATTCTTAAAATAATATTTCCATTCTACAACTAAGAAACCGAAAAATTACGGAAATGTTGAAAAGAAAGTACTTTGGATGGCGATAGATGGCAGTTGGCAAGAGTATGAGGCAAGTCTGAATAGCTAGCTGAGACCAAAGGAAATAGAAAACTAATACGGGAAAGTCTGTAGCACCACTAGTAACGCAGTATGAAACACTACACTGTCCATTGACATTCTCGGGGAGTAGTCTGAACAGACATTAAGTACCATCAAAACAATGAATAATTTGGAAAACACTTCAATAAATACAAAAGTCTGACTATTAATGTATTTTAAGTTTTTATGTCACCATGTTTTCATAAACAATATAAAAATGATAGTGTAATTCACAAGTAAGACAGAAAAATCATTTTCAGAAGAAAAGGAAAAATACTCTCAAAATTCATGATAGTTAAGAATGCCAAGTTCTTGTTTGGTAGAAGCAGAGTTGGGCAAAATACTTGAAAAATGTATTTCAGATACAAAATACAAAATACTTCGCCGAAAGTATTTTAGATACCAAATACAAAATACTTTCATAGAAGTATTTTAGATACAAAATAGTATTTTAAAATACTTTTGAAAATACAAAATACAACCAACTGTGTTTTACACATAATAACTTCTATTTTTTCTCTTTTAAACAACCATTCACATTCAATAAAATATCACATCACATTTAAAGAATATATAACATTCTTTATGCAAAAATATTTCAAATGAAATTTTCAACCCATTTCAGGTATCTGTATGGGGTCATCCATAAATTATGTACACTAAAGGGGGAGGAAGGGGGTCTGAGGCAGCGTTACATTGCTTTACTTAGAGATAGGGAAGTGCGTTACAAGGGGGTATTGAAAATACTCGAAATATGTATTATGTAATTTATGGACGGCCCCTATCATTTGTGATGTGTGTTCATGTTTTAAGTCTGAAAGGCATCTTGTCCATGCTAAGAGCCGAAGGAATACTTGGAGTTTAAAGATCACACCATGAGTTCTTAGGAGGTGATAGTTTGGGACAAATATTGCAGGTTATAGACAATTAACCAAGATGCCTTGTGATGTATGAACATACATTACAAATGATGATGAATACTGCGGATTTTTAGGTTTTAAAACATGCATTTTAGGTGCATACAATAGGTTCTTTCAGCATCTATTAGGCTTTTTAAATAGTAGAATAGGTACTAATAAAACTCGAAACTTACTAGAAAACTCACTTTTTGAACATTTATTATATTTCTCAAAGATAAGAACATAAGTCACTACTACGTAGAATCAGTGTTGAACATTTTGTGATTATACTATTTATGAACAAGTTTGTTTATAGTTACAATTATTCCTATCGTATTTTGCCTCACAATAAATTACTAATAAATTCTCCAAGTTTTCAAGAGAAAATGAATGTTTCTTATCGGTCAAAACCACTTTGCTTTTGGGGAAATTCAATCGCTTTATCTTAGAAATGGAGGCAGCTTCTCCACGAAGTCAGGAAGTAGTGGCGTGGAGACTTTTATCGCAAGATCCTTGTCCAGTACATTCATTTCTCGCTCTCTTACAGGCGACAAAATGATACAAGGGGTAAAAAGGTACAAGAGGACGAATGCAATTTAGGTTGTTAAAAGTAACTTAAAATTAATATCATCCTTGTCTGTTGTGCCGACACAGAAGAAAAAATAAGCCGTAGATAAAGAAATTAGGCAAATTAGTCTCATTTTTAGGGTTTTAAACCTAAAATAGGCGTAAATAAGCATTAATCTTGAAATTGGCTCTTTTAGGCGCTACAAAATTGACGGGTTTTGGTTCAAATAAACCTAAAAAGTGTATATAAGCTTCATTTAGTACAAGGTACCCAAGAAAAAAAAATTTTTTTCTAAATATACCATAACGAAATATCAGCTCTTAAAAACGCCGCAGGCACAAGTTTTTAATCATTGCGCACAACCACTGGGCCACGAGGCACACACATGGGCAGCACTCGTTCTGGCACGCGGAGCCTGCTCTCTGAGAAATTGAATCGGAGCTCGCGATTACAGCCACGGTGTAAGAAATATATCGTACACCGTGTGATTATAGCGCTCCTCTGGTTATCTTTGGTTGAACCGACGGAGGGAAAATACGTAATCGGAGGAACCGGAGGTCCGGTAGCACTCGTCCATATGGCAGGACCCTCTCCATTTACTGGCCCAATCAATGTTTGGGACGGATAAATGAAAAGTATTTTTGTATTTTGAAAATACAAAATACCATCAGAAAGTATTTTCGATACAAATACAAAATACATGTTTAAATATGTATTTTCAATACAAAATACAAAAGTATCGAAAATACGTATTTTCAATACAAGTATTTTCGATACTGCCCAACTCTGGGTAGAAGTATTTATTATATCTATCAAAATGAAATGAAAGCAGAAAAAATAAGGTCTCTATTTATGGTCTAAGGTCTAATTATGCAGGCTTTTATTGATTATCAAATTTACAATTTTACGCAGGTCGTAGGGTAAAAGAAAAATGAATTAAAATATGAATTTCAGTTTTGAAATTGGAAATTAAATGTAGACAAGTGAACAAGGTAAGATAAAATATAATAGAAGGTGAGCAAAACTTACAAGAGGAGAAAGATAAAATCTGAAAAATGAAGAATTCAAGAATTTTGATAAGCATTCTTTTCCAAGATTTTTCTTGATCTATGTATGTTTCTGTACAAAATTGAAGTTTACTCTTAACAAAGAAGAACTCTCTGTAACTTCATGGTATGCAACACAACATTTTGCATACTTGGCATGTTTTAGAAGAACCACAAAAGTGAGGAGAAACTTCATAAACATTAATCAAAAATATTTTAGAATGAATGCCTATAACAATATTCTTAATTTCGGACCATTTTTGGTGACTTTTTCGTCAAACTTTGTTCCAGTTTCATATCCTTCAAAAAGGGCAGAATCAAACTTGGCCACTCATTTCTTGGAATCAAGTACCCAACTGAAACATCCCGTGCATTTGTGACTCAGTCTAGCTTTGTTACTTGTAGAGTGAGCCCTGCTGATTGTGCTTATTTATGGAGTAAGACTACTATAAAATAAAATAAGGCACTGTTACATTTGGGCAAAAGAAAGTTTTGAGTGCCAGACCTCTGATAAAAAAGGCAAGGAACACAATAGAATTTGGAATATAAAATGTAATATTTGTTAATATTTCTGATATTGAAACAGATTAAAAGGGTTTTTATTATTTCTTACAGTAAATATTGCTTCAGTTTTATCAGACGTTTTCAAATGCATTAATTGTGACAACAGAGTCCACTGCAATGCAATTTTGTTAATATTATTTTTGTACATTAACATTAATGAAATAATAAAGACTTGTATCACAAAAAATACCTCCCCAAAAAAATTCAATAAAAAATTTAATTAAAATTCCATAGATTAAATTTTCACACACGACATACAAACGGGATAATTCTACAAAATTGGATAAACCTTCAACACCAGCTCTGCAATGCGAATGGAATTGTAAACGATGCAAATGATTATTTTAAAAAATTACTATGTTACAGAAGTAAAATGTGAAATTAAAAATTAGCCTCTGTATTTCGAAATAGTTTCAATAAGTATAATCAATCAATGCATGTTTTAAAACAAGAACAGAACAACACGTCATCTCAACCTTTTGTTACCAATCAGTCAGTATGAAGCTTATTTGGATCAGTAAACTGGGCAGTCAAAATATAAAACACTGCTGGTAACGGTACTAAAGCTAAGAGAGAAGCATGAAAAATTGGATCTTTTAGCTGGGTGATGGCTATAATTCCATAGGCATGAAGAAGCCAGTGGCCAATTAAAATGACCATATTTCTAAATTCAACTATTGTGCTAAAGAGTAAAAACCGCATTGACTGATCTAACTTAAATGCAAAATGGGTGGCATTTGAAAACACTGAAATCACAATAATTATGTAAGGAAATGAGTAATAGATAAGTCCTCCAAACACAGCTTGTATCAAAGCCAAAGTAGGAAAAAAATACAATGCAGCATATATTGACATTTTACCTTGTTTAGGTAGGAAATGTGCAGCAAGCCATGGACGTAAAAGTAACATTAATACAACTGCAAGAGCATAAAATATGAACATTATAGTGTATAAGGGATATACTGCTTCTTGAGTACAATGAAGAGTCTCCGAATAATTTGGATTTGGATTATGTAGCAATGTGTACCAGTCTGATAACTTTTCCACATGACATGATCGTAAGTTCAGACTTCCCATTGGTTCTGATAACAACAAAGTTAAAAATGCTGCAGTCACTATTTCAAAGACAGCTGAAAGATGCAGGCACAAAACTTCTTTTAAGAAGCTTCTTCTCATCGCAACAATGTCAATGAAAAACCAATGTAATATTAAAGCTAATAAAACCATAAAACCAAAGATATAACCAATCATAAAACACAGGACTGTCATTGCATGGCACACACGCTGAAGAAGCATTTGCTCTAAATCCTCGTGGGCAAGCACTGCAGTTGCCCCAGCTTCCGTCGGGAAGAAGTTCGCGACCACAGTACAGTCCGGGGCATTTTGACAGAAGTCCTTTATCCATTGCCAAGCCGTTTCGATACGAATTTTTTTCCACTTCCCTAAAATTGTCGTAAAACACGTTTGTCGTACACGTCGAATAACGTCTCAATGACAATAACGATTCATTGGTACTCCTCAACACTTAATAATAAGCAGGCATACCACGACGGCTCCTCACACATCATATCATGCCCAATACTCAAAATTTCCTCTCTCACTGGACTTTCACAGCTTCACACTATTCACACCAGAGCGTACACTTTTCGACCCATATATAAACAATTGTAATTTAACAAACAATTGTAACAAAAACATAACAAAACCAGAAACAATTGCCCATCTTGTGCGTATTATACGCGCACAGAGCACCAAAGTACGTTACTTTGTCCGTGATCTGTCCGTGATATACGCGCACGTTTTCCACGTTTTCTTGAGCTTCGGAACACCAACCCTCACTCCTTTCCAACCTATAATGCAATTTTTGTAACTTTGCCCCTTAGAGAGATCAGCTGTTGATGGTTTCATCAAATCAGGAGCTCAAAGTCACCATAGTGACGTCACTGTCGTGAAAATATAAGCTCTCGATTGGATGGCAGCAAAACAACTGATTCTGTCAGGGACAAAGTACAAAAATTGCAGTATAATACTTGAATTAAGAATAAATAGCAATGAGAGTTGAAGACAAAAATCTGATAACCAGAAATGTTCGCTCCCGTGTAATATAAACTATTTTGCACCGAAAAACGATCTACAAATTCTAGGTAAAATCCTTTTGTCAAAATAACCAGAAGGCTCAAGTAAACGTGCGCGGATAATAACTAGACTTCGATTAAAACATTATGTCCGTTGACACTTGTCAGTTATGGCACTATATATGATATATACTCTCTGCAGAGAGTATATAACAGAGACGGCACTCAATGTATATTGGAGAGCTCTTATTTGACATGGTGGGGGGAACCGACAGAGAGAGTGGGGGACGCCGCCATTCGCGGGCCCCAATAGCGTTGAAGCTTTAAAAATATGCCGGGAATACGAATCAGCCAATCACGACGACCCCACTCAAAACGAGTAGCGAAGACGACCCCGGTGTCAAGAGAGTACAGCTCTGTTTCACTTCCAATATTATTTATATTGACTTTTGAATTTATTTATAAGTACATATGATTTGCAGTTGAATTAAGAACAAAATAAATGTTACACTATTTAGGAATTTGAAGGCAGGGAAAGAAATCTAGGATAAACATGCAAAATAAACGAAAGTGATTTCACATTTTAACATTTATTTTCAAATTAAACATGGAATAATACAAAGACATAATACAAAGGCACAAAACACATACATCCAAAAATTGTGAAATATCACTAATTCAACTTTCTGTTGGCTCCCTACATACATATTTAAACCCTGACAATCTATTCAAAAAGAAATTTTAAAAAGCAGCAAAAACATAGCATAATTCATTGGCATACAGTGATGACAATTAAAAACACACAGATATATGGATATTGCAATAAGCCTAAAGTGAGTTGCAATGTGAAAAGTATAAAGTGCACCGTTACCAAACAGTAAGAGTTAAACATAGGAAAATACAATTGAGTGATCGACTTGAACTTTTCTAGTCATAACATACAAACATAGATAAGTAAGATCCTATCAATTAATCTCAAAACCCTTTGGCCCAAGATTCAAAGCACTGAAATGAATCAACATACTAAGATTTGTAAATACAAAACGTGTAAATTGAATTCATATACTGTCAATACATTGATATGTAGTAAATATATACTTATGTATTTGCCCACTTGTTACAGTGCAAGCTCTTATTCATGCTCAGATTTATATGGAATGATATACATAATATTAACATAAATATGTACTAATACTGTTCAACTATGACTTACAATACACACCAAAGTGTTTAGTAAAATAATGTCTTAATCGAATGCTTCTCTTGCATAACTAGGATGGACAAATACTGTAGCTAGCCAGTAAACAAATTTTATACATTTGTGTGGCTGAAAACAAGTTCTTTAATCTTTTTCACACAATTGACCATTTACAAAATCTGCGAGTTACCGAGCATTGTTTCAAACATTCCAATGTGGATCAGTGCCTTTTGTTTTAATATTGCTTAGTGCTGGTAAAAACCCCATCCAACATGAGAGGGAAAACTGGAGACAAACTTTAATAATATTTTGTGGAGTGAATTCTGTAAGTTCTATAAATTAGATTAACCATGTACATTTGAACTAAATGTCTTTCTAATCTTTCATGAATAATTTTAAAAGAATATGTAATACATTGCAAATAAAATGTAGACAGGGCTGGGCAGTATTTAAATACATAAAATCGGTGTATTTAAAAAAGAAATACTTAAAATACTTCAAAAATACATGAAGATAATGAGGATAGTTTCTTTTTGTTTGATTTGGCTAGTGAATGGACCTCATTAAAAATAAATAAATAAAAGATTCTTTCAGCTGTAGAACTTGAGTTCTCTTCATTTTTAAATGACAAATCTAAATTATTAAACGTGATGGACAATTATCAAACAATAATACAAAGTTTATTCTGTATAACACTAGTTTATGTTCATCAGCGCCATTCAACAACTGTTTTCCTGTGCAGGCATTCACAAAGTAAGGGATTGCTTATGCTAATTTGTAATGTAAATGAAACAGGACCAATGACTTAAGCTCACTATAACTGAGAATTCACTGTATCCGAGTTCACTATCAACAGTAGGCTAATTACTAGAGGGTGGATTTGAACGAAATGTAATTCCTTATCTTTTCACTTTAGACCAGTACCTTTTAGTATAGATATTCATTTTATGTTATAACTAGAACTGGGAAGCTTATGCAAGCTTTTAGCACTGAAATATGCATACAAATATGCCACAAAAATGTTTGGTCATAAAAAGATATTTAACAAGATAACATATTTTTGCCACCCAGAGACAGGGAATATGCAAATTAAAAACAAAGTTTGACAAAAATGACAAAATGACAAAAATGTTTGGTCATAAAAAGATATTTAACAAGATAACATATTTTTGCCACCCAGAGACAGGGAATATGCAAATTAAAAACAAAGTATCTACTCATTGTACTAACATATTTGAAGCAACAGGAAAGTTCATGCTTTGTATTAATACAAATTTTTTACTTGGAAATTTATGGTTTTGTGTTATTTTAGCGAAGAAGTTGAACAATATGAAAAAACATTCATTTATATGCCAAAAAGCTCTGAAAACACAAGGTATGCAGTATATGCAAATAATTTCTTATTTTATTTCCAATATTTTGCCATGAAACACACATTTTACAATTTCAGGGAAATATGACCATTGACAAAAAACTTGCAATTGCATTAACTTCCCAGCTCTTGTTATAACAAAAGGAAATGACCCCATTTTTATATGCCCTTTTTTGCATTTTTCATCGATTTTGACTACCAAGTCACTTTTTACTTCTTTCTGTCATCTTTAAAGTATGTTTTGCTAATTTCATTGAATTTAATACAATTTTAATGGTACTTGCTTCAAGTAATGTTTACAAGATGCAACAAATGTTTTTCACAGAATTTCTGAGCAGCTTATTCAATTTTTGTGCTCAGAAATTGTAATGTCATCCATTACAAGAATGTAATCACCATTGTTTGGTGGATTTCACAATACCTGAAGACAGCCTGGTCCAGTCCAAACCCAAAGTTTGCAAGCTCTGTTCACTTGAATGAAAGGAAAAGACTAGAGACAAAAAAATAATGTTAAATTAAAATGTGCTCGTAACATCCTAAAAGCAAATGTGCAATAACTGTAAACAGTGAATACTTACCTCTCTCCTCTGGTACACTCTGCAAGAATGCCCTGAGCATCCTGTCAGGTACCTCAGGACATACATCAGAAAAGAGAGTTGGTACTGCGTTACACAGCACTCTCCTAGAGGCACTAATCATGTGTGGTGTAAAATGATCTACGCACACATATCGACCACTAGTTACAGTGCGCCATGAACAGGAAGCCATCAGGACGCCAATTGCCTTCAGCTACTTTATACACCTGAAGTTATATTAAAAAAATTATCAATAATATTATCATCATCTTCTATTTATTCCACAAAAAAATATAGTGATGGTAATAATTTTCACATTTTTATGAATGTATTTCTATCGTACTACTACTACTACTACTACTACTAATAATAATAATAATGATAAAAGCATGAACAATATAATTTAATTTTATAAAAATGTAAGATTAACATATCGAGCACATGTGTTAAACACAATTACCTTCCAAACATCGTTGGGGAAAGCAAACAGATTTGGCCTTGCAGCAATTTGGCAACCAACACTGCTTCTGTCGTGGCATTTTGCAGGGAAGAAAAGGGTATCCTCTCCGATCCTCTCAATTGCCTTCAGCCCCTTAATACACCTGAAGTTATATTTAAAAAATTATCAATAATATCGTCTTCTATTTATTCCACATAAAATATAGTGATGGTAATAGAAATACATTCATAAAAATGTGAAAATTATCGTACTAATAATATTAATTATAAAAGCATGAACAATATAATATTATAAAAATATAAGATTAACATATCGAGCACGTGTTAATCACAATTACCTTTGAACATCGCTGGGAAAAGCAAACAGATTTGGCATCGCCTCTGTCGTGGCATTTTGCAGGGAAGAAACAAAGGGTATCCTCTCCGATCCTCTCAACAAAGGTATCCACAAAAGGGCATTCGTTTTGCACAGCCACTCTCGGCCACTCTTCGTGAAACGGTTCACCACGATCATAAATTTCAAAACATAGAAACAGGAAGTTACGTTCTCTTCGGTAGTTGTCAGAAATGGTCGCTAGAGGGTACTGTTGATCCCAGTAGTCGTACGTAATTTCCGGGCCCGGATATGGCGGACCCAGTCAGGCGTCCCCGGGCGTCCCCACCAGCGTTTATACGAGAAAGTGGTGGGAGGTGTGAAGGTTTCCCTACCCCGTGACGGCCCCCTGACTCTCTGTATGGCACTGTCATCCAATCGGAAGGGAAGGTTGAACGTCACCAGAGACTAAGGATCATTACTCTATGGTGATAGTAATGTGAGTAGTGTTGTTCAAGATTTGATTGGATGAAAGCGTCACAGACCATCAAATATCAACAGATTCAAATGTTTTAATCAAACTTCGATTATCGAAGTATAGCGTAGATCCCCCGCGATTTGTACAGCTGTTACTGTTTTCTCTGGATTTTCGTTTATATAGTAACTATAATCACTGACTAGTATGTAATAGATGAATTCCGCAAAGGAAACTCTTAATTTTATGACAATATTCACTTCAAAAGTTGTTTGCAAAGATTTTTCTTGATAACATGCTTGATAAGATGACATGCGGAATATTGTATGATTTACACAAAAGGTATATGTTTCAAACTGGAAATGTAAACAATACAGAAAATAATTTGGTATTTATCATTCCAGTTCTCTCTTCATGTTTCAACCAAGTTGAGTGTTGAAGTTTTAGATCAGGGCCAGATTTGGAAGTCAAGCGTGTGTTTAGAACTTGCAATTACAATTTGCATTGATTATTTTTTAATTTCAAAATTAAATTTTTGTTTAATTTTTTAGGTAGTTGAATTATAAAGTGAATCAAATAGCGTGAAAAGTCTTCAGTCTTTATTCTTCTCCCTGAAAAAAATATTACTGACACTATACATGTGGTACCTGTGTGGTACATTTAATACTTAATACCCTGCTTAAAAATAGCTGGTCGATTTTAAGAGCTTTTTTTTTTAGACCACAGCCATGTTTGGACCCAGACCCCACCATAAAAATGCACCATTCAGGAAATAATTTGTTGGGATGTACGTTATGTTTTTCAATAAAACATTGAAAAAAAATGACTATGAAGAACACAAGTGTAATTTTGACTATCTCTCCTACTACTTAGACATTAGAAAAAGTATTGTAATGCTGTGGGAAAAAACAGGTATTTTTCGACAGAAAAACTTATTGAGCAAGCCATGGTAATGAAAAAGTGAATAAGTGTGGTTCCTGTGTGAAGTAAATTATATCTTCTATCACTTTATGTTGTCAGAATCGTGATACAATGTCAAATTCCATGTTTGGTGGGTCCTTGTCTCTGAAAAATCAATTGACAACATACATCTATCAGTGAACAACACTAGGGGATAAACTGTAAGGAGAATTTTCGCCTAATTGATATTTCCCAGTTAATCTGGGTGATCTAAAGGCCCCTTGAACTGGAAACCAATGTTTTAGTTTGAGGGGGGGGGGTACTTTACATGAAACCTCAAGAACATTAACATTTTTTTAAAGCCTCCAAATATTTTTATTAATGATTTAATTAAATCATTCTTGGATAGGGCAAAGGATGCATAAAAAAAACCGGCATAGGTCTCAGTTTTGTTGAAAAATCTGAATTTTTGAAAATTCCAAAGTTCCAGATTTTTTTCGGTGTCTTCCTACAACTATTATATTGAAGATAGAGATTTGTCCTCTGAATAAAATCATGTTCTTCAAAATGATATCTTCAAATGAAGACATACATTTTTTCTTCAGAAATATGAATAGTTCTGGTGTAATATCGAGTGAAATATGGGCTATATTAAACATTTTTATTAACAAGATTATATAATACACATTGTAATGACTATTATTATATATTCCAATTAACAGGTTCACACACAAGCATAAATTCAGTGAGGTGCAAACTTATATATACTGTATACCTCATGCATATATATACTTATGTCTAGTTACAACCTGAATAAAACACATACAATAAAGTAAGGGTCATACATATTACTATTAAGTTCCTCCAGCTGTTTTCCCCCTCCCCCTTCTGGGAACCGCTGTTAATTGGGTTAATGTTTTGAGAACTTTTTTATGATTTCTTTTAAGTTACTGATAAATTATACTAGATGATTATTATTTTAATAAGAAATTCTAATGTATAGTATTTTCTCAAAAAAATGCCGAGGATCCAATTTTTAATAGAATTGTTTGGTCAGCACTCTTTTAAAGATGTCTATTTTGCTTTTCTTTTTTTAGTTTTATGACTCATGAATTTTTAGAGACAACTCTAAAAATCTCTTTTGCTCAAAGCTTTTGTGCTTTGTTGCTGTAGGTGAATGTGCAATTTCAATTGAAGTCATGTTTAGATTGGAACAGTTGGGTTGTTATTAAATTTTATTGTCAGTGTTTCAATTTTAAAGGTTGCATTATAAATTCAGATAAAAATCAAAGTTAGAAGGCTAAAAATATAAAATAATTATTTTGAGGATTTGCATACAATTTAAAATATATCAAATTTCACTTTCATTGTTATAAGAATTATCATCTACATCTGGATGGTAGTCTAAGAGTTCCTCAATTTCATTTCTTAGGGATGAAACTTCATTTGTAGATATTAGGGTAACCCTAAAATTGAAATTAAACATAAATTAGTTGCCACAACATTTTCCACAAATTGCAGCAGACAACTTTTGCTGAAACTTACCTTTTTAAGTATTCTTGTAATTCGTTTCCATGATTCCATAAAATAAATGGAGATACTGTGCACAAACCGAAAATGCCACCTAGCAAACTTCTCTTCAAACCTGCTGGAATGCAGTTGTTTCAATCATCAATTTCTTTCAAATATATAATTTTAATTTTTCACAAGATACCTGGTGCCTGATAGATGAGACCTGTGGCAGTGGCTGCTCCTGCAGTTGTTAAGTCATCGTCGCAACCTCTCTGTACCATGAGGCCCATTGCAGCTATACTGTAGATTAGAGCCAGGGTACCCGCTGTTTGTGCCCATGCACTACCTCCTTTTATAACATGGTTCAGGAGACTGCATTAAACAAATGGTGACATTAATTACACTCTTTTAAGAGGGATTAGTAAACTTTCGTAGAAGAAAAACTTCTGAAAATAATAATTTATCTCTTGAAAAACTCTGAATCATTTCCAGACCTTAGAATCTGTTTATGAATATTTAGATTGGAATGCATGTTGTAGTGAAAGCCTTTAATTTTTCCTTGAGTTTCAAGAATTATACTATGATTTTGCATCAATAATAAGAGGGTAGAGCTAATGCTTTTTGAATACCAGGTACTCGTGCAGCATGCTGCCCCCAAGCATAATACGAGTGTGAAGAGGCGTAATTCTTACTGTGTTCGGCGCAACCTTCCAGCAAGAGCCAACTGATTTGCTTCTCTGTGTCCTTCAAATAATCCACCAAGCACACCAAGAGCTCCTCCCAACAAATAACTTGCTCCAATTTGTCCAAAGGCCAGTTCAAATCGTCCACGTTCCTTCTGATTTCCTTTCAGGTTAATGTACTCCGGCTCCAGTTTTGTCATGTAAACTAATTTGTATTGATTGAAAAGGGAATTTCCTTGTCTGGTAATAGGTCAGAGATAGTCATAAACCACAATTTTGAGTTTTGCAAGTTGGCCATACCATGATTATCTTTGAGCAAACACATTTCCATATTTTAGCAATATGATAGGAAGTCAATTTATCTTGGCTCTCCTTTGCCACGTGCCTTGCCCACATGTATTTGCCAAACATTAAATGAGCTTTATCTCAAAACAGTATGGCTTATGCTTATCTCTCATTAAGCTCATAGATTACTTGTATAATGAGGGCATTAGCAATGTAAACCAAAAATTAAATATGTTTTTTTGATACATACCTGGATCTACCATATTTGAAAATTTCCAATTCTATATAAGTATTAAAAGAAAGAACCCAAAATTGGGCATAATGTTTCTATTTTTTCAGTGAAATATAATATAGAAAACAAATGACAATATAACCCATTTTCAAAATAAAGACAAAAGAAGTACAATTAATAGATTTTTGCAAATGGAGTTTGAAATAAAACAAAGATATATTAGCAGTTCAGCAAAATTATCTTTATTTTGGCATAATACAAAGACAAATATATGTGCATTGAAATATGATTTTTATATCAACAATGACCATCTCAAACAGTCTGAATAAATACTGTTCATAATACAATGTATAAAACATTTGGCAAGTACTAAGGGAAAATTACATTTACTTATTGTAGAATATTGAAAAACTAAATGTTTTACATTCAATTTCTCTAGAACTCTGATATAATAAAGTTTAATTGATGGTTTTGAAACACAGATTTATAAAGCACTGAACATTAAATAATTTTCCCCCAAAAGAAACAAATAAAAGGAGCTGCATGTGACTGCATACAAAAGTCAAACACCAAAATTATACTCTTGATAAATTAAGAAACTTAAAATAATTGTTTAAAAAAATATGAACCTCACAATAATCTACTTGTATACTACCAATTTGTTTTAAATAAGAGCTAAGGGACAAAAGGAAATGGGAAGTTCTATCACATCCTTTCTGTTTTGCAGTGGTTCACTGGGAAGATATCAAGGAATATAATTAAACTGATGTAAGAAGAAAATTTGTACAAAAAAACAGTAAACAAAATTATAATTTTGAAAAGGCAACAGAAGAAAGAATTTTACTTTTTGATAAAATTTGAAAGGCAAAGGTAAATGGATAAACAACTGCACAGAACAAGCAATGGGCTGGGCTTACGAAAATATTTGAAGGAAAATCTCACCCTTATTTTATGCTGATCAATAAAACAGATTATTTTTGGTGCATAAAAAATAAGAAAATTGTAAGCAAACACATGCCATATTCTTTTCCTGATTGTGTACAAGGTAAACACTTTCCCAGAATTACAAGATAAAGATTAAAACAACATCTTGAGTAGTGAAGACCAGTCTCTTGAGTTCCGACACTGACAACACCAATATTCATTTTCTCAACACCTCTGATATAAGAACTACATTGTATCTTTCCCTATCTGTTTTTGAATACTGGTATATTTTCTTTTACAAGAGGACTTGCTGATGTGACCTCTTACTTAAACACTAATACATATGCCCCCATTTTTGAGAAATTGTAGGTTACAATATCCCAAGGGCATATACAACTTTACCAATTTCCTACTTCATTACACTTAAGGTTGTAGGTTCATTTTTGCTACTTCTTGACGTATTACATTTATCAGTTCTTGATTTATTAAAAAGATGAACCGTAAACCTGCCACCTGAAATATAATGTTGTTTTTTTTAACATGCCAATTGGATTAATTATTTATATAAAAACACATAACCAACTTACCTCTACCACTGAATTATTGTTCAAACGATACTTATTTCCAGCAAGTATGGGACGACCATCCACGTAGATAGCTCTCTTTCCTTCACTTGACAGGAAGAAGTCTCCATTATTCCTAAGTCTTATTGTTCCCTGTCGTCGGGACACTTTCCAAGCTGGACCTTCTAATGATAAATCAACATCCACTGTATGGTCATGGGTAGATCGCCCTATAGTAATCTGAGAAAAACAACGTTATAATTAAAATATCAATGGAAGAGTTCAGTGGTACAAATCTTTCCAGTAAATATATCTTTTTACTGGAAAATCTTTCAAACTGAGTTGGTGAGAAGCAAATTAAGTAAGAATAATTAATCATTTTGAAACAGGATAAATAATGCTTCACTTGCGTATGTTTCTTGCATTTTTAATGAACAGGTTACTTAATGTCAAAGGCTTTTGAACACACAAAGAATAGTAAGAATTCTAGAAAGGGAAATACCTTCTGAACTGGTGAACATAACGTAAGAGAAACAAAAAGTTACAACCAACATATTACCTCTTTGGAGCGCATGAGATAGCGAACTAATCTTCCTCTCAAAACAGCTAGGGTCTGGTTGTCAAAATCTGGAGGACTGATACCAGTTACAGAGTCCACGAGGACTTGCCATCGCCCAAGTTCATTTTCCAAAAATCTTATTTCCTTCTTTGATTGCCTGTCAACCAATTACAACAAGGAAGTTTAACAGAAGAAACCAAACAAACACACCAAACACACCAAATAGATCCACAAATACAATCACTAATTATAAATACACTAAACACAGTGAACTTAATAAATTTTGCATTTTTATTTCAAACTGCGTCTCTTTACGTAGCAATACTTGCTCTATTAGATTTATTTTTCACCTAATTGCAAATACCCACTTGAATCAAGTTGATAAATAATTTTTCCTATCATCCATAGAAAAGTTTCCTAAACATACTTGAACCAAACATTCAAGGCTTTATTCTTTTCCAAACTAATAAAGCTAAAAGATAGCCAGTCTGGATAGCTGAGGTCGCTAAGGCTGAAGGGGCATAGCTGTCTCGTGCCTGAAGAGTCACAGGTTCAAATCCCGCCTGGGTCATGGATGTTTGTGTGTGTCCGTAGTTTTAGTAACAAAATTGTAGTGCCATCAATATTTTGATTATAGTAGACGTGCATGGAGATACTTTATGAATCCTGTTCTTTAAATTTTTTATTGTGGTGACTATTTTCTGGTTTGTTAAGAATGAAGAAATGTATGGATTCTTTCTTAAATTTAACTTCAAAATGTTTTGAATATTTATTTTTATTTTCTGAACAGCAAAAAATACATCCTTGTTCATTAAATAAAACATAAAAGATTGATAATAAATAATAAACAAGTTTGAGTTGAATTACAGAAGTCAAGAAATTCTGGCCCTTTTGGGAGGGGAAGTGGATTGGGGCATTTATCTGTAGTGGATAGGGGCCATCTATAAATTACATAACGCAAATTTAGAATTTTTGAAAACCCTCTCTCCCCACTGTAACATGTACTTGAACCCCCTAAGAAATAATGTAATGCTTATTACACCCGCTTCCCATTTACAGTAAAAATTTGTAACAGCAAAAACCATTTGTGTTATGTATTAAAATTTTTCATAATTGATGTTAGAATTAGTAGGTGATGCTGACCACACCAAAGAAAGAAATTAGAAAAAGTTTTTTGAGTGAAGGATGGATGCATAGGAGAGACAATTTCTGACAACAAGCTGTGGACTTGCCATCATGGATGACGCACGAGTGAGATACTATAGTGCCAATTTAATTGTATCATCTCCTGTATTATTTCAGTAGTATACCTTTGGGTTCTGGCTCTCACATGCAACTGAGGGCTCTAGAGAAAGAGAATTTCACAGAGACTTGACGAATTCCATTTTGACTTTAAAAATATGGATGATTTCTTATTTAAAAAAAATAAATAATAATAATAATAAAAAAAAAAAAAACGCATCGAAATATTCATGCAAAATGCAACCCGCATCACATGTCAGCCTATATCGGCAAATAACTCGTAAACAAAGCGTTTTAAAGCCTTAAAAAGTAAAATTTTGAGGCCAAAGGCCTCAAAGAAACGTTTTTCACACAATAATCTACAGATGAGACATTCTCCGACCCATTCAATTAATTTTCGGTTCCTCGCTTCAATACTATCAAGGCCACCTCAATATTTCAGTCCTTCCTGCTGGTAGCAATTTTTGCGGCGACCCGCTTAGAAGGCTTAGATTCGACAATATTTATTTACGCTTTCTGTTAACACCATAGTTTGTGCAGTCTGACAAGGTTTATTTGCATAATCATTAATTCAAGATTTGCTCTCCAGCAACAACTAGAAGTACTATTATAGTTGCTTGATACCTATACCTATGAAGATTGTTTCTTATGCGTGTAGTGAAACTATTCAATTAACGTTTTTTAATGGTCTATAAGTGCTGTGTACTTAATTGTGGAGGGATGTGGGTATTCAGTGAAGAGAGAAGACTGTGTTTGTGTTTTTTCTGTACCAATATTTTCATTATCATTCGATGAAATTTTCAAGTCAACGGGTTCAGACACGTAGCTTTCTCAAAAGTAAAAAGCTAATATTTTTGTTACTATCACAAAAAACTAAAACCTAATTGACAAAGAATATTGAATAATTACTTTAAATGTCTTTAAGTCAGTGTTGGGAATTGTTCCAAGCAAATTCCCCATGATATTGAATAAATATTTATTGAAAATTTCTTTTACACATTAATTGCATTGTTTTTTATTTTTATTTGTAATTGTGTTAGTACATTGCAAGTTACCTTTATAGATTTTAAACAAATAAACACGTTTTGTTAACTACTTTCCCTCTTAGAATGAAAATAGAAGGATAGGGATGAGTGTGGGGTCTAACATGCGAGAGTTCTCGCACCGGTACGCGGAGGTACGCAGAGGTAGTGGGAGAAAACTTGTGCTATGGCACAACACAAAGGACAAACTTTTTAAAGTAGCTAAAGTAAAATAGCTTGACATAAATGGAAAACAAAAATCAAAACATGCTAGCCTACAATACTCCGTGAATCAATTAAAAAACAACTAAATTTAAAATAATAGAAAGAATAGTGCAAGTCACCCGACAATTGCCAACGATCGCAGTCCAAACGCACGATTTAAATGTTGGCAGTATCTGGAAGTATGTACACCAACGCTCAGCTGCAAACTCATATTGTAAATAAAACACTGTTTGATATTAAATCGTTTGAGCAACATTCCGATGTACCGAAGTGGGCTTATTAATACCTACTAAATTGTTTCTAATGCAAACAAATGGTATTTAGTACTCAAAGGTGAAAACATTAGTTTGATTATTTTTTTGGCTCGGAATTGTTTTTCTTGAGGTACGTAAGGACGGAGAAAATAATTCAATACTTTTTAGTAAACAAATAATTTTTCAATTTTCTCACCCCAGCAAGCTGGCACCCTAACTCTCCAAATCCCACTCGGTTCTTCATAACAATCAAGGAAAGTTAAATTATACTGCAATGAGTAGATCTATTCTTGCCCGATCCGGTATTTTCGTACTACTTTACTTGGCTTTCTCAAGAGTAAAAACCTTTTCTATTATTTGACTATCAAGGAAAGTGAAAAGTTAACTCTCAAGGAAGATTGAAAAATATCTTCAAATGTTGTTTTTAAAGAAGTATGAATTGTTCCAAGAACATCTCTCTATAATGTTGAATAAACTTTAATTGAAAATTTGTTTCAAACATCAATTGCATTGTTATTTTGTTTGATATTCTGTAAGTACATTAGTAGTTCCTCTCCTTTATGGAATGGATAGACAAATGGATAGGGAAAGGGTGAGATTTAACATGCAAGAGCTCTCGCATGGGTACGCTAGTATATCTATATATATCTATATCTATCTATCTATCTATCTATTTGTAATCTTAATTGATTCAATCAATATATCAATGAAAAAATACTTCCCCTTGTTGTAACAATTACATCATAATTACTTTAATTTATTTATATTTTATAATTTAATTTGTTAATATCTTAATGTTTTAGTATGTGACTGAAGAAAAGGAATTATTTCAGCAAATGTTGAAAATTAAAAATCAATGTTACATAATGCTAAGTTAACTCCCCCTACCCCTACCCCTAATTCTGCCTTGATCCACCTTCCCCTATCTTCAGCGTTACATAATTTATGGACGATCCTTTATCAAAAAGTAATAATATTTTCCTAACATTACAAACCTATCAGCTAAGGCCAGTTCCCGTTCCAGAGCTTCATCGTGCAAATCCAATAACTCTGCATCATTTATCATTTCTTCAGCATCAGAAAAATTTAATACATGTTCACCTCTAGGCAAAGGCTGAACTGTAAAGAAAAAACAATTAGTGTCCACAAGAACTTTTGTTTCTTCATCTCGCATTGTTTAACCATACCTGTCTGATCAGGAAGTAAACAATATTGCTTCATTAATTGCCAATGGGTCATCAGGGCTTTGGCAGTTCGTGCTGGATAGAACACATGACTATTCTGCTCAATCAGTTCTTGAAACACTTCAATTGTTGGTTGTGAACTCTGAACATATAGAGATAAATATTTGAGAATACAATTTTCTTAATCTGTTTAATTGACTACTTAAAATGCACATTGTTCTTTAATGTTCTTTTATTAATGCTTTTACTATTTTTTTTAAAAAACTTGTTTGAACATTCACTTGTCAAAAATAGAAAAATCAAACATTTTGTTACTCAATATCTACGGCAGTAGCCCATATCAGAGGCATTTGGTTTTGGGTGCAATATATCACTAACTATGTAAATGTTCACAGAACTGTCTCCATTAGCTGAATTGCTTAATTGCCACCATTAGCCGAATTGCTAAGTCACGAAACTTAAGCAAATCGAAATATTGTGAGTTCTTGGTTGGGTGACCATCTGGGAAACCCAGGATCTAATGGTGCCAAGCTCTTAGGCAAAGGGATAAGAGGCAATGACTAACTACGGCTGACGATGATTGACGAGATTAAAGGAGGATTACTCCAAACATTCCATGGTTACAGAAAAACATTGTTATGAATTGTAATAGAACTTACTTTTCTTTCTTCCTTGTGCACAACAGCGTGCATTTCATTAAGTGTGGGGTGATTTTATAAAACATCAATAACTACTCTCTTCAAGTTACATAGAAAAATACTTTATTTGCACCAATATATGATTTTTTGGCTATTCAACCACTTCAGTACAAAAGCAGTATTCTTCACAAAAGAAGGGATGTCCAAAATCGTTTAGGACAAAACACTAATTTAATAAGATAATAAGTTGCTTTTTTTAATGAGACACTATTGTCTAGTTACCTAATAATTAAATATTTTAAGTGCTTTTTGAATAGTCAGAGATCATCGTCAGAGTTGGCTAGCAGCCACAGGGAGAAAAAATGATGATCAGCCAGAACCCATCGTAAGGTCAATGTTTGCCAAGATATACATTTTTCTGCCTAAAGTCTGCTGGTCAATGATCCCTAAATTACCAAAAAGTTCTTAAGATATTGCTTGATTAGGTATCTATGCAAAAACAGTGTTTCATTAATTATTTCAAAGACATTAATCTTTCCAACAGCATATTAATTAAAAATACTGTTAGTGAGATATCATCAGAACCATTACTTACATAAAGTAATGCTTAAGAACTTTATACTTTTTTCTACAATAATGTATACCCTTCACAAGCTACCACTTAATGCCATAGTTAAAATTGAAAACTTTTACCATTTAAAATGCTGGTGTCTGAAATAAATAATCTACAATATGGATACATTTTGTTAAAACCATACGCACAGATTTTACTGTTCCGAGGAGTTGTTCTTCTGCTTTGCTGTACAGTGTTTACTTTGAACACTTGCAATGAGTTCAGGGTGAAGGTTCCGCATTGCAGCAACAGCTATTCGAGACACAGCAGGATCATATAACAAAGCATACCAACGTTGCTGCAATTCTTGGACAGTGAATCGACATGAGAACTTAATTCCTCGATGAACCATTCGTAGGTCATTTGTCTGAAAGAAACATATTTCCCTATTTTTTCACCTGTACTTCTACCAATGTATTTTAGATATTTTACAGGATCAATATATTGAATCACAAAATATGATAGTAATAAAAAATAAAATCTATATTTTTATCTCCTACAGTCTTGTATTAAAAATTACACTGAAATCTCCAAAAAAACAAAAGAAAAAGTTAATGCTGATTTCAAAACATCTCAATGCATATGAAACCTCCCTTTGAAATGCACGCAATAATTATCAGTTGTGTATCAACATCATCCATGACCCTCATCTCATTGAAATTATTTAAGCATTATTATTAAGCATTAGCTTGCATGCAAATGCACTGTTTAAAACTTGTTGATTAGCAATTGAAATCAACACTGCACAAGAAATAAATCTTTGTAACTGAAACATAGACAGGAAAGTTTGGAGACCCATTACTGGGTAACTGCCTAAAAGATACGAACTTGCTGCACTCCAATTATAAGAGCCAAGTCATCTGTGGGCTTCCATCTCCCAAGGTCTTTTGTAGCAACAGAATGAGGATGTCGTGGCCTGCGACTTCTTCGTCCACTAGATGTAGGTGGTTTATTACTACTACGTCGCTGTCTGTTGTCATTTAGAATGGGTTGGGGAGTGGAAATAGACGTAGATGGTACACTACTGCTAACGTTAATATCTGCAACATTATTTGCATCCAACATGAAATTGTGATTGTTTTCTTGGACACAAGACACCTTCAAACAACAAATTACATTTGCAACATACCTGTAGCAGGACTTGATGTTGACTGGGTGCGAGCACGAGCTACCTTAGAACCAATGCTTCCGGCAGTTCCTAAGCTTGATTCTACCAGCTCATCATCAAAACGGCGACGTTTGATTGATCTTGAACTACTGCAAATCACATTAATTTATTTTTTAAATCATACCGAGTAATTTTTTAAGTCATACATTGACAAATCTTTTACTCTAAATCAAATTATGAATAATGAATAAACAAACTGATTAAATACCCTGTCTAAATCTTCAAATCTTCAAAGAAAAATTCAGAGTGACAAAATTTACAAATTGAATAAACATCTGAACTCAACGAGAAGAAAACTTACAGATGTCATAAACAAAGAAAAATACTTGCCTCAATAAAATAATACATGATGATGATACAATGATACAATAATAATGATACAATAAAATAAAATGAAGGTGAAACAATTAATGGACTATGAAGAGAAAACAAATACAAAATTCAACAGCGTTTAGTTTTCATATTTGGCTGTACATATTCGTAGTTGATACATCATCATTTCCTCTGATTGACACACGACAGCTACATGTTAAATATTTACTGTATGTTTACTGTATTTTGATGAATTCCACCAAATTATTGCTTAAACATGCTTAATGTTAAATCATTTATCATTAGGTCCAAATTTTATAATAATATGCTAACATGATCAGAATACCATAAACATCTAACATGTGTCTATCATGTGTCAATGAGTGGAGACTCACTGGTGTAATAAAGTTAAACTTCGTGAAGGATATACCTGATGTTTTAATACTAATAATACTAATAATAATAATAATAATAATAATAATAATAATAATAATAATAATAATAAAGGTAACTGATAATTCAGTAGATCCCTACCTCCTTCGCTTAGTGCCGAGTGCATCTAACTGATGACTCTGATCCAATGGGAGGCCCAATAAACCACTATATGCATCAGTGTCACCAATTCCTACAGTCTGCAATGATGAAGATGATGCCAATTCCATTTTTGATCTGCAAACAAGAGGCAACCGCAATTTTATAATTCTTTACACAAATGTACTAAAATTGGTCAATACTTGTCATATCAATATATAATTATCATTTACAATGATAGTCATCCATAATTATGCTAGTATTTATGGTTCAAATATTAATGCCAGTGACTCCTAGAATAACACAGGGCGACGATACATTAAACTTTGATATCCATATCTTCAATCCTTTGATTTTTGTATAAAACATACAAAGAAGCATTGAAAAAGTTCTGTCAATGCATCGTCATCATCATGTACTCTCAAACTAAAATTCATTAAGTGAAGAGAGTCAAAACTATCTTCTTTCTCTATGATGAGATGAGTTTATGTTTAATTCCTTAAATACTTATACATAACTACAACTAATGGGAAAATGTATGTAACATGGTCCTCATCAATTAAAAAGAAACAGCATTGTTAAACTCAAGATATATTAAAAAGATTCACAGATCTGTCAGCTCTAAGAAAGACTCCACAATCATCATCCACAACATACAAGTTTCATTTGTTTATGAAACGACTGATACTTTAAAATACACCTGTAATTCTTTTCACTCTTCTTATCAGTATTAATTTAGATTAAATTTTTGGTTAATTAGCAAATTTTAGTTACATGAGTACAGTACATTAATGTGATGAATAGTGTTATCGCAATGAATTACAAGAACATGTTAGAAAATTTTGTTAAATGCAACAAATTATGCTCTCAAAAAGTTGTAGGATAATCAATTACCATTATTAATTGTTAACAAATATAGATATGTTGGATAATCAATCAGTTCAAGAATATATACTGGTCATAATGACATTAAATAAAAACAGTTTTTCCCTGAGTAACTTGGGTTTTTACATATCAGTTATACTTCAAATTTATAAATTATTCCAAACAACTTTTCGCGTATTTACATAGGTTATATATTAACTATTTACAAAGGTCAGATGATAAACAATGTCTTCATTACAATGTTTATCAAACAGGTACACAAAATTAACAAGTTTAATCACATTTATTCTGATATTATGATAAATAAGTTTCATGATTTTCATACAAACAAATAAGGAAAGCATCTGACAAAAGTTGAGTGTGCTTGGGATAGTCACTAATGTCAAACCATCACAAGTTCTCAAAATAAATTAAAGGAACCATTGTTGTAAACTCCTGAAATAACCTGTTGATATTTAGAAGGATAGACAAACGACTAAATGAAAGTTGAACTTTTTTTTTATTTGTTCTCAATGAAACAAAATAAAAACATGTTTTTCCTCACAATGGAAAACAAAGGAAGTGGGGTTATGTTAGCAGCATAAACATTGGGCAACTTTAAAATTTAATTACGAATCAATTACGTAAGTGTTCTACTACACGCATTAAACAAATTGTAATGCTTTACAAGAACGTTTAAAACAAAATACTTACAATATACACCCTTCTTTACCTCTTTTCAAGTCGATCAGTCGACCACACTCGACTGCACGAGTCAGGTGGTATGAATGGAACATTCTTCTTTTGTCATACTATAACAGCGCGCGCTTTTATGAACATAGTAGTCTAGGGTACATACTAGTATTGTATTTGGACATGATACTACTTAATTTATATATTTTAATTGTTTCTTTATACAGAGGATCACAAGACAAAAATTAATGAATCTTTAATAAATAAAGTTATTCTGTTAATAAAACACAAATTAAATAGTTTTAGATTTTTAGGTATTCTGTCATTCCTAGAAGGTAAACGAATGAGTAAGGTGACAAATAGTATTTTCTAATTTTTATATTCAACGTCATTTCTTTCTTATAATAGCAGACCTATAAGAGAATTTTCAATAAAACAATGAGGATTTTGAAGTAAAGTAACATACAAAAAATGTTTAAAAAATTTAAAAAAGAATTCAAAATTGTAAAAATATGTAAAATTATCACCAACTTGAAATGTAATGTAATAAAATGTAATTACAAGAATTTCATAACTTAAACAATGACTTCAGTAAGCATTATTCTGAAGGAAGTACAATGTTTTTCAACAACAATGTACAATTTTTTTGCAAAATTGCATTCATCTCTACAAATGAAAACCAATGTGTCTGTCGCAATTTTAAGGACTTCATAGTGCATTGAGGATAGAGGAAAGATATTATAGAGGAACTAATGGTGCAGAATGGCACAGACTCTCTCGTAATAATTTTCTAATTTTTCTAATTTCTTTGGTGTGGAATAGCTTTTCGATCTTCCCCATCATCTTGCCAATTGCCATCTATCACCACCCAAAATAACTTTTTGAAATTTTTTCAATTTTTCATTTTCCTAATGATAGGACTGAAATATTACATTAAGAATATTACAGAAGAATAAAACCTTCTCCTACATGAAAATTTTTGTGGAAAAATTTGGAGCTGTTTTTTAAGAAAATGTTGTTTAAGCATTACTGTAAATGTGAAATTTGCAGCTCTTTCTAATAGAAAACTTTTGAGTTTTAGAAAAACTTGATTGCAAGTCATTTAAAGCCTACTACTCACAAATGTAATATTGTATGCAAAAAGCTGGAGATGTGCATGTTAATAACATGAGAGATATTTCAAAAAAATTACATTTGTGTAATTTTTGAAAAACAAAAGAATAGAGAAAAATTAATTTTCATTCGTCTTAAACAATCCAATGAGTACCATCTGTTGGAAAAGCTTGAAGAAAATATTTGGAGCGGTTTTTGAGAAAATAGCTTTTAAATGTTTCTAAAACAGAATTTGAGCTCATTTTCACAAAAAAACTTTTCAGTTTTTGGAAAACTTTATAAGTCATAATGTGAAGAAATTGTCTTTAATATAAATAATAACGATGTGAGAGACAAGTCAAAAAAATTACATTTTTGATTTTTTGAAGGAAAAAAAAAGATAAAACAATTGGGTATTTATGTCATCTCATAGAGTACATTTAGAACTATCCTTACAAAATGTTTAAAGAAAAAATTTGGAGCCTTTTTCTAGAATATCTTGTTTTTGTTAGATTTTAATATTCTGTAATTGCATGCAATATTGCACAAAACCTACTAAAATTTTCGAAAAGATATACACAACCTTAAAGAAAGAACTAACTATGGAAAAAAAAAATATTTGAAGGAAAAATTTCTATCTTAATTTTGTAATAGTAGGAATAAGCTGAAAAAAATTCAAACTTTTGCAATTTTTGAAAATTCAGAATTAATAGTGAAAAACAGCCTATGCCATCTTTATAAGTGTATTTTACCCTATTCTTACAAGAAATTAAAAATAAAAAAATTTGGAGCTGTTTTAGAGAAAATTTTGAAAATGGTCCAGGGTTTCATGTACCCCCAAATTTTAAAGAATGTTTTTCGAATTCACAAAGCATTGAGTCAAACCAGATTGACAAGGGAATATCGATTTTGGAAAATATCCTACATATGGTGTAGGTGCTAGTAGTGTTCACAGACAGACAGAGAGATGGAGGATGGCTGGACGGATGTTTTGAAAAAAAAAACACCTTTTCAGTATCAGAGGTCTCCAAAACGTGTATTTTCTTTGAAATCTCGAAATTGATTTTCCACAGCATTTCATAACTTTCTCTATACTGTGTGTATTACTCTGTATATATGTATGTACATGAGAAAGTTAAAAAATATACTCTTTCCACTCTTCAATGAGTAAATGTGATAAAGACATTTTTTTAATCAGTATTTAATCTCTCTAAGAAAGTTTTAACATTTATTGGATGATCCACAAGGAAAAGATCAACTTTAAATAATTATTTTTCAGGCTTTACAATTTTGAACTTAATTAATATTTTCTGTGTGCCTCTTTTCTAAAGAAACCAAGCTAAAATGCTCAAAGCATTTAAGTGATCAAGAGCCTAAGAATACTACTTGCTATTCATTGAGAAAATATGCCTTAGTAAAGTGTTTCCAAGTATTATTCAAATTTCAGTGTTATATTCATAAACTTAAAGGATTTAGGAATGTGTGTAAGGAAGTCACTTATTCTCTGGCAGAGAACTGTCTAGTTCTTTTGACTTTTTCTTTTTACATCTTAATAGAGCAGTCTCTAGACTTCTTAATTCAGAAAAAAAACAAATTTTCAAAAATATCATGATGAGTTGACTTTGGTACTGCCTTAGCTATTAAGAAATTCACAAAGATTCTCAAATATGCTCTCAGCTTTTGAAGCTAAAAGGAATTGAGACCAACAAAGATAAAAAGTGAGTAAAGACAAAAGGTGTTAAAAACACATTCTATTTACATGCATGTAATTACATTGTTCTTGAATTTTAAATTATTGTAGGTGATTTCAAGTATTTTACTGCACAACTGATATGTTTATTCATAAAGTAAAATTTAAAAAATATAGAAGATACTTTGAAAAAAATAAGAATGCTCTTGAAATTAAATTGAATGTAACAAAATAATTTTGAACATACATTTAGTCTATTACAGTGACAATGACCATGTGGCAAATGTTTTGTTATAAAAAGTCATTCCTGACTCAAAATATTTTTTTATAGTGCAGGATAAAAACTCTCTGCAGAATATACTTGGAAGGATAAAAACAAAAAGATGTATATTATAAAAAAATATTTATTCGGGATAATAGCATTTTGATCAATAAATACAAGAATAGGTAGCGCTTAGGTATTTAAACACAAAATATGCATTCATTTATTAGTGAAATAGGCATTTATAGTCACTATAAAATTCGTAAATAATACTCTTAATGTCTCAGGATGTTTACATCACCTAAAAGATTGCTTTTTCCATTGAAGGAAAGAAATAGGCAAATAGACAAAAATTTGTAGCTTACTCATTAACATACTTTACTCAATTTGAGCAAGGAAATTAAAGAAAAAATTTGGACCCAAAAGTAATTTTGAGAAAACTTTTGAAATGTTTTACAAGCTTTTTACAAAGTTAATTAATAGATTTAAGTATTAAAAGATTCAAATTCTAATGGTCACAAGTAGTGGCAGATTGATGGGTGAATATTGATTTTCAGGAAAATCTTATACATGATTCTGACGGTTTTCTTTTTAATGGATACTGTTGCAGCACTTCATTACTAGAGGCCCTGTTATCAGAATATTATCGATTACCATGATTATACTCAGAGATTATATCCTTTAAGGCAAAAGACTTGTTTAAATCGGGGTTCATTTACAAAAATAATGGCTGAACAATCATTAAAAATATGAAATATGCATGGTGAATTGTATAAAGACCTCCTTTCAATATCATTTTAAAATATTATTCAGATTTATGTGTCTATAGATAAATCTCATTCAAACTAATGAATTTTTTCCCTACTGTTAACTATCGATTTTGGATTTGAGGTTTTGTCCCTTTCTTTTTCTTTTATATTCATCATAACTTTTTATTCATTTATAGCAACATCAATTCCGAAAATCTCTTTTTCAATCTAAAACATTAATGAACTATCAGGAACTCATAGAAACAATACTTTTCTAAATTTCACAACATTCCAGATCTTACAACTGAAAACTTATACATGCTTATCTAATTAATAAAACATTGCTTTTTAATGGAAGTAAGAGAGATAACTTTGATACAAAAAAAAACAATGTTTTTATTATATTTTGGCTAATAAACTCTTTTAAGATTTCGAATGTCTGAGCCCCAATAAGCACTCATCAGTTGCTTTGAAAAAAGGCTTTCTACACAAAAATGTGCATTTCAGAATCATATAAACACTTCAGAAAAATGTAAATTTGTTATTATTACAATAGAAATAGATATAATTGTTGACAAAGAAAAAATTGACACAAATAAAAAAAGTATTAAATTTACACAATTTAATGACTTTTTTATTCCTGTTCAGTAAAACATTTTTCTTTGTAAACAAATATATTGATTTATTTTGTAAATAATAACAATTTACATGTTTCAGGGGTGTGTATGTTCCTGAAATGCATATTTGGCCTAGAAAGTAGTTTTTCAAACTAACTTTTGAGTACTTATTGTGGATCAACCATTCAAAATATCAAAGGAGTTTATTAGACAAAATATGCTTAAAATTGACTGAAGAGCTTATTTTCAAGGTTTTGTTGTTCCCTCCCTGGCCACTTTGTATAAGATTGAAATTTAATTTGTTCCCTTGGAAAGCTACGAGAAATGGAAATAACTCCCTCATGCACCACATCCTTCAATTCTCAGTATTTCAGCTAAATGAAACACGCATATGAATTCCAAACTGTATGTTCATTTATTTGTTACCATCCAATACATTCAAAGGTTCAGTGGTGAAATGTTTACACCACCTACCTAATTTCAGTCAAACATTGTCTACTTTGTTTAACTTTAACATTAAGTAAAAAAGACCTTGAAAAGACAATATTAACAAAGAACAGTGAATTCATACAAAAATGGTGTGAGGGAATAGATTGCTCTTGCATACACTGTTGGAGTGCCTTTTATCAGGCTGTGTAAGAAAATGTCATGTGTTAACTTATTATATACTTATGGATAAATAAAGGAAATTGACTACTGTAATGGAAGTAGGTAAACAAGTTCATTTGGAACTAGGTATTATTTCCTGAGCAAGTTTCATATACTCATCTTACAATACATAATAATACACTTTAAGGTGAACATTAGGCAAAATGCCGGTCCTGCAAATAAATACAGCGAGTAAGAAGCTAATGGTGCTTCAAGATTGTGAACAGAATATAATACATTTACAGCATAGATTACTTTTACAATGAAACACATGTAGGTATAGGCAGTGAGTTGAATCTTTTTTTCAAGTACATTGTCACTGGTTTATAAAACTATCCCTTGTGATACAATGATTACTCATTCTCCTCTTTAAATATCACTAAATTTTACCCTGATTTTAGAAGCATCAAGCAAGCTCATTGAATACACCTCATTTAAAGATGCATATATTTATACTACAATACAATACTGAAGAGCTCTAATATTTGCCCTAATATTACTGATTTGTCAGAAACTAAAGGACTATATTGCAACACTCTCCCACTCATGCAAGGAAGATCAGCAAATACAAATTTTGCTCAAATTATATGATCCATTCTAAAGGAAGCTTTGTATCAACAATTAGTAAATGAGGGAAAAAAAAAAGCATTAAAAAATCTGAACAGAAAATGCAAACAATCTAATTTCAGGATTATTTGATCTATCAGATAATATTGTTCATGGTGTTAGAATGGTGGTATTTGTGGTCTGATTACATTGTAGTAATCTAATTATATTAACAATGTATGTCAGAAGGAACATTCTTACATAATCTTATTCTACATTTGGCAAGACATTGCAGAATATAGTCAAATCTCAGGAAATAGAACACATAAATATTTATGAGACAAATATATACAAACAAATACTTTGTTGTTTTACTTAATTTTTCATAATATTGAGGGTAAAAGAGGTTCTCTTTTCCACTATTTTATTCTGGATTAACTGTTTGTACTGGGAAATAAAATTTAATGAATGGTTACATTAGTCCCTGTATGTGACTACTTGCTATACTGGAATTCCAATGAAATTGCACTTCTACATGTCAAATAGATACATGTACTCATTCAAGTTAGATACAATGGTACTATTATAGATTTTCCTTTAATATTTTGTCTATGTTAGACAAAACAGGAAACCTAATGTATTTTATGTAAATGAAAATGAAAGATCTATGCAAGCAATCTGTTATTTATATCGTATATTGCTTTAGGCTGTTATGAGCTTATCTGAAATTTTAAAGAATGGCTAATATTCTGATGAAGAGGAATACATTGGTTTCCTTGATCTACATGAACTATTTTATTTTAACACAGCAAAATCATTAAATTGAATTAATTCTGGCAGTGAGACTAATTACACAACTACCTCAGTAATATATGATGTGCCACTCATTCACTGATCTAATTACTTTAAATCATCGTACAAGGTACAATGAAAATTTATAAAATATTACATAATCAAGATGACTCTGTAGAACAGTCATTAAAGGATTCTGTTGATATGATTGTTATTAGGGCAACTGTTGTCTAAAAAACGCCTAATGTGAAACAAAGGTGAGCATTGTACTGAAACCAGAGTTTTAATAATATATTAAGCATTTAAGAAACAAATTCACTACATCACAATCAAGTGTTAGTAACAGATTTTTTGTTGCTCAATCTGCATCACAGCCCATTAGTATACCTTATGTACATTGCATATTGTTTTATTCCTATGAACATCATAAAAACACAACAGTGACAAGGTTTGTGAAAACTAATTTAAAAGTATTTATTATAACAACTCCGGTCAATGAAGGTTTAAAGTGTAGTAGATTTAATTAAAAGTAAATAACTTGTTTATCTGCTGGCAGTGCATTTGAATATCATTTATGAAATATATTTAATACATCAAAATTGAATAGTTATAGAGCTCTTTCAAGTACATAAGATTAAACACTTGAGTACTTTCTGCAAGAAAAATGTTCATTTTGTAGAATTGTGAATAACATCAATCAAAAAGGTGAATCTTACACCATGGCAGTGATTGAGTTGAATCAGTTCATCAATATACAAACAGCATGAATCACTTGATTCAATAACAATAAATACATTTTGTAATTAATGGGCTGTAGTAATGTACTACAGTTATCACATGAAATCTTCAAAACACAGAATTTAAAAATGCAAGATTAGTGTGAAGAAATTTGGATTGTTTATGTTGAAGTGTCTGTTTAGACAAGTAAAAACTAAAGAACGTTTTATAGTTCATGAGCTTCAAAATTGTCTACTTGAAAGATGTTTTATTATTGAATAATTGTTTTTGTTTTTGAAAATACATTACAAAATGTTTCCTTTAAAACCTAATTAGAAAATTAATATTGGGAATGTAAATTATATTCATTAGATAATTAACACAATGGTTTTATATCCAGATAAAATCAGATATCTCTGTGGAGTTGTTGAGCCTCAAGCTCATCATTTATATTTCACTGACATACAAGTAGCAATTAAGCAGATTTTGAACATGAAATTGTTCAGATTATTTTGAATGTACCGATCAAGAGAAACAAATGCAGTATAGCATTTTCATTACCTCTTAGTAGTGAATACATACAATGCCACTTCAACACGATCTTGTAATGTTTGTCATTGTCTACTTGTATGCCATGTGTAACAATTGCAGAGTATTTTAATTAAGTATACAAAATGTACAAATCAGTAATGACATATTAATATTTTCTCAATAATTTCATCAAATACAAGACAAAAAATAACAAATATTAGGCTAAAACTTCACCAGTTCTTGAATTCTTAATTGAATGCCATCAGACATGCTTAGTTTAGAAAATAATAACAGATTTCCTTTTAAATTTAAACATTTCAATATGAATTTTCAGCAGTTCCACTTTGGAAATTATTTTTTTAGAGAGTTTTAAGACGTAAAAATGAAAGAAATTTAATTAAATAATTACTTTCATTGCATGAAATGTTTCACATCACGTGTTTAATTTCATAAATATAAATGTTTTTAAGAGTCATCTATTATTTGTTTGTAGCAAAAAGTTTGAATGTTGTCCATTCAAAATAATTTAAATGTTATTTTATAGTGGTAAAATTCTATTTTAATGATAACTCACAAATGACTTATTTCAGTAAAAAGCAATCATCTCACTGTACTGCCCAGAATTTATAAACACTGAAGTATCATAGTTGTGAAAACAATAATACAAGTTTTGGCACAGTAAGTCATATAACTGTTTCTCTTTCCCATTCATTCCACAAACTTTTTAACTATAATTTTATTCTTAACATGCCTGGAAAATATATGAATTTCTTTAGCTGTCTAAAAATTGTAAGAAAACTTGGAAATGCTTAATGATATTATCCTACAGATATTAGGATGCCTTATTACAGGCATTCAAAACATAGTATTTTGGCTGTCATATTGCCATACTTTCATAAGTGGGAGAACTCCAAGTCATTTAAAGATTATTACTATAAAAGGTAGATTTCAGAAAAAAAATCTAATATAAACTACTCTACAGATAGAGATAATTTCTTACATCAAAGGAAATATCACAAGTAAAAGTGCCTCGTATATAAGCAACAAGTTCACTATTAAGCATGTATAAAAACTAAAAAGTTAGAATTAAAAATTGTGATAGTTCATAGAGCTTTTGAAGACTAGCAATTAAGTAAATTAATATTATCTTTCAAAACATATTTTTCAGCATGGAGATTTCCCTAATTCTTTCAGTTTTTAAGCATGCTTAACCACCATCACTTGTACTTACAATGACAATATTATGGTAACATAATGAATAATGTCAAGATATGCAAAATTCCAATTATTCCAAGCATATGTACCTCTCCAGAGGGCTGGGGAGGCCAAGCTGACTTGTTGCACCTGCCAACATTCTTTCTGATCCCATTGCTGAGCGAATTGTCCCTCTACACATGAAACGCAACTCAAGTGGCTGAGTCCAATATCTCATCATAGCAATTTTAAGTTGGTAGAAGACAGGTCCTAACACTTTGTAGCATTTGGCATGTCGAAACATAGTGCGCATCACATGACTATGCATTCTAGTAGGGTGTTCACCCATCACCTCTGAAATCAATTTTAAAGTACGGCAGCAATGTTCATCTAATTTTCTCCGTCGTATCACTCCACGCAAAAACCAAGTGAATGCAGAGCACTGTTCTGAAGGCAAGCTTGTAGAACCAACATTCTCCACACTCTCCACATTTCCACACTCGGAGAGACCCAGGGGCCACACAGACGCACCGCCATTCAATAACACTCTGGTGAGTTCCACACTGTCATCCATGTAGTTGATGCTATATGACAAAAGGCTACGACCTTCTGAGTTGACAGCATTGGGGTCACTTCCAGCTTCTAGAAGCATCTTGCTGAGCTGAGCAGCTTGGTCAAATGCACCAGCCTTCAGTAATCTTCTCCCCAGTATCAGAAGTGGGGTATTACCTTCTGTATCTGTTATTGACAGAGGAAAGAATGGCTCATGACAAACTTCAGGAGAAATCTTCTGATCTTGTTTGATGTTAGAAAGAAATTTCACAGCCTCAAGTAGATTTTCCCAGTTACCCTGAATGTCACCTGGAATGTATACAGAATAGTTTTAAAACATAATTAAAAAAATGTAATAGTACTGAAGGAAATGACACATTTTATTTTGTAATTTTACATGATTTCCAAAATAATATTTTAAAATATTTACCGGAAACTAAGAAATGCAAAGGTATTTGGTAATTCTCATGCACACTGCTCATGTCACAGCCATTTGAACAAATCTTTGAGAGAACTGAAAAGTTGTTTGCCCATGAGCAAGGTGGTTGTGATGCATCACACTTCTGAAAAATAAAAAAAAATTTAAAAAAAAACAAAAAAACTTAAATTAGAATAAATCATAGTTTACATTGATATTATCTACATAGTAGTGGTAAAAATAACTGATTCATTATATAATTTACAGAAATTTACCTGTTGTTTCACTTTATCCAGATGAGATGACAGAAGGTCAATCATGGGTACATTTCCACATGTCATGCACTCTTGTAATATGAAATTCACATTCTTCTGATCTGAAATCATAAGAAATTTCAGTCTGTATTCTATCTAAAAAAAATGAGAAAATGAATTAAATTATAAAAGAACATTACTTTTATTTATAAAACTTTTATATATTTCAAGGATGACTTGTCCATTTTATTACACAAATAAAAGCAAAAACACTTTCTTAATTATATTAATTTATTTAACTTTATTAATACTTTTTTATTTACTTATTGATTTACTTATTTACTTACTTACTATTAATTTATTTTATTAACTTATTATATTATATTACATTAGATTATACGAGATATGTCATCATTAAGAATATTCCCCTATTCTCGGTTTACAATCCCTGGAATTTCAGAAGAAAGGAAATAGAAGATATCAAAAAGAAGTAAATTTTAAGGTATTTTGTATTCTGTTTCATTTTTCCCTCATGACTTCTTATGAGAATGAAACAGCAAAAGTGGTGTTGTATTAGAAGAATTGTGACAATAAAAACAATCCGACTCTCAAATGCACCATGCTACATTATTGGTAGGGAACTTCAAAGTCTGCAATCTAAGATCAAACCTTACATTATCAAAACTCGCATAAATATAATTTATCTGAAGGTTATATAAAATTCTAAATCTTGCTAATGTAATGACAGAAATTCATCAAGAATCTTATCTCAAAAGATGAATATCTAGAAAGCCATGGTGAAAAGCGAAACAAATGTTTGATTATATATAATAATACAAAAATTATAAGGGAGCGAAGTAAACTCAATTTTTTACTGGATAAAAGAAGAACTTTTCTAAAGAGAGTTTTGTCTGTCTCCTATTTGTTTGTTAAGTAAGGACATGCAAACTGGGGTGAAAAACATGCCCTCTGGGGGTTATGTTTTTCTAATTTTTCAACATGTGGAGTGTAGCTTTCAGTTGTGTCACAGCCTTCACTGGCAGTTAGCTCATTATTTTTCTCTTTTACAGTTCTGGTTTAAGCAGGGTTGATGGACTGACATTAAAAAACAGTAGACATTGTCACATGTCAAAAAAGACAATGCACATGTATTGGATGATTTGTATATATTTTGAATAATATATTTTATTTGTTTGCCAAGTATGTTTTCTGTGTTCTGTTTTTATTAGAACTTTTGAATCTCTTGGCATCTCAAGTTTTATGTGAGGAATTTTATGTGGAAATCCCAAGTAAATTTTTAGTGATAAAATGTTTTCAAAATATATTTTTATTATTTTCATTTAACAGTTATCATGAAATTACATTCAGAATATATTTTTAAATCTATATGCAACTAATTAATAATACTATGATCTGTACTATGTATTAAGCTAAAAAAACTTTTTTTTCTTTCACAAAAATTATTATTTTTTGCTAAGACTTTTTGCCTTTCAGCCAAGATAAGTCAGTCTTCCTATTTATTATTGCAAAAATCAGTAGCAACATGGAGAAGGAATCTCGCAACAACCAACAATCGGCAACCAACTACTATGTACCCCTCTCCAACGACAACAATAACAGCCAACTGCCAACAACCATCAACGACTGCCAACAACAATGAACAACAACCAACGGCAATCAACAACTGCCAGTGACAATCAACAACCACCAGTGACAATCAACAACCATCAGCAACAATCAGCAACTGCCAGCAATAATCAGCAACCACCAGCAACAATTAACAACTGCCACCAACAATCAACAACCACCAACAACAATCAACAAACCACCACCACCAATCAACAACCAACACCAACACCAACAATCAACAATTACCAACAACAATCAATAATTACCAACAACCAAGATTCAAAAACCTGGAATATTTACTTGAAGACTTAATATAATAATTTTGAAGAAGTTATATTATATGAAGTTAAAGCATGTAAGTAAATTAAATAATGAAAAAGAGTACAATAGAGTACACTGCTGAAAAAAGAGTGCACAAGTGAATATCTTCCAAAGAGCACTTACTTGTACTGTTAAAAGCCCAGATGCAATCTACACCTCTTCAGTAAGGTCTGAGTTTCAGGGGGTGTTATAGTAATTACTCTGATGAACCTGAATGTCTACTGGTGCAGACCGAATTATCAACTGCTTCACTATGAGTTGTTTCACTTAAGACCATCAGTCATGCAGAGCCCCAAAGGAATTATTGGAGAAAGAGCTGTATGAAATATGTCATATAGAAACTGAATGCTGAAATAGGTGACATAAGACTATTAGGTAAGTGGTGAAAATGGATCAGAATGCTGTGATCAAATGGCTCAGCTATATTTGCAATTATATTAAGTTACTTGTCAAAAATGGGTGGAGAAGAAAAGTCTTGGCATGGATTCCTTTCGAATGAGTAAATGTGAAAGCCCATCAGAAGCTGGAAAGATCAATTGTGTTCAACATGGTTGCGACAGACCTCAAGAAGATGAATGAGAGAAATGGAAGTGGAGCGAGATGGGCATTGCCTGTAAATTCAGATTTTTAACACTCCACGAGGAGAATATACAATTACAGAAAATAAATTTCAGAAAATATTTAGTTGTAAGTGCCCTCACAATTCTCAAATGACTTTTTGGCATATAACAAGAAAATACACAGATTTACATTCATCTCCCATTGTGATAACAATTTTTTATGTTAAATAAATTAAAAAATAAATAAACAAATAAGGTTATCAGTAAACTGAGAATTAGGTAAGCATTTCACCTGGTATAATCTGACATCAAGATACACAAGAGGCCTCAGAAATTCTTCAGCCATCTCTCCTCATTCCATGAAAGCTGCACTTGCATTGGCACAATCCCAAAACACTAAAGTGTAATTTTTGCATGTAGCCTAGTTTATGTTCAGGACCAATTTCCACTGTATTCAAATTACTATTGGATTGTTGTAGAATTTTCCTTTTTGATTCACTGACTTTTATCAGTATTTCTAAGGGGGGTTATTCTCTCCTTTCTTTTAAGAGAAGATTATTTCGAAGTTATCTCAAAGTCAAAATTGAACATTTTTAATTATATATTTTGATGGAAAATAATTACAAAATTTCTGGTAAAGATTGATCTGATTTTGACTTTGAATTTGTTGTCATGGAAAAGAAAAGATAAGTGCATTCCCAAATTTATAAAGGTGAAGGGAACAAAAAATTTGGTTCTGCTTTTTGCAAATCCTTTTCTGAATGAATACAACTGTAGGGTTTGCAACTCTTACATACTGACAGGTGACAGAGGATGGTTAGTATATATTTAGGAAAAAGGCCAAAGGGTCAACAACTAAAGAATAACTAGCACCAGCAGCACATATCCTGGGGAAGGCATAGAAATTTATGCTTCCAAGAAGCAATACCCAGGTCATTGAGGTGGCACTGTTAAAACCAATTTTCATAAAATAAAATACATACAAAATAATATTTTAAGGAGGTTCTCAATATCCCTAAGTTTTTCAGAAATAAGAAAGATCAATAGTAATTTTTGTTAGTACCCCTTGAAACATGAATTACAAAAACATTTTAAAACTTCTACATGAAATTCTTGCCCTGCTTCAGAACAGTGGAAAATATGTGTGTGTGTGTGCGTGTGTGCGTGTGTGTGTATGTGTGTGTGCGTGTGTGCGTACGTGTGTGTGTGTGTGTTTGTGTGTGTGTGTGAGTGTTTGTGTGTGTGTGCGCGTGCGCGCGTGTGCGCGTGTGCGCGTGTGTGTGTGCGCGTGCGCGCTGCTATGGGAGCCTTGACCCCCTCAAAAGACCTAGAAAACACTGTTTGTTACCCTTTTTTATTTGCCCACATTTATTTAAATATTAATTTTTGTTATAATTACATAATAATTTAAAAAATAATATTGTATCATATATGCACACTATACAAAATACAATATAACAATAAATATGTTATTATTTAACAAAAATATATACCTTCCCCCCCAAATGATCAGCTGGGTCCACCCCTGCTTCAGAAAAATTCAACCTTGTACCATCAATTAATCCATTTCCAAGATACTCCAAAGATATGGTACATTTTCTGAAAATTCTGTCATCTTGGTTAAGCTTCTATATCTGTTCATTCATTTAATATTTAATGACTCCAGTATTTCATGAATTTAGGTAATACACTTCATTCTTGGTAAGAGATTTCTATCTGGACTTATCTGCAATATTTGTTATTTATTTATATTGTATATTATTAATTTGTTCATGACAAATATTATGTTTTCTGTGTTTAATGCAAAACCTTGAAAGGCAGTCATGATGAACAATGATAAATAGACAATAAACACAAATATTGTGATAATTTACTATGATTTGTTTTTTTAGTTCACACGATTAATCTGTTGATGTTGAGTTATAAACTGTAAGAGTGGAAGAACATAAGAAAGAAAAAACTACACTACAAAACGTGGCATTTATCTCAATTATTGGATTGTCTCAACGCGCGTCGCGTTCTTGTAGACTTTTTTGACACATCGTCATGTCGCGTGCCCTACTCGTCTTCCCCGCCCCGGGCCTGCTCTTCGAGGCGCTTCCGCATCGTACGGCGAGGCACCCGTGCTGGCCAGGGGGTGCGGAGAGGGGGGCGGGAGGGGTGTTTTGGGAAGTGGGGCGCGCAGGGAGGGCGCGAGGGAGCAGAGTTCAACGGCCTGCACTTCAATCAATACCGCCCGCGCGCCCCGGCTCGCCTCCCTCGGCATCTCTCCCTTCTCGCCCTCACCCTCGCCCTAGGCCTACGCCCCCCCCCCCCCACACACACACCCAGTGAGCTTCTCCTCCTGCGATGCGCGGCCGAAGGGAAGGAGAGGGGTGAGGAGGAGGATGGCGTGAGGCGTAGGTAAAGTGAAGGCGGACTCACACTTTCAGCATTCGGCGAGTAGCGAGCGGCGAGCGACTGCTCGCCCGATCCCGAGTGTTGCCGAGGCGTTCTACGAAGGTTCGCTTTCTTTTGAAGTGCTTAGAAGACTAACACGCGGCAGAGAGGTCGAGACCCGAGTGTTTGGCGTGCGGCAAGTAGCAAGCAATCCATTCTTAATACTCAAGATTCGGCAAGCGGTCGCTTGCAATGCGCCGAATGCCAATGTGTCATTTATTGTCAATACCTGCCTTGATCCGAACGAGAGAACGAGAAAGAACTGCGGCAACTTCTGCTATTTTCGAAAATTCAGAGTTCAATGCAAATCTGTATTGTGCCATTTTTAAAAAGCTTACTTCGCACTATCCGCTAAGAAAATCGGAGCCGTTTTTGAGAATGTCTTGAGAATCTTGTTTTTAAAATGGCTTTAATGTCGAACAAAAGAAGGTGGAAACTATTAATATTTTGGGAGAAAAAGGACATGACCTCATTTAAAGATCTAATTTTGAAGACCAGACTACTTTCAAAAGAAAAATGTCTAACTTCATTATTGTTGTAGGAAGACCACGAAAAAAATTAAACTTTTCGATTCCCGAACATTCAGAGAACTCAACGAAAATCAGACCTGAGCCATTTTTATAAGCGTACTTTGCATTCTCCGATAAAAAATAATCCAAAAATTTGGAGCCACTTTTGAGAAAAATTGAAAATGATCTTAAAGCGTCGTGTAAAGTAAAAATCAAAGCATTCGTTTCAAATTCAAGGGCAACGACATCAGCCAGATTGATTAGTAATATCAATTTTGGTGAAAATTCTGCTTACGGTTTAGACGATAGCATTGTTCACAGAAGGACAGACAGACGGACAAACGTTTTGTCGGAAATCAATTTTTATCAAGGAATCATAAAACTTGGATTCTGATCATACATTGTGTTAAAGAAAGTTCTAGCAATTCACTATAAAGAACTGTCTACTTTTTCGATATCATATCCAGACGTATCACAGCTAACTTAAGAAGAGACGGTGTTCAGAGTTTTGCTCTTTAAAAAAAGGGACTTTCGATTTATGAACGAAACTGCCAGCACCAGCAGGTTCGTCAGGGTTCTGACTCCACCCAACATTCCGTGATTGCTCTCTCATCGTCCTCCTGAGTTTGAATCGACCGGGAATTAATATAGAAAATGCAGTGTTCAGTCCTATTGTGTGAGTCAAAGGGATTTATTTCAGACCCCGAGGGCTGCAATTAGATGGCATTTGTGCTGAAAGACCACTCAGATGGTCATCCATTAAAATTATAAGGCTCCTGTTTAACTCGCACAACAGGCATGGCGTTTGGGGAGAAACCAATCTAAGAAGAAAATAATCGAATGAGACAACGAAATCTGCTGTGAAGACATTTTACTGATATCAAAATAACATACAAACATTAAACTGCTATTGAAAGCGCAGCACTGGATGACTAAAGGATTCACGAAATTTGCCTTTTTTAAGAGGATATTTTAGAAATGGAAAGACTATACAACTCGCGATGCCCTGCATTCATGCTGTCAATTTTCAGGAGTTATATTTGTTGATTTGACAGGCAAACTGAACTAATTAAAACTAGTGGTGCTACAGAATGGCACAGACATTCCCGTATTAGTTTTCTATTTCCTTGGGTCTGGGCTAGCTATTCGGAATTGCCATATACTCGTGCCAGCTGCCATCTATCGCCGCCCAAACTACATTTTTCCCCCCCACATTTTCTTAATTTTTCGGTTTCCTAATCGTAGAACGGAAATATGAATTTTAGAATATTAAAATACACTAAAACCTCACTCTAAATGGCAATTTTCTTTTAAAAATTTGGAGCCGTTTTTAAGAAAATGGCGTTTAAGCGCTACTAAAACTGCAAAATTTGAAGCTGTTTTTCACAGAAAATTTTTGAGATTTCGAAATACTTTATTTGAAGCTATTTGAAGCGCATTCACTCACAAATACAATTACGTTTATAAATTGCTGGTAATGTGCATATTAAAGGTGAGAGAAATCATTCAAAAAATTACATTTGTGTAATTTTTGAAAAAGCAAAAATATACCTCAAAATTAACTTTATTTATATTAAAGAGTGCAATTATCACTATCCGTTACAAAAGTTTGAAGAAGAAATATCGAGCCATTTTTTAGAAAATGACGTTTGAGCGTTTCTGAAAATGCGGAATTTTGAGCTTGTTTTCATAGAAAACGGTTGAGTTTTCAAGAAACATTATATGAAATTATTTAAAGCACACATATTCATAAATGTAATAATAATGTGAAAAAATCGCCGCTAATGTAAATATTAACAATGTGAGAGACGAGTAAAAAAATTAATTTTTGTAATTTTTGAAAAAACAAAAGACACAGCAATATGGCTTTTATGTCATCTCACAGCATACATTAGGCACTATCCTTACCAAAAGTTTAAAGAAAAAATTTGGGGATGTTTTTTCAGAAACTCTTGTTTTTGTTATTTTCTTAAAAATTGCACATATTGCACTCAATATTACGCGAAAACCTACAAAAATTTTCAAAAAGATGTACATGACCTTAATGAAGGAACTCATTATGGAAATTTTATTTGAAGGAAAAATCTCTATCTTTGATTTTGCAGTTTGAGGAAAACAGCGAAAAAATATCAAACTTTTGCAATTTTCGAAAATTCAGAGTTAACCGAAAAAATCGGACTTACTTACTAAGTTAATAATCTTACTAAGTGTATTTTACTCTATTCTCACAAGAAATTTAAAGAAAAAAATTGGAGCCGTTTTTGAGAAAAATTTGAAAACATCCGGGGGTCTCATGTAAAGTACCCCCAAATTTTATAGAATCTTTTTCAAAATCTCAATGCTTTGACTCGAGCCAGATCGACAGGGGTTTCTTCAATTTGAAAAAAAATCGTACGTATGGTTTAGGTGCTAGTAGTGTTCACAGACGGACAGACGGACGGAGGGACGGACGGAGGGAGGGAGGGACGGACGGACGGACGGACGGAGGGACGGACGGAGGGACGGACGGAGGGACGGACGGAGGGACGGACGGAGGGACGGACGGAGGGACGGACGGAGGGACGGACGGAGGGACGGACGGAGGGACGGACGGAGAGACGGACGGAGAGAGGAACTGACGTTTTGCTTTCCATCGGGTTTTTGGTATCAAGAGCCCACTACACAGGAATTCTGGCTACACCACGTGTTAGGGGATTTTTTTCTAAATTTAGCAACTCGTTTTATTCACTTTTTCGTAATCAGGGCCTGGCAATGAATTTTTTTCTGCCGAAAATTTGCTGTTTTTTCGCACAGCATTACGTAACTTTCCCTATACTACGTATATTACTCCGTATATACGTAGACGGGAAAGTAAAAATACTTACAAGTTCGTAACCGAAATACCATTATCGTTAACAGTTTTGAATACGGGATTTTCCACTGTTAATAAAAGACACAGATTGATTTGTTGTCTTATACCTCTGTCATAAAATCTTCGTTAACATAGTATTAATAATTTTTAGAAACACATTTTACAATCAAACCTTTAAAAATACTTCCATTCTTCAAGAGCAGTTAAAATTGTGAGGACACATAATTCTACCTACTTAAAATATCATGGTAAGATGTGACACTTCGCCTCTGCCACACTCGCATTGCAACCGAGTAGTCATTGTGTACTAAATAACAGAACGTAGACGAATTCCTCGTACAGGAAGCTGAAAAAAAAGTTTCCTGACTTTCCGAAAATCCTCATGCTCACCTGGTCCATGATGTCGATGCGAGTGGTGATGATGGTGATGATGATGATGATGGTGATGGTGGTGGTGATGGTGGCGAGAGGGCGGTGGAGTGGGGCCGTCAGGCGGCGGGGCCGGAGGCGGTGGCGGCGGCGTGGCGGCGGGAGGTCTCAGCTCCAGTTCCAGTTCCAGCCGCAGCAGCTGCAGGCTGCACGGGTCGCCCGCGTCCCTGCGCAAATACATACACATACGCTGTTATTGAGCTAACCACACAAACGAGGAAATCCAGGGTACTTTTGTGAGGCAGAATATGAACGATTTATTTATAGTGTCGTGTTTCCGAGCGCGTAAATTGCATTGGACATTAGTCCCGTAAGTGTAGTACATTTTATATATCTTTCCTTCCCTGCTACAACGCGAGATGCGGCGCCGCACACACACACACACACACACACACACACACACACACACACACACACACAGGATTACAGTGCTTTCCCTCTCCGGTATCTGCGAGCAAGGTACCGTCCCCAGCTGGGAAAGGCTCTAACTGGTCTCCCGATATGTATGATAGGGTAGAGCTTGTAAGTATACGCGTACGTACAAGCGGAATTGTGGGGGGGGGGCGGAAGGGTCAAGGATGAGGAAGGAAAGATCGTGCGCTGCCCATGGACCATTAGTTAAGGAACTGCGGGGGATTTTATTGGTATTGATCGGAGAAACCACGGAAAACTACCGAAATACACCACCGTCGGGACTCGAACAGTAGGACCTCCCGATCAGAGAGACTGCAGAGGCAAAAGTTGTTGCTCTGTACTATCTCAACCGGTGTGACTTAGAACGAATGCTACGAACGTCTAGGGCAGGGCTTTCCAACTGGCGGCCCGCCGTATCTTTTTGTGCGGCCCGCGACTGCTTTGAAAAAAATTAATATTCCAACCAAACACAATACAATTGCACAATTCATCATATTTTTATTTAATGATATATTAATTTTATCGTTGTATGTACATTAATCATTGCCTTGAATAAACGTCGTATCTAATACATATTTGTTTCAGATAACCTCAGTAGTTAAGGTAAAAAAAAATTAAATTACTGTGCGGCCCGCAGCCTAACTTGAAGGCCCTTAAGCCCTCCTAAGTTGGACAGCCCTGGTCTAGGGCACTTACGGGGGTCGAAGATTTGGGGGTTCTTTGCTAATGAATATGTGGTGTGAAATTTCGTACAAAGAAGTTACACGATCTCCTGATTGGTACTTGCTTGCTCCTGATTGGTAAGCAACCCATCATTCATAGATTTTTGGCAGGTACACGAAAATTATTTTAATAGTATCAGAACGTGACCTTCCAATATATTTTTTTTTCATTTATTCTAGCTTGGCCATTGGCCCTCTGCAGCCGCATAAGATATATACATTAGAAAGAAATATATACATGAATATTCGGATACATTAGAGACACTATTCTAGTTTTAAATATAATGCATTTGCGTGCTTATGTGATATGTCATGAGAAAAGACTCATCGGTTCTACATTATGGGGGATCGAAAAATTCTCTTGGGAGCTTTCTTTTTAGTCTTTTTCGATGAGGATTCTGCTTACCAATATGAAAGTGAATGGCTGATGGGATCTTTAATATCTTAGGATAGAATTTTGCGGCTAAGAGGGAGAAGTGGACGGGGATGGGTGTAATGCCAAGTTCGATATGTAATTGCGCATTTGGAATGTACCAGGGAGCTTTAGTAATGGTTCGAAGGAATCTATTTTGAAAAATTTGTATTTTGTTTATGTTTGTTTTGGCTGCGGCAGCCCAGATTGGGCTTCCAATATATGATGGCAGCGTCTTTGTAAGGAATTTTACAGCAAATGTGCACTGGCAAAGTGATCACCTTAGATCCTCCCACAGCAGGTTTCAACTTGAATATTCTTGCTTTTTTTCCTTTCTTGCAGGCACGTCAGTAGCCATAAAACACAAAATAGAAAACAACAAATATTTGATCAGATTATGTTGAGTTTGATTAATCATGATGTCATTAATTACTTAAAGGTTTTGGCAGTTTTGAGTCAATAGAATGTCTTGTAAGGAATAGGGATTACCCTTCTCTGCTGCCTTATAAAAATTAAAAGAATGGGGATCTCGTTTTCTAGGAGAGAAAAGAAGGGAAAATCTTTACGGAAGATACTGCACCACGCAATACCTAAATTCGCCAAGACTCATCGTAAATACTATCAGGTGGACCGGACGGTTGTCCTCAAAGTCATCCAATGGGAAGCCAATGGGAAAAGACAATGAAAGATGCACAGAGGCGTCACAATGTGGTTCAGGAGGGCAATGAACCTGGCGCCCACGGGCGGAGGGGTCGGACGGGGAGGCGGGGAGCGCGACCGGATGGAGCGGGGCGCTGGCGGTGCGGGGGAGCAGCAACGAGGTTACGCCCTAAGCAGATTGTCCCGCCGCCGTTCCCTCGCGCTGAGACGATACACGCGAGGAGGGCGGTTAGAGCGAATGACAGGGAGGGGAAAAGAACAAGGAGAAAAAGGGAGGAAGAGAACGAGGAAGAGCGGAGAGGAAGAGCGAGGGAGAGGACGAGCGGGGTAGAGGACGAGCGGGGTAGAGGAGGAGCGGGGTAGAGGAGGAGCGGGGGAAAGGAGGAGCGGGGGAGAGGAGGAGCGTGGGAGAGGAGGAGCGGGGGAGAGGAGGAGCGGAGGAGAGGAGGAGCGGGGGAGAGGAGGAGCGGGGGAGAGGAGGAGCGGGGGAGAGGAGGAGCGGGGGAGAGGAGGAGCGGAGAGAAAAAGAGCGAGGGAAAGAAAGAGTGGGGGAGGGAGAGGAGGAACGAGTGACAGGAGGGGCGAGGGAGCGGGAGAGCTAGGGAGAGGGAGAGCTAGGGAGAGGAAGAGCGAGAGAGAGAGAGAGGAAGAGCGAGAGAGAGAGAGGAAGAGCGAGAGAGAGAGGAAGAGCGAGAGAGAAAGAGGAAGAGCGAGAGAGAGAGGAAGAGCGAGAGAGAGAGAGGAAGAGCGAGAGAGAGAGAGAGAGGAAGAGCGAGCGAGAGAGAGGGAGAACGAGGGAGCGGAAGAGCGAGGGAGAGGAGGAGCGGGGAGAGGAGGAGCGGGGGAGAGGAGGAGCGGGGGAGAGGAGGAGCGGGGGAGAGGAGGAGCGGGGGAGAGGAGGAGCGGAGGAGAGGAGGAGCGGGGGAGAGGAGGAGCGGGGGAGAGGAGGAGCGGGGGAGAGGAGGAGCGGGGGAGAGGAGGAGCGGGGGAGAGGAGGAGCGGGGGAGAGGAGGAGCGGGGGAGAGGAGGAGCGGGGGAGAGGAGGAGTGGGGGAGTGGAGGAGCGCGAGAGAGGAAGAACGAGGGAGAGGAGGATCGAAGGAGAGAAAGAGCAAGGGTGATAGGGAGAGAACGGGGCGGGATGTTGACGGAGCGGGGACGTGGCGTGGCGGGAACGAAGCAAGGAGAGTAGGAAGCGGGTAAGGGAAGAGGCGGGCCGTGGAAGAGGCCCGTGCCTTGGAATGGCGAGGGGGGAGAGGGGGCGAGGCGCGGTGCAGCGATGCGGCTGTCGGAGGTTCGGTGACCCGCAGTTAAATAGGTTGGGGCTTAATCCGATTATTGACCTCTGGCGACGTGGACGTGGCCGCCGCGCGCTCTGCCCGCCGCCCGCCAGCCGCGTCGCGCGCGCTGCGCCGCCGGGCGCGGCTCTGCCGCCGAGGCGCGGCGGGGGCGGGGAGGAGGACTCCCCTCTGCGCCTACGCTTCGCGCATCTGCAGCCCACGGGGTCACGGTGCGCAGCCTCACTCGGTAACACTATTTCGCATCTCTGCCTCGAACTACTAGTACACTGAGTTCCACCAATATTTCACTTTCAATTCAGGAAGTGTTATTCTATTGTAGACATTCTCTGAACGGGAATCGCGCAAACTACGCAATATTTGTACTGTGTAAATCCATGTGATGATGTTTCATTGCTACAAATTTCCTGCTTCAAATTTGCTACAAATGTCCTGCTGCAACACTGATACAGAGATTTGCTCAATCACGGTAGTAGATGTTAAGTATCAAATTTGAATTGCAATTTGAGAAACTTGAAAGTCATTTTTGTTCTTTTTGTTCTTGTTGATATTTACTTATTTGATTCAATTCTATTCACTTTGTTAAATGTTGACATTTATAGAAAATTCACATTGAAAACAATTCTAATACTCGTAGTATCTCTTATGAGGTTGAATTTACTCGTTTTGAATGAACTATAATTTAGAAACACATTTCATGAAAACTACTACTATCTCCATTTAAGACTGTTACACCTGTACAATCAACGTTGGCTAAGAAGTAACTTACCAGAAGAAAGGCAAAAATCCCTCGTAATATCTGTGTTTAAAAAAGGGGGTCGAAGCAACTGCGAAAATTATAGAGGTATTAGCCTATTAAACACAATATATAAATTCTACAGTAAAATGATCCAAAAGAGGATTAAGGCTATAGCTGAAGTTGTATTATTAGAAGAACAGAATGGCTTCAAAAAGGGAAGATTCTGAGCAGATAATGTTTTATATTGAATCAAATAATAGAAAAAAGAAGACAGTTTAATTTAGACACACACATTGCATTCATTGATTTTGAAAAAGCCTTTGATCGAGTAAATAGGAGAAGATTATGGGCGATAATGGATAGAAGAGGCTTTCTAAAACATTTAATAAATGTAGCTAAAAGTCTGTATAAGAATACAAATATCAGAGTAAAAATAAATCAACATCAATCACAAGCATTAAAACCAACGAAGGATTGAAACAATGCTGCAGCCTTTCCCCGACACTATTTAACATTATATATATAGTGATATACCAAAATATTATTTTTTTTTCAATAACATTTGTTGTAAATGGGTTGGATAAAAGGGTCTGCAAATGGCGATATACAGCCTTAGCAACGTCGGCGTAGGGTTGGCAAGGTAAATAAACTGCACTCAGGCGTTGAATAGGTGGGGGCGCTGGCTAGATAGACAAATAAAATAATGTGGGATTGGTCTGAAAAGGAATGACTGTCGAGGGCGTGGCTTCTTGGTTTGATAAGAGGGGGATGGATTGGCTAAGGGAGAATAGACTGTCAAATTTTGTAGTTTTGTTTTAAAAAAGAGGAACGAAGGACGAGGACCGAAGCGTTGAGGCCGAAAAAACGGCGGAGAACAGGACATTCTGATATTGGTCGTCGAGTAGTACAGATCGCTCGCGAGTATAATATTAGTGAAGCGGGACTTGTAAGTTTTGAGTGAGACTTAATAGTTTTTCGGACTCTGAAAGTTAATGTGCAAAAGTGAATTCGCGTAGGACTTGGAAAGTTTCTTTTATATTGCGGTGTTGGACTTTAACATTTTACCACTAGTTGGGGAAGACTAGGAACTCTGAATATCAAGTAAGAACCGGTAGATATTCTAGGCAGTGAGGTCTGGATGCGTCGACAGAGTTGCAAGATCAGAAGAATGAAGCAGGACTTGGGATCAATTGCATTCAAGTGGGAAGATACTACGGACCGTCGTCGATCAAGACGTTAGATAAGTACTGCAGTACAAAAGTTTTATTTAAAAGGTATGACCTAGAACAATTGTCAAAATTGTTAAATAAATTGTTGAATCTTTCTTTTGGAAATGAAAAGATTTTCATTTAGTCAATCACAATTGTTAAGTAGTTAGAAATAGATAATTATTCCCTTTCAGATTCCTCGCCATACTGTATAGTTGGCAGATCAATAATCGGCTATCTAGGCGATAGCGATTATCCATAACGGGACCCATTGACCCAGCTAGCCGGACATTTATACATTTGTTTAAATTAGCTGTGGAAGCATTGGTTTTAATTAACGTAACCTGTTCCTGGCGCCCAAAATTTTACTATAAATTCGGAACGGGTCACGATTATAACCGTCCTAAGGTGAATGATGTCAACGATCTCGTAATAGTTCATGACGAGACATTGTTGGTACATTTCAATATATATATATATATATATATATATATATATATATATATATATATATATAGAGAGAGAGAGAGAGAGAGAGAGAGAGAGATAAATTCTTAGAGAATGGATAGATAGATGATAGAATAAAAGTAAAACTAGGGATCAGATTTAACGAAAAAAATCAATACTCTATTTGCTGATTGCATTATGTATGAAGAGGAAGACGATCTCCAAAAGACACTCCATCAATTAAATCTAATGTGTAAAAATTATAACATGAAAATATCAAAACAAAAAAACAAAGGTCATGGCTTTTAAAGGAGTTCATCCAATTAGAACAAAGATATACTTGGAAAACCAAGCAATAGAACAAGTAACACATTTCAATTACCTGGGATGTGATATATGTTACGACCAAAGCCAAGATATAAAAAATTAATTGCACAAGTTCCAAAACATATGCAGCACGCAACATAGAACATTAAGAAATAAGACCAGAAAAGATACAATGTTGAAATTTTATAAAACAATGGTAACCCCAGTAGTCCTGGGAGTGAATATTGGATTCTCTCTCAAAAAGAACTAGTGGTGCTACAGAATGGCTAGCTATTCGGACTCGACACATTCTCTTGTCGGCTGCCATCAATAGCCGCCCAAAGTCCATTGTTTAGACATTTGATTAATTTTTCGGTTTCTTAATAGTACAACAGAAATATTATTAGAAGAATATTAAAGAACTGTAAAACCTCGTCCTAAATGGGAATTTTCTTTGGAAAATTTGATGCAGTTTCAAGAAAATGGCATTTAAGCGCTATCCGTGAATTCGAAATTTGAATCTCTTTCCACACAAAAGTTTTAAGTTTTCGAAACACTTCTTTAGAAGTCATTTTAAGCACTTTTACTCACACAAACTGTAGTGTTTACAAATTGCTGAAAATGTGCATATTAACGGGGTGAGAGATCTTTCAAAAAGAAAAAGAATTGTGTAATTGAAAAAAATAATACCCCAATATGAACCTACGTCATATTAAAGAGTGAAATTAGCACTATCCGTTCGAAAAGTTTGAAGAAAAAAATTGGAGCCATTTATGAGAAAATAGTGTTGGGGCGTTTCTGAAAATACGGAATTTTTAGCTAGTTTTCACAAAACGGTTGAGTTTTCGACAAAATTTATATGACATTATTTAAAACACGTGCACTCATAAATATAATAATGGGAACGATTTGCCACTAATGTAAATATTAACGACTTGAGAGACAAGTCGAAAAAATTACATTTTTGTAATTTTTGAAAAAAGGAAAGAGTAGAGCAATTGAGCGTTTATGACAACTCATATAGTACATTAAGAACTATCCCTACCAAAAGTTTACAGAAAAAATCTGAAGTCGTTTTTGAAAAAATCATTTTGTAATTTTTTAAAATAGCACATATTGCACGCAACAATCCGCCAAAACTACTAACATTTTTTAAAAAATTACACGACTTTAATGAAAGAAATAATTATGAACAACAAATTTAATTTGAAGAGAAAATCACTATCTTTAATTTTGTAGTTGCAGAAAGCCGCTGTTGTAAATTCCAACTTTCGCAAATATCAAAAATTCAGAGTTAACCGTGAAAATCGGAACTATGCCACCTTTATACGTGCATTTTACCCTAATCTTACAAGAAATTTAAAGAAAAGTTTAGAGCGGGTTTTGAGAACAAAAATTTAAATTCGCCATTGCTTCAAGCATTACTTCAAACATCAATTCAAACATCAATTCAAACATTACTTCAAACATTACTTCAAGCATTACACTTCAAGCATTACTTTAAATACTTTAAAACAGGGTATGCAATACCCTGACTAAACAAAATATTTTAACTACAAACGATTCAAAAATGATGAACGCAAATTATAGTTTAATCATTCACTGTCAAATTTCACATACGTTTCTCAAATACTTATGTACTTTTTAGCGGTTTCACTTTCGGCAATTTAAATTGTTGTGAAAATTGAGAAAATGTCAAAAAAATGTACTCTGGACGGCGATATATGTCAGCTGGTTTTCTCAATGAAATGTATTTATTAAAACTACATCTTCAAATAAGGTCATGCTGAATATTTTTAAAATACGAGTAGTTTTCTGTAATTTCGTGACCAACGTAATAGCCCGCTGCAAATTTACTGCGCTTCAGACAGCCGGATGCGTTGTAAATTAGAATTTGCAATTTTGTATATTATTTCTTTGTTCGTTTCCTACATTCGACCTTTTGTTATATATTTACACATTAATCTTTTATTTATTTTGAAATATTTGAAATAAAAATTGCTGGCTCTTTAAGAGAGTATCGACAATGCAGGGAACGCAAAAATGGAATTCCGTTTCGTGGTCGCGAATTTCTGTAAATTACATGTACGTGTCAATGTTGTGACATGATATAGTTGTATGGTAGGGCCAGGCTAACGAAAACGCGAATGGCCTTCGCAAAGGTTTAGGGCACGCGGCGATATCAGCTTAGCGAAGGCATTCATGTCACAGACGGGAAGAAGGGTGAGAAAACTTCGTACGAATGCGGCGAGTTGGGTCAAACACACGGATTGGTATGTCATAAAGACACATTTATTAAATTTTAATTACTTTTAATTTAACTTTTGATTGACATGTAAACAGAAACTGCAGTTTTATAAGCATTGATCATTTCACCAACGAAACATTAACGCCAATTTCTACTGAGTGTTACAGAATGCAATATATGAGAATTATTAACACTAATTACAAATAACAAAAATGAATATTTTTAAGAAAATAGATATAAACCAAAATATGTACTAAATCAAGATACGAGTTATATATTGTGACGTACTGAAGTAAATGACACAGACAACTGCGTTGAAGATAACAATATTTACATTTATTTACAAAATGACGTAAGAAGTAAAGAAATTTACAAAAACTGATTAAACCCCGGCAACCTTTTTCTTCCCCTTAGCCGCGAAAACCCCGCAACCGTCCCCAGGCCTACAGCCCAGTGCCACTGCCCTAAAGCAGGTAACAACGCGTGATGAGATGCTATTGGACGTTAAGTCCCCGGTTACCAACGTACCTACATGGCCTGGGGTCAAACCGGTCTCCGCCCCGAAAACCACGTGCTTGAGTGCACTGGAATTCCACTCAGTCTTTCGGATACCAACGAAGCTCTACGAATCTCCGACGGCGCACCCCTATACACCAACGTCTCCCCCCCCCCAGCGCCATGCTGTCGGCGTCCCCGGGCTCGATGACTAGCCAATTCCAGGGTCTTGCACAATCGTCCCAGACTCGCCACTAACCTTTCTCAACAGTTCTGTTTGCGTGTTTTTTTTCCTGGTGCAACCACCTCCTGCTGTCCTTTTATTTTTAGCTCAGGTGCGCCCTTCACCACAGCTTCCGGCTTAGGCATGCTTGAAAGCATTGCCACGACGCCACAATATATTAAGTTCCGAAAAAACACTGACACTATTATTGAAAATAAACAAATTAAATACTTTCGACATATTAAACAAAGTGCATCACCTCCACTTTCACTGCACAAGAAGACAATAGCCCACTCGGACTGAAACTTGTTATATGTCTTCTTGCGTCCCGCCCTGACCACCTACTGTGCATCCCTGAGAAATCGGAGCGCGGACTTCCCTTCGTTGCAGGGCACTGCGTGCCCTTCGCAGAGCGCAAGCGCGCTCCGAGCACGCACGTGCTTCCGTTTGACAGCCCTGCTGTATTGTATCAGGCTTCTTTTTCCAATACAAGTTTACAAAACTTTTGTATTCTATTTTTATGCAGTTGTAAAATTCACGTAGTTTTGATAACACTGCGATGGAAACAGTGAGTTGTTCGCTTCTTGGTTGAATTGGCCTTTTTAAAATAATAGCTAAGGTGTTAGTAGCGCAGAAAATGCAATATTTCAAGTCCTTCGTAGCTGTTTCCAATAACACGGGAAAGTATGTGATGTTGTAACACCACTAGTTTTTCTTAATTTAGCAACGGAACTTATCCACTTTTTCGTTATCAGGGCTCGGTAATGAACATTTATCTGCCGAAAATTCGCCATTTTTTCGCGCAGCATTACATAACTTTCCCTACACTACACATTTTACTCCGTATACGTATACGGGAAAGTAAAAATTAAATATTCATTCTAAGGAGATGAAATTTTTAAGGAGAGTAAAAGTAATTTGCTAGATAAACAGAGAAATGAAGATATATCAAAAGAATTAAACATATTTAGCTTAAATGATTCCATACTATTTGTACATATATAAACGAGACTGGAAAACCATTTAGAAAGAATGGAGCATAATAGGCTACGTATACAAGTATTGGAGTACAATCCAACAGGAAGAAGGAGAGTAGGAAGACCACTTAGAAGATGGTTTGATGTGTGAAGACTGAACACTTAATCCTTGAAGTGAAGAAGAAGAAAACTATAGGATCCATGCAGGAAAAAAACCCGTTATGATATAAATTTATACATATGAAATAGTTTTCATTTTGTCGATTTTTTTCAAGTTTAACAAGTATGTTTTAGAGGAACTTTTTTAAACCATTATAAATGAGTTTATTCACCATTTACGGATGAGGGTTTCTCAAACTACAGTACGCGTTTCCCAGAGTGTATGCGATAGGCTTCTAGGTAGGAATGTAAATAATTTGGGAAATGGAAATATCTGAAAATAATATGGGATAATGTCTTCCTTTCCTGTTTCTTTGAGACTTTTCAATTGAAACATTAACCACTTATATCTGGAGAAATACTGAATGAACAGATATACAGTTACACGGCCGATCTTCATGACCGCTTTATTTAAATTTATACCGGGTGGCGCACGAAAAGCCGGTCCATCATGTGCGGATGCGACAGTTGAGAGAAATAGGCTAATGCAAAGATCCTCATTGTTGCCAGTGTAGTCTTCTTATGGTCAACTATTGTTGCAGAGCTGTTGCCACTATTAATACGAGTTTTTATCTTTGTCAATACAAAATCCGTGACGATTTGGTTGAGACATGTGAAGTGTCCAGGAAGATGTTTTGTCTCCAATGGAGAATCGCAATGGTAGAGGCGTACGAGTGTATCGGCTCACGTAAGGAAATGCTGGCCATTTTTGCCCAGTCAAGTTGTTTGCAAAGTGACGTACCACAGGGTCAATTACAAATGCTAAAAATAATCGAGTTCCGTCCGTTCGTATGCCTACCGTCATCGTAGATACCTACTCGAGGACGAATAACCCAAACTCGTAAGAACCCAGACCCGTAAGAATTATCATAGGAAATACCACGTGTGCTCTGAAAACTGTTTATAAATACCGAACTTGTGAAGTGAGGAGGTGGTTTATCTGCGAATTTCTAAAGCACGAGTAGTATTTTATAGGACTATTCCATCAATGAAATTATGTCCAACTGAGTTCCAAGATTCGTCAGATATTGGAATTAACTAAAAGCTTGTTAAAATCAAAGAGGGAACATTAACAATAACATTATAGTAGCTCTACATATGCGGTTTATTGCACATCAACACAGCGATTGATACATACCGCCTCTTAAGATAGATGAATCGCAGCTTATTATTGGCCAGTAGGGAAAAGCGGCGCGAAAACTCGGATAGAAAAAACGATAATATTTCGTGAATATAAAACGAATAAACGATAATATAGATACACCGCCCTGATTGGGGCATTTTATATGTATAGTAAAACAATATTTGTTTTAATTTCACGAGTGGGATAGTCACAACAAGCGGACGTTTTGCGTTTGTCTTGTCAACGTATTTTACGCGATGCAGGTGCGAAGCCCGTGAAAATGACACGTGTTCCAGTTTTGATGGAGGAGAACAATGCAAAACGAGCGAATTACTGCACATGGATTCTCCATAGAGAGAGTTGATTGTTGGAACCGATTCTGTATTTTATGACTGATGAAGTCAAGTTCTATCTGACAGGTCATGTGAACTCCCACAACACCAGATACTAGTCCGTGACAAATCTCCATATGATTTGTGAGAAACAGGACGGGACGGGACGGGCACGCTCTCCGCGGCCGCCGCCGCCGCCGCCGCCGCCGCCGCCGCCGCCGCCGCCGCCGCCGCCGCCGCCGCCGGGGCGTCTCCCCGTTTCGTTTTTTCCTCGCTCCGCTGCAGTGCTAAATGGTGCCTTTGACCCCGCCGTTATAGGCCATTGTGTGGAATCGAGCGGCAGCAGCGGTGGCGGTGGCAGCGGCAGAGGCAGCGGCAGCTCAGTTTTCTCCGCGATCCCAGACCCTCCCACCGGGAGAGACAGCTCAGTGCATCAACCTGATGTCACTGCAGTCCCTCTAAGGAAAACTATAAAAAATGAACATATTGATTTTTCATAGGGAACACCCCGCCCTGAGGGTGGAGGTGGGAACAGTTTTGGGAAGAGAGGATCGCGCGCGACCCGTTGTCCGTTGTTTAAGGATCTGCACCAGCATTCCCCTAGAATTTACTTTAACCACTGTATTATTCCATTACTACATAAACCATACATTATTCCACAACAAAGCGAGCCGCATTCTATTGCGCAAACTGCCAGAGCTCAAGTAAAATAACTGATTGTTGACAATGTTTTATTGATGGAATACGATCACATATTATACAATGTTTTGTACCCCATTCGTTAAAATTAATGAACGCACATACTTAGACCAATAGTAATTTACTCGTGTAGAAATAAATAGAGTATGACTTTATTCTACTTTTAAAAATAGAATAAAATAAAGCTCTACTTATTTCTATAATATTTCGTAAATACGAAGTTCTCGCGCCTCCCCTCGGAAACTTTCGTGCCTCCCTGGGGAGGCGCGCCTCGCATGTTGAATAACACTGACTCTAGACTAACACATTCAAAGCCACTACTAGTTCCCTTTTCGTTGCACTAAAAAAGTGATGTGGTGGTTGTGATGTTATTCTATCTACTCTAGTCAACATACAATTCATTATTGAATATAAATATTTTAAGTTTGTTTATTAGATCAATATATAAGCTCAAGTCGTTTATACTGTAAATTGAATCTGTTCAATACTGCCTGACCACATGGCTTAAAAAACAAATCATTTCAAAACTGAGTCGTTGACAACTTAGAATGTAGCATTTCGAAATCTCACATTGTGAGATTGCTTTGATGTGAAGCCACGTTATATGATCGAGTATTTGCTTCTTTTTTTTTTTTCGCTACAGTGGCGGACTGGGCTCCGAGTGAGGTGGAGTGTTGAGTGGTAATTACATTACTATTCCAATAGCTGAAATTCATGCATAAACTGTAGAAAAATTATCTTCAAAGTGAGGTTTTATGATAATTATTTGATTCTGAGATAGGACGTAATATGTAAGTATTTAATTGATTCACTTAATTAATCATGTACCCAATTCGTTAATCTAAAATTGAGTCGCCATTTTACTGATGCATCGTGCTGATCAGTCCGAAACTCCTCCACCGTATTACAATTCAGGAGTGTGACATCGAAACGCAAAATTGATATTTAAACATAAAATCGATGTCAACTTTCTGAACGCCATCATTGATAAATTAACATCGCGTAGAATCAATCAACATAAAAACCACGCGTGCTTTAAGAAAGACAACATTAAAAAACTTTGACATCGTTTTCTCACCCCTATTTAGGATCTCCTCATGGTCTTTTTATCATGGTTCCCTGTACTCCTGGAATGGAATCTGCCCATGTTTTCGCGTACTGGAGTATAGATCGCTTCTGCAGGAGTGTACTAAGAGCGGAGCGGCGAGGGCGGGCTTTGGGCAGAGCCTCGGCCCCCTGCGCGGAACGCGGGCGGCGAGCGGCCAGCGCAGGAGGCCGTGCGGAGGCGAGGCAAGGCGAAGAGCGCCTCAGGGGCTTCGCCCACGGACGAGTGCGTATTACATTCAGAAATAGCAGGCGAAGATGACACTATCCTGTTACTTAAAAACTCTTTGGGGACGTAGATTGAGAGTGAATGCTTTACGAGATCTTACTTAATTGTGATAAAAATTACAAATGTATAAGACTGCGAAATGCCTCATTCGATTCGTTATTAAATTAAAGATGTGAAGAAAAAAGAAAATGAATGTTATATTTCTCTAATGTACGTTGGATATTTTTTAAGTAAGGTTAACATACTTTGCCCACCTTTCCCAGCCATGTCTGTGAGCTGAACTCTAGAACTTTAAAATGTTCCCCTGTGTCTGCACAAACGGAAAGGCTAAACCGGCTCTTTGGATGGAAACAAATGGATCATCCACCTTACAGTCTAGACCTTGCACCTACTGACTATCACATGTTTAGATGTTTAAAGGATTTTCTTGGTTGTCAACAGTTCAGCGACAACAAATAAATGAGAAATGCAGTCAGGAATGGGACGTCTTCACAGGCGGCAGATTTCATTGACATCTGAGTTCAAAAACGTGTTGCATGGTGTAACAAATTTTTGAACAAAAATGAAAATATAAAAAAATGAAGATGAAAGTATGTGCATTATTGAAAAAATATATTTTTATGATATGCTCCATATTTTCCTTCTTATTTACTAAACAGACCTTATTTAAAAAATAACTCTCATAACTTTCACATATCGTATGAAATAATCAAAGTGTGCAGTGTTATCGGTTACTAATTACGCTATTAAGTAATGGAATAATACATGGTTAAAGTGAATTCTAGGGGAATGCTGATGCAGATCCTTAAACAACGGACAACGGTTCGCGCGCGATCCTCTCTTCCCAAAACTGTTCCCACCTCCACCCTCAGGGCGGGGTATTTCGCTGATTCTTCTTTCCCGTGAGGCCTATCCCCGTGAAGTGAAAAAATTCCGCCAGTGTTGTATGTTGGCCTAGGTCCAAACTGGGTTACAAAGAATAACGGAAATAATATAAAGAACGTTTTTATTTTTGTTTACAGTAGGCCGCCCGACAGAGGGCAGTTTTTGCTATTACATGCCACTCATAAGTTATAATGAACTATTCAGCTATAACTGTAGCAGTCAGTTGTCGGTATCTGGAATTATTATGGAACAATTATCAATCCGGAAACAATCATTTTGTAATGAAATATGATGAAAGGCAGTCTGTGCAATGGGATGGGCTATTTTGTAAAGTTTTCATTCTGAATATAAAACACATATTTTTACGATCAGTCACCATGAAAAAAAACGTTGTAAGTAATGAAAAAATATATGGAGAAATGTTCATGAAAAGCCGCACATATTTATTTCTTATCGTTTTCCGTGTACATCAAAAACATGTTCGTCGAATGCTTGCTTGGAGTCACAAAACCTGTCGTGAGCACTTTCGGCGTCCTGTCCTTTGACTGTGGCAGGTAGCAAGGGGGAAAAGGGAGGGAAAGGAGTGGGCGTGGGGAGGGGGGGAGGGGAGGGGAAGCGTCAGCTGCCGCCAGCTGCGCCAATCGCCCGCCAGCTGCCAGCACTCGCGCGCACAAAGACTCGACGCGCGGATTTGGGTCAGCGCAGTCCCCGCCTGCGCCTCCGCCCCCGCCTGTGCCCCGGCCCCCGCTTGTGCCTCCGCCCCCGCCTCCTCCCCTGCCTGCGCCTCGGCCCCACACTCGCCCCGGCCCCCACTTGTACCTCCGCCCCCGCCTGCGCCTCGGCCCCCGCCCCCGCCTGCGCCTTCTCCTCCGCCTGCGCCTCGGACCTCGCCTGCGCCCGGCCCCCGCTTGTACCTCGCCCCCCATGAGCCTCCGCCCCCGCCTGCGCCTCCGCCCCGCCCCGCCTCCTCCTCCGCCTGCGCCTCGGCCCCCGCCTGCGCCTCGGCCCCCGCCTGCGCTTTAGCCCCCGCCTGCGCCTTCTCCTCCGCCTGCGCCTCGGACCTCGTCTGCGCCCCGGCCCCCGCTTGTGCCTCGCCCCCCATGAGCCTCCGCCCCCGCCTGCGCCTCCGCCCCTGCCTCCTCTGCCGCCTGCGCCTCGGCCCCCGACTGCGCTTTAGCCCCCACCTGCGCCTTCTCCTCCGCCTGCGCCTCGGACCTCGCCTGCGCCCCGGCCCCCGCTTGTGCCTCGCCCCCCATGAGCTCCGCCCCCGCCTGCGCCTCCGCCCCCGCCTCCGCCCCCGCCTGCGCTTTAGCCCCCGCCTGCGCCCCGGCCTCCGAAGGGAGCATCGGAGCCGGAAACCGCGCGGGAGGCGCGGTCACGCGTCTCGCCAGGCCGGGGCCACCTGAAGACGAAAACGTCGTATTGCTACGGACGCTTGAGAAAAGTCGGCGCCATGGCGAATAAAAGATTAAGAGTGAGCGAGAATATGAATGAAAATAAAATAAAAAACAAGAAGACCCAAGAAAAATAATCTATAAAGCACTTTTCATAAACTTTTATTACGAATGTTTTGTAATTAAAGCAATTCCAAAGAAGTAAATGTATATAGTTAAGAGTTTAATATACATTAGTTTAATTTTAAGTAACATGTTGAAGATACCGCCCTCCCTACGCCTCACAAGCCTAAACGGCAAATTGTTAATTAATAACACGCAAAATGCAACTTAAGCAAATTTTGTATACCCGTATATGTATAAACTCCTGGCTGCCAGGGCTACTGGAGAGGGGGAAAATGAAAAAAGCGAGCGCTACGCCACCCACCAAGCGCATTTTGGTTGGTCAGTGAGACTATTTCGGTTTCCGGGCGAATCAACGGCTAGCATTATTAGTCCCGCAAGCGTGGTGTATTTTATGGTGCAGGATGTAGCGGTGACATTCTCCCCCCGCTAGGAGGAAGGAGTCGGCGCCGACCTACACGTATGCACCCATCCATGTTAACTCCAACCAGCTGGAGCACCGTCCCAGCCGAGACAAGCTCTAAGCTCCCGACATGGGTGGTAGTGTAGTTCATATGCGGTAAGTGTGTGTGTAAATAAAGGGTGATGATAGGCCATGGAAGAGGAAGAAAGATCGCGCCGATCCGTAGCCCGTATTTTAGAGTTCTAAATATACCCTGAATACATCCTGCTCTTGCTCGGTTGCATCTTCTTGAAGCGATGTCGCTATGCTGCATTACTTTAAAGTATAGTGGGTTGCGTAATGTTAGGGGCACCAGTGGAAAAAGACTTGCTGCCACTGATTTAAGACTGAACTGTAGAGTAATACTAATATTTTTGTTGTTGCCACATGGGTTTTGGTATTCATCCCATTCATGTGTTGCCTGAATTTATCTATTAAACTATTACAGTCAAAACCGCCTTTGCGCATAGTAAATGGTCCTCAACATCCCCTAAGCCCTGACGGAAAATCTGTTCTGATTTGTGTCTTGCCGTGGATTATCCGATCAATGCCACGTGAACACTGGCAAAGTACCCTAACAAATGGGCCACGGCTCGCGATGCGATCTTTGTTTCCCCTTCCTTGTCCTTTCCTCACCCCTTACGTAGACACATACTTACAGGCACTACACTACCACACATGTCGGGAGACCGATCGGCAGCTTAGAATTTGTTCTGGCTGAGGCGGTGCCGCACTGGTGGAAGATATGGAAGAGCGAAAACCCCGCAAGCCGACGTGTAGGTCGGTGCCGGAATCGGTCATCCAGCGGGGGAAGTACACGGCCACCTCCTTATAAAAGCGAGGACTAATGACTGTAGCAGTAAACGCACCGGATGCACGAAATAAGAAATGAACTGATCAAACCGCTGGTCGTGGCTTGTGAAGGGGGTGGGTATGGGAAGAGAGGAGACGGGAAGCAGAGAGGCTGAGGGAAATAGCTTTGGAATGTGGCGATGTGCAACTCCAAGGGTTCAATGAGGCAGAGCAACCGAGGGCGTTGGGTGCTTGGGAGGCGGCGGTGACTTCGTTGGGAAATCCACGCGTCCGTAGCATTCGTCCACTTTCCCGGCAAATACTCCCGTTGGCAGTAGGGAACATGGCTCATTTTCTCATGTTTGGCGTGCCGTAAGGTGATACAGCACATCAGTTAATTTTTGTGAAAATATATCATGTTTTTTCACGTAACAAAACAATCAAACTCAGAATCATACATTTACAATTAATATCTGTTAATTGGATGTATACGTATGAAGTAGTTGTCAATAATTCATAATAATTTGAATCCTCTTCAGCATTTTACAAAAATAAAAAAAAACACAAATTCAGTATTTAAAGGCATAGCGGAACATCGGTTCTGTTTAAAGAAATTTGTCCCACACACGAGAATCTTGTGCAGAAATGGTGTGACTATCTGACCCTGGGAATAGTAGGTTAAGCACGCACGTATTAAAGAGGGATATACTAAAGAGGAATAAAATAATGCCAGAAAATACTCTCAAAATACGCCGTTAAAGAGAGATCTTTACAAGATACGCCGACATGATTTGTGTGAAGAACGCTTCGGGATGATTGACTATTCGCAGCGCGAGCGAGTGCAATTGAGATGCCCCTGTGCTTTCGGACCTCTGGACGAGGACGAGCGGGGCGGGGGAGGGGGCGTCGCGTGCCCGTCGGGCCACAATGGCCCGCGTGCCCGCGCGCACGCCGCCGCACGCGAGAGGCGGCCTGGCCCTGGCCCGGCGCGGCCCGCACGCGCTGCCCCAGCGACCCACTGCCGCTTCCGACGCAGCTTCGCCCTCCCGCCGCGGGAGGACGCTGCCCGCGCGCCCGTCCCCGCCCCGCCCCGTCCCCCTCGCCACACCCCCTTCTCTCCTGCTTGGACGGACAACACTCTTCGAATACTATTAAAATGCCTTTGCACTCTTTTACAGCAGGATTTTCCGAAACCCTCCTTTGAACTGGATGCCAGAGAACGAGCCTCAAACCGTGCGATGTCCTTCCTTCCCCATTCCCTTCCTGTTTCTGAACTTAAGACACTCTGCAGCCGAAATATCGGTCGTTCGCAACCGGACGATTGCGAGCGAAATCGTTCGACTTGTTTCGTTAAAAACTCGCGAATATTGCACCCGAGATTGTATGAATATTCCCATACTTTCACAGCTCATTTTTTGAAACATTTGCGAGAAGCACGTTCAGGATCATCTGTACGTTGCAAACGGTCCTTGGTAATGCAGATGGCGTTCATTCTCCAGCTGATTTCGGGCCAACCAAACGAATCGTATCTTCGTCCGACAGCCGATGTTTTCGGACGACGTCGGAAGAGGTCGTTCGAATTCAGTTACGTTTACCAGCACGTATTTGAATGTATCCGACAGATCAGACGTCCGGCAGATTCCTGGCCTGTCGAACTTTCGGTCAAAATCGGTTCCACTATGACCGCCGCCTTAGAATCGGATAATGGCGCACTCCCGATGATCTCGAAAGACTCCGGCGGTAGTGCATTCACGTGGATGACAGGTCTGGTTTTAAATTGAACTGTAGGAAGAAGATAAAATAACTAATCTCTTTTACGTTTAAGAACTACGATTATTTTTTCCTGCGAGACTTTAAGATAGCGTTATCCTCTTTCATTACCTTTAGATATCTTTTTTATTATAAAGTCAAACTTTGCAAAAATGAGATCAGTGTCGTAATAAGAGTTATTAGAACACAAGTGTCTCAAAATTAACAATGATGATCAATTTTGCTATGTAAGTTATAAAAGAGCTTCTGTGAACTACTTTGAACATCAGAATGACCCTTTTGTAGGACAAATAGTCGAGTTAACAAGGAAAGTACAGTGCACTGGAATTTCTATCATGTGGATTGTTGTACAATACTTGAAAATATTCGGTTAGTCGATCTAATTGCCTTGTGACAATATTCGATTAGTCGATCTAATTGCCTCGATTATTACTTCTTAAATCTCATATTGTACTAAGATGTCTTCCAATACTTATGTAGTAGAGAACTATTAGCATAGTAGGAAAAATGTTTATGGTTTTAATTTGCACAAAACGGGATTGTTTTTATTATAAAGTAGAAAATAACAACAGCTTATCTCCAGCTGATTTCGGGCCAACCTGCCAAACGAAACATATCTTCGTCCGACAGCCGATGTTTTCGGACGACGTCGGAAGAGGTCGTTCGAGTTCACGATGATCAGTTCCGTTTATAGTCAGATTATCTGCACTGAATATGACCATCATAGAGTTTGTTTTGTTTCAAAACTACCAAAGTAAAATCCAAAATAACTCACTCAGACTAATCAACAAGAGCTTGGATTAGAAGTGATAAACTCGAGGAAAAAATTCGGAATACAAAGGAATACTATTAAAATAATTTCATAAAGCAGTGTATAGGAGCGCAGAGATTTTACGTTAGAAATTTGTTTTTGTAATTAAGTTTCTCTATTAACATAATGTTGAAAATAAAATCACATCTTTGTCATTTCATGTTTGAAACCAAGAACTCCTATAATACTACACTGTCAGAAATTTCCGCATTCCTTTAATGTAAATTACATTAAAGTGATTTTCATTAACGCACATTAAATTTAATGTACACATGTACATTAAAATGCAAGAGTCAAAGCTTTACGGTCATATATGGAAGGAATCAATGGATGCGTTTGATAGACAGGTAATTATAAATACTTGAGATACATGACAAGAGGCAGGGGAAACGGGAGAACCTCTCCATTAAATCTACACGATTTTAACGTATGCCTTTAATTTAATGTACAAATAAATTAAGTTCTTTTTAACGTAGAAGGTTAGATTAAGTTTCACGTAAAATACTTTAATCTACATTAAATTTAATTACATTTCTGACAGTGTATATCTTCGATTTTCTGTCGGCGAGGTGTGCGTGGGCCTCGTACCAATGACATCGTCCACTTTTTCGCGGCGCAATCTCAGGACCACCGAGTGCGCCCGACTTCACCTTACGTAAGCACTCCCGCTGACGTCAACTATGCTCTGCGCCGCCGCCCACGTCACAATCACAGAGGAGGCGTGGCGCGGTGGGCGCGGGAGTGGGGGCGGGGGGCGGGGGCGGGAGCGAGAGCGGTAGTGGGACTGTTGACAGTGGTTTTGGCGAATGGTCGAAGGGAGGTGATTGGAGTCGGCTCTTGAACTCTGATGTAATAGGAACTACCTCCAAGTTCGGAACATTTGCAAGCGAACAAGGTTGTTACTTCGTGATCTGTCAAATTGTTAGGGCTCCCTATGTTTGGTACCTCTTAGTACTATTTATAGAACTTCCGGAAGTGTGAACTTAAGAATATGCCACAGAAAAATATAACAAAGGAGTCAAAAGAAACAATATAACGGGCATAAACACACATTAGGGAATGTTGTTTCGGTAAAACATAGTATTAAAAAAAACTTGGATAATACGATGAACAGGAACTCTTCCCTCCAGCATAAAACACATCACGTATGATATTCCCAAACGAAATTTTAATATCGACTTTCTTCAAATATCTTGTATAATTATAAACGTCTATTGTAATACTGTGTAAATAACGTATGTATGAATTACGTTTGTTCAATTAGCTTACAATAAACGGTTAATTAGTGTATATTAACAGTTCATTAATTCTGTGCTAATGTATCTGCAAAAACTGAAATCAGAATACGAGAACTCGCTGGTGAAAGTCTGATGTATTCTGAGGTTAGGTGACGTAAGGTGCATTCATAGTGATGACTCTTCAAAATACTGGTTTTGAAAAAGACGCATTGAATATAATGAGAGTCCAGCAAAACTGAATTGGTCCGCGCTGTTGCGAGAGTGAGCACACAGGCGGTGCAAGAGGTATCTTCTTTGTTTCTCGTCTAGGCAGAAATAATACGCATCACTACTTGCAACTGCATGTTTTCGCACATTAGGGTAATCGTCCGTTCGTTTCACTGTAGTACACACAGCGGTTGGTAGAAATAATTCAGCAACTACAGAAGCTTAAAAAAATGATATATTAAAACAATAGTGTGACTTTTGATCAAAATGTATCAAAACGAAAAGAGAAAGTTGTCTATTGAAAATTTCATATTAATGAACATTGTTGAACAGTGCCGAGAAAGAGGGGTCACGTTTCTTAAGAAGTTAATAATCAATGAGTTTTCCGCCTCTTTTAAGATGGGAGTTCTTCTAAATGCCCTCAAAAATAAGTATTTTGAAGGAAAACATGTTCGGGAAGGAAAAAGAAATAGGACAAATGTCTATGAACTACGTTTATGGAATCTAAAAAAACAACAACAGGATCTTCCGTTTTCCTGGCAAGGCAACAAACTTTCGAATCTCTGATCCTCCTGCCCCACGTTGTCGCGGGGATCGTCGCAGTCACTCACGGGGTCCTCAGGGCGGAGTGCTCCGGCGCGGGGCCATTCATCGGCCCCTCGGAGCTATTTTTACCACGACAAAGCGCCGTCTCGGCATCTCTTATTTCCGTCCCGCGGACGCGCGTCGCGGCGCGCGCGGAGCCCCGGCGGCGGCGGCGGCGGCGGCGGCGGTGGTGACGGTGACGGCGGCTGTGACGGCGGCGGTGACGGCGGCGGTGACGGCGGCGGTGACGGCGGCGGTGACGGTGACGGCGGCGGTGACGGCGGCGGTGACGGCGGCGGTGACGGCGGCGGTGACGGTGGCGGCGGCGGCGACGGCGGCGGCGGCGGCGGTAACGGAGGTGGTAACGGTGACGGCGGCGGCGACGGCGGCGGAGGCGGCGGTGGCGGCGGCGAAAGAGGTGCTGACGGCGGCGGTGACGGCGATGGCGATGGCGGTGGTGGCGGGACGGCGGCGGTGGCGGCGGTGGCGGCGGCGGCGCGGGGCAATGGCCGCGACCCGGAGCACGCGGCAGTGGCGGCGGCAACGGGACCGCGAGCCCCCGGGCCGTCGATGCCACTGCCGCCGCCGCCGCCACGCCGACCCGCTGCCCGGCGCTGAGAATCGAATCCCACGCAGCTGATTCATACGGTTATTTCTCGGGATGTGTCTGTTGCATAATCGATCTCGTTATCCTGTTTTGTTCGCTTGTTGTTGAAATCTTGATTCAGGATTAATAGTCAGCTTTCAAGAAGGTCTCGAAAAGATTGCCCAAACTCGTATTTAATTAATCAAGTCGCGACGCGGCATCGTCCGGTACTGTGAGCAAAATATATAACTGTAAGTCAAATGAACGGTGAGAAGGTAGCTGTGGAAAGAGCAAAGAGTTCTTGAAAAATTAACAAATACAAACGATTGTAATACGTCTTTTTATTTTATCTATTGGGGTCAGATGTTTAATATGCTGTAGCATGGAATGACATTCTTGGCCATACTTTATCCAAGAAAATTTCAATAAACGTCTTCCTTCCCCATAAAAAATGCACATCAAAATAAACTAATTTTTAGACACAAAACATTTCATAAAAGTAGCCTGCTTGAAGCATAGCTGATCGAAATATCTCGTAGGATGTAGGAGTCGCTTACGCCACACGTGATTCTGGAGAATGCAATGTGCCTTGCCCCTGCCGGTAGGCAACCCTTCTTGCACGCGCCCGCTACGGGACGTTGCTCTCGCAGCGACTGGCCTCACGCGCAGCCGCCGCCGCAGCAGCACTCGGAGAAGCGCATTATAATTATCAAGCACCTCCGAGCGAGTGTTTACAGTTCGCTCTGGGCAGATCTCAACGGGGTTCCGCGTCGCAGCCCGCCATTCTTGCAATACTCGCCCGAGACGCGTGGTTGCATCACCCGGAGAAGCAAGGTTATCGTTCAATTAAGAGAAGAAACCAGTCTATCCAAAAAGACGGACCTTTACGACGTTGCGCCAGTATAATGGGTCGTTCGTATGTAGCTTGAAATGCAGAAAATGCAGTTTTGAAGTCATGCAAAATTTAATACTTATTCTGTGTTGTTTATTGTGAATAACGATTTTACTTAAATCAATTGGTGTTGGATTCTGCAATACTACATAATGTCTGCTCTCCTGTTATGCTCTTAATGACATTAGCGTGATTGTAGAGCAAATACGAGATGCAGTTGAAGTATGTTAACCGGGGTGATTGTCGAGATTAATAACCGAACAGTCCTGTTATTAATGATATCGGTCTGAGTTGTTTAATTCTTTTTGTAATACCATGATTTTATAAGGATTCTGCGCTCGGCTACCGAACGGTGCACACCTCGCCTGCTGCTTATCACTCCGCAGTACCTCCACTGCGACCAGTGATAAGGAAGGCCCTAGCGGGGCCCTGACACGGCCGTTCAGAAAAGCGAGTGACTTGTGTAAATATTTCAGAACAGTGAAGTGCATATTAAACAATGTTTTATTAGTAGGCACATCAGCACGAAGTGTTGTCGCCTCGGCGACGGGCCCTATCGGGCCACTAGTGCGATTCTCTAAGACAAGTTTTCAGAAGTGAATATAGTTTCGTAAGGTTTATTGTTCGATACACAATGACATCATTTCTCATGCATCATGCTCTCAGATGTAGTGTCGTCAGCTCTACACGCATTAAACGACTTTCATTATATGGAGCCGCATCTAATTAATCATCTACAGCAGCAGCAGCAACATCAGCTACTTGCAGCAAGCCAGCCTGCAAATTCAACCTTCACGCAGCAGTCCACACCACCCACGGGGTATTCTCAACCACCTCCACAGATAAGTCCAGCACATCCTCCTTCTCTTAAGCGACCCAGATTGCAAGATGAAATGTCTAACCAAGCTTTATATGTGCAAGGCTACAGCAGCATGCCTTATATTTCAAATGTGCCTTCGTACAACATCCCAAACGGCAAAACAGATTTTCCACTCTCGATCCTGACCCCGATCCCGACCCAGAGCAAGGTGCTTTAAACAATTCCCCTCCCCCACAATCAATTAAGATACCTCCAATGATTATTCATAATACACCGATTCATGTGGAACTTTTGCAAAAAATTAAGGAATTGCTCAAACATGAAAATTGTGTTACTAAAGTCAGATGATCATATACTGAAATCAGAGCAAATACAGTCGGGACTTGACTTTACTTCGTAAGCACTTGTCAACGAAAGGGTTGTACTACCACACTTACAGAGACACGACAAAAATATTATTTCTGTGGTGTTATGAAATGTTGCTATAGTAAGGGAGAAATACATAAAGAACTAGTAAAAAAATACTAGTAATAACGGTTATCAGATTGATTCAAATCGTAAACCTTGGCCTCTATGTGCAGTCACTCTTACGAATCATCAGAAGATAGTGCAATATATGAACTAAAGGAACTATTTAATGCTAAAATCATGGTTGAAGAGCGTCGACATACACCCAAGTCAGTGCAGTATCGAGGTTGTCAGTAATTCGGACACACACAAGAACTGGGAATCCTCCTCATGGTAAATGTGCGAGCCATCATTATCAGCTCGCACTGACGCTCAGTACGGATAGTAGCTGGGTGCATCAGGAGCACGCACTGCCAGATTTAATCTTTGTATATCGGCTAGCAACAGATTACCAGCAGGTGAGTTTAGTCTACTTCCCAAAGCAATATGTTTAGCATTCCTATCGCCGATTACTAATGTGGGTTGACAGGAGGAAAATAAGGTATCAATATCACTTGATCTACATGGACTATTGAGGAGCTTGTAAATTGAAGTAATTATTAGAGTAGATAGTGTAGCTATTCAGAAGAAATGTCTAACATTTTCAAAAGTATTATTTATATTTAAAGGTTGTGGGTGTAACAGAGAGCGAACTGTTAAAATCTTTTACGGTCTTTACGACTGACTTTTCATTCCTCTGCTCGGGATAAGTCTATAATTATAACAGTACAATATTATGGAGAGTAAATTAAGTCTGCCTATACCACACCCACGCTGAAAACATAGTTTGATTCATCGATCATCAAAATCCATTGATTGCTTTTCACGTTGATTGAGCCCATGGTGAAGAACGTAACTCTCCTTTCTTCTTGGAGAGCGACGGTTAAGGATTTGTATTACTCAAATCTGAGTCAAAAATATTACCAATTGTTTTTTTCTCGTAAGGAAACAACGCCAGTAGATTATGGCGTTTTAAATGTTCACGTCACGTACGGTGAAAAATGAACCCTGTTCCCTCCGCGCATTCGCGCAGGCAGGGTCAAACGCGTGCGCGCGGGTAGAGAGGAAGCAGCACTTAGCGCCTCGCAAGAGGAAAAGGCGCTTCCTTGGAAAGCGGCTGCGCCGACCGCCTGAGAAGTGGCGCTGCGCAGAGCCTTGACGAACAGACGCATTTGCAGTGCAGTGGGAGTGAATGGGATGAACAAACGGTTATGTGTATAATGGATCTACGGTTTGATTGTAATTACAGGATGTATCTTAATTATAGACAGTCAACCTCAGCACACGACATATTATGATTTATGTTCCATTATTTTATTATGGAACTTCTAAAAAAATATTTGCAGGTACAACATTTCACGGACCAATACATCCGCTTCCTCAGGAACATACAGCTTACATAATTTCAGTTAAAATATATTTCAAACTATGACGTCGGAATCAAACAATATTAAAATATTAAAAAGTTATATATGTCATGTTTAGTAATTAATTACAATAGTCAATATAATTTTTGTCTCACGAGTAGTAATAGATTTAAATAATGCAGTTTTTATGTTTTTCAATATGTACCTACTCGGCATTTCTCTATCACTCACGGTTTTCTGTTATATTAATTATTTTTAAATATGTGTAAATGTTTGTAAATGTTTTTTCGTCCATTTACCAATTGTCAATTTAAATGTTCTAGAGTACTGCAAATACGGCGGAATCAAATGAACTAAATCACATGAGAGCGTTGCTATAAACTATTGTGTAGGATCAGACGTATGTAGACATGTACAAACATGATCTAGAGAAACACAAGTTCATGAGAACTACGCCAGTTGTGAGATAGTTGTGAACCAGTGAACACGTCATTGCTGTGAACCAGTGAACACGTCATTGAGTCCTGGCGGGGTCAGAATACCGGTGCCTTCTGCTCTGATCATTAGATTTCCATGGTTTCTCTGATCAACACCAGGCAAACGCAGGAGCAGTACCCTAACAAACGGGCCACGTACCGCGCGCGATCTTTCCTTTCCTTCCTTATCCTACCCTCACTTACTTACACACACTTACCCTTACACGCACGACCACCACACACGTCGGGAGCCCATTCAGATGCATAAAGTGTGTCCCGGCTGGGGCGGAGTCCCGCTGGAAGGAGGTACCTGGTTGGGGCAACCCCGAAAGCCGATCGTGGATGGCGTCGGATTTCACCATCCAGCGGGGGGAAATTCACCGGCACCTCCAGCATTAAAAAAGCTCTACAGATCTGGGACTAATAACCTTAGCAGTTGACGCGCCCGAAAATATTAATCGATCAATCAATCCTGCAATTTTCTACTATATGTTCATTTGCAAGAAATTGATCATTTTCGCCCCATCTACATGCCCTAGAAGTTTGTAACATTTATTCTGAGGCTCTTGTAGATGAAGTAATAAATGCCAGTCTCCATAGAATTGCTGTGGAGGAGGAAAAAAAAAAAAAAAAAACGTCGGCCGGAGGGTCGGCGCCCGCGCCTGCGCTGACCGCCAGCGGCCACAGCCTCCACCACGTACGAGGAGCGGATGTCCAGCGGGCCTGGGAAGAGGAGATTGCGAGGCGGAGTCCCGCTACAACAATGACGCGAGCGGGGAAATCTGAATGAATGATCAGACGGAAATGAAATAGTCCAGTTAAAACGCTCACCTTATACGATTAGTTTGAAAAAAGAAGAAAACGAGATAGAATGGAAGGAGGAGGAAGTCTAAGATTGTTAAAAAAGCAGCAAATGTAAGACGAAATGGGAACTTTATAAACTTAACTATTTATAATAGTAAAAACACACACAAAAATGATAAAACGACATACATCAGATAGTACAAGTAGTACCGAATCTCAAAGATAGTTTTTTGAAAAATTAAATGGAGTCAAAAGAGGGAGTAAAAGGAAAATTACAAATATTTATGATTGATATATGTTTTCTTAGTTACATAGTAGTACTTTCCCTATACTATGTATTCTTAACTTGTCTTCGCATGTCTTTACATGTTCTGTACAAACTCTGCCACCGAGCAAAGGCTCATTAGCAGGAAATTATTATTATTATTATTATTATTATTATTATTATTATTATTATTATTATTATTATTATTCCATTACATCACGACTAAAGATCTTATGAGTCGGCTGGATATAAAATCTACTCCAGGATGCAACCAGCTACCTAAGGAGCAGATTCGGTGAATATCAGTGCTTCTACAATACTTTACGCAAAATGTGGGCTGTTCCAAATAAAGCAATTTCTTGCACTTCCCAGTCTTTTGAATTACCTGGGAGTTTACACAAGTTCTTACTCAAATTTTGCGGAACAAATCCCAGAGCTCCGATAACTATCGGGACGACCTGTGCTTTTACGCCCCACATTCGGCTGATCTCGATTTCCAAACTCTTGTATTTAAGACGTTTCTCTGCCTCCTTGGTAACGACGTTTTGATCGCAGGGTACAGCAACATCGATAAGCAAACACGATTTTTTCGCCAAATCCCGGATAACTATATCCGGTTTGTTTGCCGCTATCGTGCGATCAGTTTGAATTTGTTGGTCGTACAATATCGTACACAATCCAACAGACGTCACCGGTTTCGGTGAGTGTTCGTACCACTTGGGGCCTGTGTTTGGAACTTCGAGGGCGGTACAGATCTGCCAGTGGAGGTAGCTACACACCCTGTCATGTCTTTTAAGGTATTCGGTTTTTGCTAGGATTGGACAAGCTGAGACAATATGATCAATGGTTTCTACTTGCTCCAGGCAAATGCGGCATTTATTATCTGGGGAAATTTTGAGAACCGCTTTATCATAATGTCGTGTTCTCAAGGCCTGATCTTGGGCAGCTATTACAAGTGCTTCCGATTCTGGCTTCATTCTTCCCTTTTTAAGCCACATAAATGATTGATCTTTATTGATCTGCACCTTGTCCATTCTTTTTAGGTATTGTCCGTGGAGTGGTTTGTCTCTCCACGATTTCTTTAACATTTTTTGTGTCTCACACTTCATGTTTAGCAGCATCAGAAGTTCAGTGTCTGTGTTATTCGACGTGTCTTGCCTAGTTTTCTTCGCAATGCTTCTTGCTACACTAACAATGCCTCTGTTTCCCATTCTTCGGTCAGATTTCATGACCTGCCTCATTAGGGGGTCATCTTGATGGCTGACTACATACTTCCCCAACCCGACTATTGCGTTGTGCCAGGAGGCCTCAATTTGTCTGAGGCCTCTTCCTCCTTCCTTACGTGACACATAAAGTCTATGTACATCAGCTCGAGGGTGGGAAACATGATGCATTGTTAGCAGTTTTCTGGTTTTTCGATCCATGGTGCGAATTTCTTGCTCAGTCCAGTTCACTAGTCCAAAACTGTATTCGGCTACAGGTACCGCCAAACTACCTATTGCAGATATTTTATTCCTGGAATTCAGAGCGGACTGCAGGAGCAGTCTCACTCTCCTATAATACTCCCTACGAATTCTCTCTTTCATTCTGTCGTTCGAGATGGTTTCACATTCTTTACTGTCCAGATATTTGTAAGTTTTACCTGGCTCAAGATCTTGAATCACAGTGTGCGTATCAATTTCAATGTTCTCAGACGTTGTGAGTTTCCCTCTTTTTAAGTTGATTTTTGCACACTTGTCAAGACCAAACTTCATGCAGATGTCATTGCTAAAGTCATACACCACAGACAGCATATGGGAGAGAATCGCTCCATTCTTAGCAAACACTTTCAGATCATCCATGTAAAACAAATATGATACTGGCCTTTCATCACCATGGAGCTTAAAACCAAAGTCAGCTTGCGACAACTGTCTCGATAGTGGGATCAAACTGATGCAAAACAGCAGAGGGGATAATGAATCTCCTTGAAAAATACCCCTGTTAATCTGAATACTTCTGGTTTCTACTGCTTCCTTTCCGCTGTGTATTAGTAACCTGGTACTCCACGACTTCATACTAGCCTTGCAAAATTCAATAAGTCTAGGATGAAATCGATAGATCTCCAGGGTCTTCAAAATCCAATCGTGTGGTACACTATCAAAGGCCTTTTGGTAGTCAATCCAAGCCATGCTCAAATTACGTTTGCGTTTCTTTACATCATTCAAAATGACTTTATTCTGTAGCAAGATTTCCTTACAGCCATAAGAGCCTTTACATCCTTTTTGTTCAGCTGGCATTAGATGATTCTTATCTAGATGTCTGTATATTTTGTCAGCTATGGCTGCAGTGATAACTTTGTACAGTACTGGCAGACAAGTAATTGGCCTGTAGTTCTTCGCCAAAAAGCTGTCTCCCGCTTTGGGTAGCAAATATGTGATGCCGCGTGTGAGCCATTCCGGGAGTTCCTTTGGGTTTTCTAAAATTTTATTAACAGCCTTTGCTAGATGAGAATGTATTGCTGTTAATTTCTTAATCCAATAAATCTGGATCTTATCAATCCCGGGGGACTTCCAGTTTCCCATGTTCTTAATTGCTTGGAAGAGGTCCTCTTCCGAGAATTGGTGAACATCTTCCACTGTTTCTACAAGTCCATCGGCAGCATCAACTTCAGATTGAAGCCAAGATGCGTCTTTGTTGTAGGATCTGCTCTCCTCCCAGATTCCTGCCCAAAATGCTTCGACGTCATCTTTTGAAGGAGTAACAGCTTTGCCATTCGGTTTTTGAATCAGATTGCGATAGAATCTCTTCGCGTCTGTTTCAAACAACCGGTTCTGTACACGGAAATCTATTCTACGTTTGTAACGTCTAATTCTTTGAGCCCATGCTTGAATTTTCTCTTTTAGCTTCTCAACTACCATTAGCCTGCTGGTGTCATTTTCAATTTGGTATTTTTGTTCAACTTTGAATATTTTTCGTTGAACTTTAGAGGTGTGCGTTGATTTAGAAGATGCCTCAGCTAAGAATGATATTTCGCGCCGGGTGTCGGGCTATCTGTTTCATAATTCTGTTCATCCATGGGGGTACAGAGCTGTTTACTCTGTTTTGCTGTCGGCCGTCGGTGTTCTTGGCTGGCCCCAAAATTATCTGAGATACTAGATATCCAGTTGCATATATGATGTGATTGATTTCAGTAATATCTAGATCTCTGCCTGGGGTCTCCACCACCTCATTTAAGACAGAATTCACTGTTTCTATCACTCTTTTAGCTTTGGCAGTTTCGTATATTCTCCTCAACGGTTCACGAGATTCAAGCGGAAGTTGACTAACTCTTTCTATCTCGCGCCGAAGGAGATTTCGCATTATGTCCTTATCGTGTAATTCATTGCCAGATGAATTTTCACCACTGACGTGTGTTTCACCGGAAAGAGATGAACCTTCCACGGGATCATCATTTTCAAGTTCTACATGTTCGTCATGTGGATTGTTCGAGCGAAGTACATACTCCGCATTTCTCTCAATGTCAGCAAGTTGTTCTGCTGTGAATTTTCCACTACTGAGTATGTATCGTCGTTGACTGGCAAGCTTCTTTGAGTCTAGGGTAGGTCTGATATCTGGGTTCCGCTCTCTCCATACCTTGAAAACTTCTATTTCTGAGCCCCCATTTTTCGCTTTTGCATAGTAAAAGCACCACATCACCTCCTTTAATTCATCCCGGGTCCATCTCTGGCGATGGCTTCGAGCTACTGCCGGCTCTGGGTCCCTGGGACTAACATCCGTGGGATGGCCAGACGTCGACAAGGTGACATTAGCTCGGTTTCTGAGCAGGTATGGGACATTGGTAGAACAAGGCACGTTAAGGTTCATTACATTGCTTGTTCTATCCATTTTGCTCATTGGTTTGAATTGAAGATTCGCAGGACGCAAGTTCGAGTTCACAGATCACACTTAATCTTCGTGTTGTTTCCTGCCATCCGTTACTGCGACCCACAGTGGCCTCGGGGCATCCCCCCGCAGGGTCCAGCAAGGGGTCCCTCCGATCGCCAGTCGGCATTACTAAACCCTACGGGATTTTCACTGACTGCTGAAGGCAGCCTCCTTCGCTGGCTAATGCAAAGTTTGGGCCTCCACTCTAATCAGTGGCCTGGTGTGCCAACCCAGTTTCTCTCCTGTACCCTCTATGGGCCGACAACAGGAAGTCCAAAGGTTCACGACCCTTCCCTCTCTACTTACTTCCCACTCTCCTCAAAATGGAGTACTTCTTCGTCTGACCCCTCACCTTCTACGTATTCAGCAAGGGAGGCCCCACCGGTAGCTAGGCTACCACTGACATAGCTTTAAGGCTCATGGGGGTACTCAAGCCCCACCACCAACTGCAAGGTCGTGTACTCCCTAGGTGGAGTTATTATTATTATTATTATTATTATTATTATTATTATTATTATCATCATCATCATTATCATTATCATCATCTCTTCTTTCAAAGCACTACAGCCAGATGTAGGCCTGGGCTGCCTTGATAATTCGCTTCCATTCTTGTCTTCTCTCGACTTTCCTGTCATCAACTAGCAATATCCATCTTCGTCAGGTCATTCAGAACATCTTAAGTCCATATTTTCTTTGGTCTTCCTTATTTTCTTGTTCCAATAATGTTGTTCATATGCATACTTCAGCACTCAGAATTTGCCATTCACAATACTATATCGGCATTCTTTCTACTCCTATTCTCTGCACATGTTCCGGCCAAGAACTTCTGCGAGATTCACAAAATGTTCCCCTTTCATTATGTTACTTATTATGCCATATTCTCTATATTCACATTAATTTCCCGCTATTTAGTTCAAACTTTTCTTACCTAGAGATGACAAATAAACATAGATGTTTCTAAAACATCCACATTTTGGAATGTTACATAATCTTAGATGATTTTAGAAACATCGATATTATAGCATTGTTGTTTTACCTTCGATATTTTATTCAGATCGATACATTTGTTCATAAAAATCAATGAAAAAATCTCGTGATATAAATGAAATTTCCAGTGTCAACAGTTTTTTTTGAGGATTGCTCGCAATCAACAGCCATTCTCAACTGTCACAGTTGTCGATTTCCGGACAGCACGAAACTATTTGCTATTCGCAACTTTTCTCCAGTTTTTTAAATTATTTTTTACGTGGTAATATCGTTAAACTGCTTTGTGAACCTTGACTACACAGAACATTAATTAGCAAATTAAGATGATAATCAACTTTAAGGTAGAATATACATTAAACTAATATCGACGAGTTGTGTAATACATTTCAACCAAGACATTTTACTTTTATATATTTCATCATATTTAAAACATCGATATTTTAAACGATGTTTTGTCGATGTTTCCATGGACATCGAAAATCTTTTGTTGGTGTATCGATGTATCGCTAACGTTTGCCATCTCTACACGTACTACCTGAATCGGCTTTGCGTTTGACTGGGAGGCCCTGACCGATGAGATCCTCCCCGTCGCGGCGCGGCGAGAAGCGGCGTGGCGCGCGGGCCGCGACGAGGAAGGCCCCGAGAAGGCCGCGGAGGCTGCGGTCTCGGCTGCGGCTGCGGCCCGCGGCGCAGCGTGACTCACGGCGAGTTCCGGCGGCGGCGGCAGCGGCGGCGGCGCGGAGGGCGGAGCAGGGGGCGGGGCGGCCGGCGCACCGTTACGCCGCACTCCGCATCTCACCGCGCCGCGCTGCGCTCTAGGCCAGGGTCAGCCCCGCTGCCGTTGCTGCTGTCGCTGTCGCCGCCGCCGCCGCCGCTGCCGCCGTGCTGCTGACAGCCGCCGAGGCGTCGAGCGTGCGGAGGTTACAGGTGGCGACGGTGGACGTGGCTCTCGACGCATCTGGCACACGCTGCATCGGCACGAGATCCACAAGGCGTGTTTAGAAGGGTGAGATATGCGAGGCATTTTTATTCTGATGGAACCGATGACGGGTGTGTGGTAGTGGCGGTGTTTAATGGTCGTTGGCTATTGGGGCTTTGTGAACTGCAAACCTAGAGCGTTTTATAACGAACGTGATATCTCGACATTTCATCAAAGATATTTGAATCCTTAGAGCTTTCCTTCTTACACATAAAATCCGTTTGTACTTACAAGTGTGCAATTTTTCGTAATAAATAATGTATTAAAGACGGACTCTGAAGCATCCTTCTGAGGCGCGGAGCGAATTACATGCCGCCGCGGTGACGTCAAAGCCGCTTGCGCCGACGGAGGACCTAATGCGACATTGTAATTACAAAATATGCGTCTGATCCGTGACGTCACGAACGTCAGGCGAATTCTCCATATTTCGCGGGCAAAATTCGCAACAACAGAAATAATTTATTTTTTATTGAAACACGTGATTGGATGTAACCAAAAGATTAGTTCTCTCAGTGTGCATGTGTACGTGTGTGTATTGTTATTTCGGGTTTAAATGGAATTTTTGAAAAATTATAACTAATAACTAAACAACTTCTCTCTAAGTTAGAACATGTTTTGAAAATAATTTTAACTACATGACAAAAAGTATTAATATTTATTTCACATGTAACAAAAGTAAGGAAAGAGGTAGGAGAAGAGCATCTTGTGATTTATAGTTTCATCTTGCATCCAAGATCTCTCTCTACGCATCTAAGATTTTATGCTATGTTACCAAATAATGGTTTATTTTTAAATTATTAAATGAACTTATTGTGTCACAACATTAGCTCATAGTCAACCTGCTTGGTTTCCTTGGTGTGATCCCGGGTTCGATTCCTGGTCGTGACAAAATAGTTATAGCTCTCCATTGCAAGCATCTCAGTTTCTAAAGCGGATTGACGTAAGAAAAGCTAAGTGTGCTAGGTACGGTGAAGGGCATTACACACACTCGCTACGTGTGTCCCTTACTTCCAGGCGTGTATAATAAATAAACAGGGCCCAGGCCTTGGAACACCTCTAGTAGGCAAATGGATTAATTTGACACTACAAAACTCAAATACATAAAAATGTTCCTATTGATGTATTTATTCTTTGCTTTCAGTATTTAACCGATTTTGGGTGAGTGTTCTCGGGACATTTACTTCTTAATATATATTTTCAGAGATTTTTAATGTACACTAGACAATTAGTTTTTCCTTGGTTTGCAGATTTGGCCAATTTTCCTTCAGATAACAGCGGGGAGCAGATTGGAACCTCGCGTCCGGGCACTCCTCGCTCCGGCGCGGCGGCTTCGTCGTGGCAGTGCACTGCAGAAGAGAAAAGCGACCACGATCCAAGAGCCCAGCGCCAAATTGGCGCTGCTCATCCGACCCTTTGTACACAAGAGCTTTCACACTCACCAGCGCTTGGGAGACACAATGCGAGTGGTTACTATGAATGTGGCTGCTACTGCAGAGATTCAGTTCTTGCGGTAAGGATAATTAGGGTTTTGTGTATTGTTGCCCAGGTCGTGTATTAAAAACGTCTATGTACACGTTTGGAGTCTTTCACCATGACAATTATTTTATCAGATATTTAACAATATCAAGACTCCAAATTGTGCCTTGTAAATCATCTGCCGTTACTTAGGAAAGTACTGAAATGATCCAGGCTTTATTCTACAATACATTCTACTACACATTTATAGAATTATCTGTCAGAGTTTTTGAAGAACTTACGAGTAATAATTAAAGTTTACAAAGGTACCTAGAACTCTTCACTACAAAAAGAAATGCTTGAATAAATGTCAGTTTTTTATCACGTCAGTTGTTTAGTACGTGCGCTGTTGTCATGAGAAACCCGCTTCCTCTTACAACAGAATTAAATAGTATGATACAATTAATTCGACGAATCAAGTACACCTGAAGTCAAAGCAAAGTGTTGCCTCCGCAAAGGGTGATTTGCTAGAGTAATTTTTGCAAAGGCCCATTGCTTTAAAGCCTTAAATGAAGCTGTCGTTTATGACATTTTTATAAAAAGTGAATTCTATATTTATGTTAATTTTTTCAATATAGTCCATAAACCGTTTTCCACATAAAATAAAGCGTGGATACTTAATAAACAAATCAATGCAAGAACGGACAAACGAAAGAACAAACAAACAAACAGATGAACAAACGTGCAAACGAATCTGACAAAGAGGATAACCAACTTACAACGTTCACTGGATCTCAAAGAGCAATGGAGCATCGTTGATGATGATTCCAAAATTCAATTTTTATTCAAATATAAAACCGATGTACTGGTAATTCCTACAACTTTCCTCCTGTTTCTTTTTGCGGAAAGGTGGGCAACGAGATGTTTTATTGTGGATGTCACTTTCCTAATTCCAACCTCAGGAGGGTTTACAAAAGACCACTACTCTACAAGAGTAGCTTCCAAATTTGTATGAGTTGCCAATGGAAAGGAATATTGTGCAGTTCCCAAAGTGAATAATTCGTGGGAATCGCATATGTGGAACCTGAGACGCAGAAGTAAGTCCCGAAGGTGTAGTGCATGTTTTTTATCGTAAACGGTGGCAATGATCTTCCCCCGCTGGTTGGTAAGATCCGGCGCCGACCTTCACTTCTGTTTCCGAACCAGGTATTTCCCACCAGCGTTGCACAGCTCCAGCCGAGACAAGCTCTAAGCCCCCGACAAGAGTGGTAGTGAAGCGCATGTAAGTGTAAGTGTGTGCAAGTAGGGGGTGAGGATAGGACACGGAAGAGGAAGGTCCGCGCGCGGTACTTGGCTCGTTCTTAGGGCACTGCTCCGGCATTCGCCTGGTGTTGATCGGAGAGACCCCAGAAAACTACCGATCAGAGCAGCCGGCCTCTGGAATTCTCCTGCAGACGGCGGCTGGATTCGACCTAGCAGTCTAGCCAGTGTCGAAATTCCCCCCACCGTCGGGAGTGGAAAAGGACCCTCCCGGTCAGAGGCACTGCAGTGACATGTCCTGAGCCACCTCAGGCGGCAGCAAGGGGACGTCGGCGGCGGGTCGCGTGGCGGAGCGGCGCCGGGCAGCCCAGCGGGAGAGGGGGGGAGAAATCGCGCGCGCGCGGCGTTGCACCCGGGGCGCCGCCCCCGCGCGGGCCTTTTCTCCTGCGGCGCCCGCTCTCGCCCGCCCCGCCCCGCCCCGCCCCGCCCCGCCCCGCCCCGCCCCGCCCCGCCCCGCCCCGCCCCGCCCCAACCGCTCGCGCCGCGCCACGCTGCGCGCCGCCGAGCGGCGTCGGACCTCTCTGGCGCGCGCGGGGAATGACCTGCCAACGACCTTGCGCCGCCGCCGCCGCCCGGCGAGGCACCTCGTGGCGCCCGCGATGCGCCGCTGTCACTCCCGCCCGCGACCGACGCCCCCGCCGGCGCCGCGCCCAGACACCGTTGGCCGGATAAACGCGTTTCCAACAGGCCCGACTCGGGCCGGAAACGGCGAGGTCCCGACTGGAAATTGACTATTGTGAGGTCTCAGGATACTATTTTTTTACATGAATGACTTCATTTAAAAATTACCATGTACTATATCTCTATGTGATGTTTCTATGCCCCGTCAATTGCACTATTATTTGAAATTCCATTTACCACCGGCTTCTTTCAAAAATATAAACTTCCTTTTTTCTCAAATTTCCGCTTTCTCCCTGAGGCCGACACCTACACAATGCGTCGCCACGTCAAGAAACTAAAGCCAATAAAACTTGTCATCACCCGTCACTATTCGCCTTCTTATTGCCGGCTATCATCTACTGGGATGCGATGATCTCTGAACCATCTCCCGCAATGAAAAAACTGGTACCCTGGCACCTGGTGAAGGGTAAGATGCATATGACTAAACATATGTTTTTTATACAAATTACATTTCTAAATCACAGCAAGAAATGAAAAAAAAAACTGCGACGTTATTAAAACTGTACGCTTTCTCTTCGTGACCTGTGGTGAACTAGTATGCTTAATACTGTGTCGCCTAAACATTGGATCATCGAGAAATGGGCGTTTTTAGTTGTTTTTTTTTTTTCGGAGGACCTTCAGTTGGTAGCGAACCAATTCCGTCTTCTTCTGGCACTGCCCGGGCTATCAGTAGATCACGAACGTCCAACGCTATCACTAATAAGAAAAAAGGTAACCTGCAGGACTACCAACATAATACTGTGTAATTAGTTATTTTTTCGTCTCCTTTATAGAATGTAATCTATCAATAAGGTCGGCAAAATTTTGCTTGACGAAAATTTCTTTTCATACCGATGAACTTCTCAAACTGAGGTCTTTTATTGGTTACCCATGATTCATTGTAAGTTCTCTAGAACAAAACTCACAAAAGAAAATACCTCTAAAATGCTGAGTTAACTACCGGGAAGTGATGACATCTTAAGCGTTGCCATGTACTTTGAGTTGTCTGATGTTGCTTCGGTCATTCGCCGCCCTCACTGCGTCGCCAGTCATCGTTCACGCAATCATCTTTCACCACTTCCGATCCCGCCCGCCCCGCCGTTCTCATTCCTGTTTTCACCACCCTATTCTTGCCCTCCATTTCCAGCAGGACGCGGAGTCCGGCTGAGATGGCTCAGTGCAACTTGTCCCTGCAGTGTCTGATTGGGAGGTCCCATGGTTCGAATACCGACGATGGCAGATTTTAGACACAATCTAGATAGTTAAGTAGAATTTTTTTTCAATCACTGACTGGCGAAGAATCCCATCGACCGGCTGCTCTGATCGGCACGTTTCCGTGGTTTCTCCGATCAACACCAAGAGAATATCGGATCAGTACCTCAGAAAACAGGTCAAGGACCGCGCACGAACTTTACTACCTCACATTTATCCCCTCCCCTTCCGTCACATATACACATTTACATGCTCTTCTACACATATCGGGAGGCCAGACTAGAGTTTAGAGCAAGACCGACCTGGGGTGGTGCCCCCCTCCCCATGGGAAGATATCTGGAGGTGGAAAATTTTCCAAGCCGACACAGAGGTCGGCGCTGGACCTCACGTTGTAACAGGGGAGGAACACCGCCACTTCCCGGGTTACAACATGAACTACACTGAAGGGAATAATTACGAAAGTATTTGTCGCATCCAGAAACACACAACATTCACTCACTTTCCCGTTGGGTCACGCAACGCCGCTGCGAGGGTGGCGTGAGTAACCAATGAAAGACATCAGTATTTGAGGAGCCCCTCGGTTTCCCCTCGGAGGAGAAATTTTCGGTAAGCAACATTTTGCCGATCTTATTGACAGATTACACCCTAGAAAGCTGCCAAAAACGAACTAATTACAAAGTATTATGTTGGTATCCCTGCAGGTTACTTTTTTTTCTTATTAGCCTTGGACGCTGGTGATCTACTGATATCCCGGGGAGTGCCAGAAGAAGACGGAACTAAAGTCGTTGCCGCCGCCCTCGCCACGTGGCGTGGCAGGCGCTTGAACCCCCGGACGCCCTGAATGGAAGCGCGGGCGCGGGCAAGGCCGGGGGCGCAGGTGCTGTTGACTGCACCGTGACGAAGCCGGTCGCGGGGTCAGGCGGCAGGTGAAGGCTCCGGCCATCCCATGCAAAGCACTGCGTGACTGGGAAGTCATTAACATATAAAGGACTTTCAACGACCCGGCCACTCGCCTCTTGGAGTTTTGATAGGTGCCTTTTGAGACCTTTTTCATTGTGAGGCCTTTGTGCACAATCAGGTAACGGCCCTTGATTTCATGCTCGATCAAAGCGAATATCCTGAATTGTGCGCGAAGACATTGTTTACATTAGTGGGAGAGTGTTCACGAAGGCGTTGTACATCGTATCTTATAGATATTCAGAGGTCTTTTGTGGAAATATGTTCAATATTTAAACTTGGTTGAAAGTAAATTTTAACTTTATTTCAATCATCGCCTAGTAAGATAAATATTTGGAAAAGAATGATGTGAAATGATTCGATCTGCGATCTCCATGTAACAGAAATCGGATTACGTTTTAAAATTAACCATTTTTTAATGATATTGACTCGAAGATGAAATGTACGGTTATTATCCTTTTTTTCTGGAAGAATGGGGTAAGTATCTATTACAATCTGTATTTGAAAAAAGGTGTTACTTTCATAAAGTCAATCCTAGTTCAAATCTATGTCAAATGAAATACCCTTTTTCTAAAAACTAAAAGTACACAAAGAGCACGCACCTCAGTATTATTTTTCTCACATTAGAATTATCAGTAGTAAATAAGGAACATAGTAAAGAAGCCTGGACTGCTTCTTTTCTATCTTTTCACTGCGACTGTTTTTTACATCGTGCTGAGGTGTTATCATCTGTTAGTGACAATTTCTAAAAATTCTTTAGTAAACCGATAGGAATTCTTGTGATCATCGAAGGCGTAACGAAGGCGAAATAAATGCAACAATAAAATCGCCCTCTGCCCTAAAAACATTAATTTTCTTTATTCCTTTCTCTTAATGTATACGTTGCAACTGTATTGACTGATCACTAACCCTTGTTTATATAATGACAGATTATCTACTAGCCCATTCCTTCCAAATATTCTTGAGACATCGCCTTTCCCCTGGTTTCACATTGTGATCCCCTCAGGTAGATATGTATCTCTACGAGCCCAACGCACGCCCTAGCCGCCGTAAAAAAAAGGCAGGGCTGCGTCGAGAAGGGTGAGTGTCGTTAAGTCCTGGCCCCTCCTTCTGGCTATAAATACAGGCGTCGCGACGGGCGGCCACGGGCGGCGGCGGCGAGCGGCGGCGAGCGGCGGCTCTGGAGTAACGGACCGCGTGGGGGGTCAACGCCTGGGCCCTCTCGGCGCGCGAATATTTCGGGGCCCCGGCCCGCGCCCATCGCCGCCGCCGTGAGTTTCTCCGGCGACCGGGGGTCATTGCTCGGCGGCGGCGGCGGCGGCAGGTGTCGCGCCCTCAGCGCTGCGCCCGGCCCCCTTCCGCAGCAGGCGGGCGATGCGCCCGGAGAGAGCGCCCCCCCCCCAATCCCACCCCCTTCCCGCGGCCCCGGAGAAGGGAGGTGAAAGGGAGCCCTCTTGGCCCAAGTCACTCCCTGCCCCAGGTATGTAACGAAAATGCAGGCACACGCGCTAGCACTAAAGCGTTGCAAGGAGAAGGCACGTCATGGCCGCCACGTGCAAACAGCTGTCACATACATCACCATCCTCTGCTCAGTTTCCCTCTTATGTTTTAATGGCATGTCATATTTGAAAAAATCTTTTAGAATTACGATATATACTTAGTACAATATTTTCTTAGTAAATCTCCTGAAGACGAACGAAAACTTCCAGAAAAAATAATAGCCAACAAACGTACGCGTTATGAAAAGCATATAAATGATTAGGATATTTAGAAATACATTTTATGGAAGTTCGTGCACTGGTTTAAAAGTGATTGTAACATTTACTGTATTTTTGGTTCAAATATATGTTTTTGTTGATATTTCTATTTAAAAAATAGAAACTTAGACAATGCTCCATTCCATCTATCTCACAAACGTGAATAGTTGTCTCTATTTCTTCCGATCCAATTGTTCAAATTTCAACACAACAATAGAATACGTTTTTACAAATGTTTACGAATCAATTAAGAATTTTATTTCTGTACAGAAAGTATCGTAGACAAAATACGCTCTTGTTCTTGGGATATTTATAAATGAACGACCAAAATATCTCATTATCCAACGCACACGGAGTAACGCCGCCTTTTATATCAGAACATGACGGAAGCGTGTTAGTAGGTGCCACGCAGTTAATGCTTGTCCCAGAGAGCGTGGGAGATGCTCGTCGTCTACCCTTTGCTCAGGGATTAATCGCCGGGGTGCAGGTGACAAGGCTGCTTGCAAGCGGAGCGCCAAATGCCAGGCGCAACGACTGGGCACTTCCTACTGGCGCTTCGGGCCACTGGCTGTCATCCACGCGAGGTTCCGCTCTTTTTATCCTCGGAAAAAGGAAGATGTGGAAGTAGTCATAACAAATGTGTGTTTATTATAGCAAACTGCTGCTTTCGAGGCGTGAGCCGTCACCACCAATTCAAAGCTTCTGAAGACTTATAAACAAAGTTCCCGTTACTTCAGAGATGACGGCGAAACAGCAAAATTGTGTTTCTGGAGAATAGTGCACAAATAAGACAAAAAGTTTGATTTTTCGCTTTACTTAAAATAATTGTGATATTTTCCGAGAGGAAAATAGGAATTTTACTTATTTACCGATAGGATTTGTTTTACTTATTTTGCGTTAGGAAATGCTTTACTTATTTTGGGATAAGAAATATAATAATTATTTTGCGATAGGAAATGTTGAGAAGTTGGAAAAGAAATGTTGGGAAGTTGGGGGAGTATTTCTGAAATTCAGATCAACTCCAATTTTATTAACATTTAAAGTTTTTTAAAAGAAACAATAAAACTAATTGAGCTGACAAAATCTTTTATATGCAATGATAATACCATTGCTGATAAGATTTTTATTTGCAATAACCGGGTTTCATCAGCTATGTCATCACCAGTAGGTATAATAGAGAAGAACAGCCAAAGTTATGTCTATCTGAACATCAACTAAACAAATCCATTGAAGTTTCCAATATATATTTTGTCAAGCACCTGCACAGCATAGGAATTGATACAGAATATGCTGTGTTCTAAGATTGAAATAACACTTATTTTAGTTACAAATATTAACAGGCTCACATAAACAAAATAAGTAATTTGTTCACTTTAAGTTTGCCCATGCTGTTATGAGCACTGTTTTACATGCTACTGACTTCTAAATCTTCGCTAACCATGCACGCCTGAATATAGAGTGGGAAACAATGGCATATTAACGTACGGAAGGGACAAACAAGACTTTTTTCTCCGCGGGCAGAAGAATATTCACTTAATAATAATAATAATAATAATAATAATAATAAATAATAATAATAAATAATAATAATAAATAATAATAATAACAATAACAATAATAATAATAAATAATAATAATAAATAATAATAATAATAACAATAACAATAATAATAATAATAATAACTAGTGGTGCAACAGAATGGCACAGACTTTCCCGTATTAGTTTTCATTTTCCTTCGATCTCAGCTACCTATTCGGAACTGCCACATACTCGTGCCAGCTGCCATCTGTCGCCGCCCAAATTACATTTTTTTGACATTTTCTTAAGTTTTTGGTTTCCTAATGCTACAACGGAAATATTAATTTTAGAATCTTAAAGAACACAAAAACCACGTCCTATATAGTGATTTTCCTTTAACAATTTGTAGCCGTTTTAAAGAAAATGGCGTTTTCAAAAAACGTGTTCCTTTCAATTGGTTTTTCGTTATCAAGGAGCCACAGAAGAGGGGTTCTGGCTACACCACGTATTAGGGGATTTTTTTCTTAATTTAGCAACTAGTTTTATCCACCTTTTTGTCATCACGGCCGGCAACGAATTTTTTTCTGGCGAAAATTTGCCGTTTTTTTCGCGCAGCATTACATAACTTTCCCTATACTACGTATAATACTCTGTATATATGTACGTATACAGGAAAGTAAAAATCGATATTGTTTGGGGGTTTTCCACTACGTATTCACGTGAACTTAGTAACAATAGTTTACTTACCAGCAATTTGTTAAACTAGTAACAATAGTTCTATTAATGTTTTGTTCCTTTCGTAGCGACTTCCTAATACACTCCTAAAGTAATCTTACTTTACAAACAGCATGCATGAGTTGCGACGATTTACAAGACGATGATCCGATGTAAAAAACAACAGTTTGTTATTCTGCCCGATGATAAACTAAGAGTAAATAAGTAATACATATCATCGTTTCTCGCATACTTTCGTTCAGAATAAAGATAAAACTTAAGAGTGGGTTATAGGGCATATTCGTAGCACATAAACAGCTGGGAGAGAGCAAAGATTGCTGCACCATTTCATCTTGACGCGAAACGCAACGGCTGTTGCGCCCTTTGCAAAATCCCAAAATAGCGCGGGGGCAGCTTTGTTCCCCGCGGCGCGACGTGTCGCCCGGTGTTGCCGGAAGGCGTCATCTCTAGCGCCCACGCCGCGCGCCCGCCGCACTCCTCGCGGAAAACAACGGCTCCCCCCGTCGCCAACACCCCACGCTGCCACCGCCCCTCCTCCCCCGCAGCTGCCGCCGCCGCGACTAGAGATGCGATATCGCAAACAAACATCGAAGTTTCTAAATATCGATGTTCAAAATTAAAACATCGCTTTTAAAAAAACAAAACAAAAACATCGATCCAAAACCATCGATGTTTTTAAACTGGATTAGTGTCTATTCAACTTCACACGGCGGGGATTTAATTTGGAAATGATTCCGGTTTATTAATTTTTAATTGAGATTTAACTGACAAAACAAAGTCAAAAATCTTCAGGACAATTAACGAACTTAGAGTATCTGATTCGATAATTCAAAAAAATAAAATGGGCTTCTTTATCGATAAAACTCCATTTCATTAATCTGAAAACTATGAAAATTGTATTGTGATGGACTTTTCCCATCTAAAAAATATCGACCACATTAAAACATCGAACACAAAATGTTACACTGAACACATCTATGCTAAAAAACTTGGGGTTGAAAGAATCGATGTTAAATACATTCAACCAACAACCAAAAGTAGTAAAATAACGTTTTTTGTTCTCGATGCAAGACGGTACTTTCACCCACAAATTGTTAATATCATTGTCATTTATCAATGTTAACATATTAATAATTATTTTAATATAAAATTGATTGTAAATTTACTTTGTTCAGAATAAAAAACTGCATTGAGGATTTCATGAAAGCATCGATACTTTTATAAAAACATTGCCATCGACGTCGCATCCCTAGTCGCGACTCAGCGCCAGATCAACAATGGGGCGCGCGGGGCGGCCGACTTTGTGCGCGCGGGCGTCTTATCGGGCAGCGACCGCCGCCGCCGGTGCCTTATCGCCGCGCGGGGGAGGGGCGGCGGCGGGGGCGGCGGACGGCGTGGAAAGCGCCGGTGCATTGCGCCCAGCCGCGCCGCGCCGCGCCGCGTCGCGACGCCCGCCCGCCTGCTGCCAATGACCGCGCGCCTCTTTTCACCACTGGAGACAGCGACGCGATCATAAGGGCGGATCCAGAGACGAATTTTTAGAGGGGATTTTTTTATTCAAAAGGTTTTGGTCGAATGTGTCGTTTTACAGATATCGCAGGATAAACTCAGCTCATGTTGCGGTACAATTTTCTTCGTTTTAATGTGTATACGAATATATTTTTGTTTGAAAGTTTCGTGACAATTTATAATTAATAGTTGCTGAAAAAGTTTGAGAGGGGAAATTTCCCCTTTTTCCTCCCGATGGATCCGCGCGTATCTAAGGGAAGGCGCGAGGTTTGTTTTAAATCCCACGCACAGTATCTCTGAGGAGGTGGGAATTTATTAAGTCGCTTTTGTAGATAGAGCCTTGTGATACTACTGCCTTGCGGCATGTGCAGCTACAGGGAGGACTTTTAAACAACTAGCTAGAAATAAACTTAATTCTGATTTATTCTTACTGTACAAATCCAAAAAGCGTGCGTTTTGGCACACCTCATTTGAATTTGCAAAACGACATTCACACTGCAGACATATTGCGGATTCGCGGATATTGGATATTGCGGACTGGGGGTATTGCGGATTCGATGGTGTGACGGTTAGCGTGCCGGACTGTCATACCCAAGTTCGCGGGTTCAAACCCGATCGAAGCCGTGGATTTTTACGGCGAAAACTTCGTACGCCTTCCGCGGAGGGGAAGTAAAGCCGGCTGGCCCATGTTAGTAGATTTACTTGCATGTAAAAGATCCTCAAGCCTAAATGACGCCTCTGAGCTAAATTCAAATCGCCTGTTTCGTCGCCCGAGATAATACCTTCTTTCTCCGCTAGGTGAAAGGAGCGTAGCGAAATTTGCGTGGTCAGACGGAAGAGCAGGCCTCATGGCCTGAGTCTCGCCACGTAAAATAAGGCAATTCAATTCAATATTTCAACATTCACACTGCATATATAATATGCCGAGAGGACACAATAGTCCGTATCGGCGATAGATTAGAAAAAAATATCGCAGAAACTGTCATTTTGCAGGAGAGCTGTCTTATTCTGAACAAAACTCGTATATTATGCAGGTGAAGACAAAGCAATTTTTCTTTGTGTACAGTCTTGAAGACCTTTGTGCTAAAAAATGCCACGTATTTCTCTATTTATCTAAAAAATGGCGATTTAGACGCATCTTAACTTCTGCGTCGTCCTCTTTCTTGGCCCAGCGATCACACCACTCGATAATTTACCTTCAATTTCCACTGAATGAAGGCTGGCAGGGTGAACGTTACGACCCGAACCTTACGCGGGGTTCGAAAAGGAAGCTTTAGGCTCCGTGTTCTTGGACCCAGCTCCTGAGCTTCTGAGGCCTGCAACCGAACAGATTATTCCAACGAATCGCACAGCCAAAGAGGGTGACAAGAACAGTTGTCATGTTTCCGGCACACGTTTTTAACGAGACATTCAAGTAAAGTGTAGATTAGCTTTAATGAATGATAATTCCTCCGTTGTCGGTCTAGAAATACAATCAAAATATCAAAAAAATTGTAATTTATATAAATGGTTTACATTTTTGTTGATTTAAAAAAAAACGGTATGCTTGTTATATACGCAACTATAATCTGAAAACATATCGTACACAATCAATATAAGGAAATATAGTATATGATTAATATGTAAAGAAATATAGTTATTTCGTCATATGAAATGGTACATTTTAAACTATTTTATACGGAACAGGAATCGCAATTTATTTATATAAATGCATGTACAGTCTCTGGTGCACACCTATTCACGCATTTTGTGAACACTTCTTTGTTTCCTCCTAACCACGGTAATTTATTGTAAAATGACTCTATTGCCATCATGTCCCAATTAAGCATAAAACGCACGCTGAACCATTTTTGGAAACATTTCTAGGAACTCATAACTTCGGCAAAGATGAAATCGTCACTGATTGTGACTTTGAAAGCGCACATTTTTCAGTAATGATAGTTTTGAACACAGCTTTGCACAGATAGAGCAAGGAATTTAAACTATGCTCTATCCAAATGTAGTTGAGATCAGGGCCCCAGCAGAGTATTCACTTTCCACGGCCTCCGACTCCTCGGGACGACTTCGCCCACGAAGAGAACGCTCTGAATGACGGCGGTCAAGAGACAGCTGAAGGTTTACGCATAATCGGATTACGCTTTAGGAAGTCCAAGTGTAATCCTATTAAATTTACACGCCCAACTGTTAAAACGATAGTATATTTTTCAAGAAGTAATGCTGAACCATTGCATGGACTTTGTCGAATTAAACCCTCGCATGAAATAGCATTTCTTGCAAACCAATCTTCCATACCTACACTTTTACGAACTTCTCCTCAATGTTTCTTTTATTTATGCTTTCATTCCAATGTTGTAGTGAAACTACGTACTTTCAAATTCTTACAATTTACATTATAGACGTGGAAGAATGAATAAACGTTAAACGTCCTTGGAATCGATTGTTAAGGAAAACCGCACTTTTTCTCACAACTATTGGATTCACAAAATGTACGAAACAATTATTTTATTAATGTAATCTGACCCCACAAACTATGCCGAAAATTATCGCAATTAAATAATTAAAACGTAAAAAAATACTGTAATCTGTTACTGAGGCGTCATCCATAAAGGCCATTCTGGAGAGAAATAATAATGAATTAAAACGAGCAGAGTAATTACATAGAAATTTAATTGGAAACAATTTTGCGATATTTACGACTTCAACTGCACTCATTAGTCTCACATAAAGTAAAAATGTGCGCAGTCATAATGGATGTTGTGATGGTGCAGTGGAAGATGCAATTTTATCTGAGGTCTACAGCCGATAACCGTACAGATCGTTATCTGTACAGTGTTGTTATTCATAAACGCCCGGCGCCCAATGATATCACGTGATGGCGAGAAAGAATTCCCCCCGTCATTCATCTAATGTGAGGTATACAAAATCCCCCGCGTCGTTTAATTGTGTGCCACTCTTTCGTGTCACTATTCTTTTCGTTTCTTTATGCAATATGGTATGTATGTCATCATGGACTGAATCAGAGGTTTTCAATCGTTGTGCAGCGAATAAGTCGCGAGAATTGAAATTAAGATTCCCACTGCTGCAAGTTTTGTTAAGTAGACAAAATATTTGCCACATTTTACTGGAATATATAATTTAAAGTTAAATTACATTTTACTAGTTATCTCACACGAAATTAGTTAATACAAATACATACTATTTTTAGCATAATGTGTAATTTATTTTAGACGTACATTTTTTTGAAAATTTTAGTTTTTGCCTTCAAATAAAATGTGCTCTCCAAAGCGAGTTCTTTGTTTAAGGTCATGTACATTGTTCTGAAAATTTTAGTAGTTTTCCCGCAGTATTGTGTGCAATATGTGCATTTTTTAACAAATACAAAAACAAGGTTTTCTCAAAAAACTCCAATTTTTTTCTTTAAACTTTTGGTAGGGATAGTGCTAAATGTACTCTATGAGATGACATAAACGCCATATTGCTCTATTCTTTTGTTGTTTTTTAAATTACAAAATTGAAATTTTTTTGACTCGTGCTCGAGTCGTTAATATTTACATTATCGGCAATTTGTTCACATTATGACATTAATGAGAACATGTGCTTTAAATCATGCCAAGTAAAGTTTCTCGAAAACTCAACCGTTTTCTGTAAAACTAGCTCAAAATTCCGCATTTTCAGAAACGTTCAAACGCTATTTTCACATAAATGGCTCCAAATTTTTTCTTCAAAGTTTTCGACCGGGTAATACTAATTATGCTCTTTAATATGACGTAAAGTTCATTTTGAGTTTTTTTTTGTTTTTTCAAAATTTACACAAATGTAATATTTAAAAAGTTCTCTCATACCTTTAAAATGCTCATTACCATCAATTTGTAAACATTATTATATTTGTGAGTGTAAGTGCTTCAAATTACTTTAAATGAAGTTTTTTGAAACTCGAACTTTTTCTGTGAAAAAGAGCTTCAAATTTCGCATTTTTTTTGACCTGATTAAGCTTCTTATTGCTCATTCTCGCACTCTTGTCTCTGCTCTAGAAGCAACAAAGAGAACATTTTTGTGACTCTCAAAAGAATTTATTTCAGAATTATATTGCATATTACTTTATAATATCGTTTAAATTAAGCAATTTCTTAAAACACAACATTAAGAAATTTATTTTATTCATGAAAGCTTTACTCAGGAGAATGAAAGATGAAATAACACATACACATTATTAATTCCCTAAAATATGCTTTCTGCACAGTTTTTCTGTTGCGTCACATTAATGCGCATCCACCCAACTGTTCACACAAGTACGAATCTTTATCAAATGAATTAATTAAGAAGTATAATTAGAAAGAAATGAATGTAACGTAACATAAAGAAATTAAAAATTGAAAACGATAAACACCTCTTTTCTGATAATGTCTCGAATTCCCCCTCCTATGGAGTGACAGTCGGGTATCTCTCCCTAGGACATCAGGGCACATAAAGACGGGACACTTGGTGGAGAGGGGTACGGAGGGGCGGGGAGGAGATGACGACCAGTACCAGCAGACGAAATGGTGTTTTCAGGTACCTGGGACTTTTCGAAAGGTATCAAAACCATTTCGCTAAGATAACAGAGAGCGTAGGTTAGGGCGTAAAAAAGGAGATGCTCCTCTGAAACCCATGCCATTAGGCTAGAAGCAAATAAAGAACAACTAATCTTCTATATATAAATATAAGGAATGTGCGTATGTGTGTCACTGACATTTTCATTTGTTTTTTTATAAGTAATGGAAGTGTTTAATGAGTGGTTTGAATTAAATGGGACGTGTCTGGACGTTATTGATGATGATTTATTAGTTTATGACGACTGAAGCGCCCTGGACTCTACGAAACCCACCGTACCGTCAAAGATTAAGAGAATCTTCACTGTATACAAGTATTCTGCCCTTGCGATTGCGAAATATCGACCGGAATTATTACTTGAATCTCGGACAAGTAAATCAAATTTCTCCAAGATAGTGTCATAGTGAACGCATTCCTAAACTTGAGAGAGAACGTTTTAAGAATATGATATTTGAGAACCATGTCCAAACCAGAACATATAACAAACCCATACTTGGGAGACGTCTTTGATCTAGTAGAATTTTTTCACACGTAGCGTAAAACGTGATTAACATTTACGTGACTGGTAGAGTGTCTTTGTAATACACTGCAATAGCGAAGTATTGCCGGGTACGAGTCGTGTCCACTAGTATGAAATAAAATAATTATAATCCAATTGTACATAAGCGATTCAAACAAGTAGTCTACATATCGGTCGAGTCAGCCATTAAAATTCTCCGCAAAGCTGTCAGCAGATGTTATGATTTCTTCGATTCTGCCTTTTGAACTAAAATATACGAGATTGAAAGGTTAATAAAATATATCTTTGTTTTATGGTCGTGACGCATTTTCTTGGTATTTCTAGACGATCTAGCTTTTTTTCCTTATTTTAAAAACATTTTATAAGTTTTTGAAGAGTTTTCAAAGCTGGAAAATTCATTTATGGTTGTCTTTTGATGTGTGGAATTACATTAGAAGAAAATGAAATGTTGGTGTGGTTGCTGACAGGTAAAGTTTACTGGTAAATCTATTCTGAGATTTCTTTCGAAAACTTTCGATAGCTGGAATTTCAATAATTTCCTTTGTCCTCGTGAAATGCTCGAATTAATACTATAATTTAATTTATTAAAACAATACTTTCACAGTCGTAATTACTTTCAGTGCATAAAGTACTAAAATTAACCGATGGGTTTTATTTTTATTTTTCAATCGAGATGACTTTGATTTTCTAAAGAGCGTTTCTCCAGGGAAACTTACAATACGTATGAGTTGAGGTTACAGACTATTTCACTTTTTTTCATGAAGTGTGAATTTATTTTAGTCATTAACACTTTGAGAATACAGTTGCCATGATGCACTTGAGCGCGAAGGGTCGCTCCGACAGAGAGGAGGCACTGGAGTTGGGCGGTGAGGAATAAACATCATCATCATCAAATTGATGAGGTGACCAGAAAATAAGAATGTGAAATTAAAAACTATTAGGTAAAAGGCGAAACAAGGTATAGAAAGATTGGGCTGACACTTAAAGTATATTCATCGTACATTTTATTTATCGTATTTCTAACGAAATCCCAAAAATGAGTGTCAAAACATGTCCATCTTGTATCTCCCTTTCCGCCCGGCGGCGTCCTCTTCAGCGTTGTGTTAGGCGCATGACTAGGGAAATTCTTTCACGCGCCGCCACGGCATTTAGGGGCCAGTGAGTAATTACACTGGAGAGATAGCGATCTCAACGGTTATCGGGTATAGACCTCAGAATTGCATCTCATAACTGCACAATCATAACAGTTATCATGACGGTATTCGTTTTGATGTATATATAGGCCCTAATGTTTACGAACAAGAAATTAATAAGATTATATGTGCAAGAAACTACAGAGAAACGCCCTGCCAAATTTGACAGTAACACGTCATTGCTTTCTTGAGACTTTTTAACGTAAATATCTTAGATCAATGGAACATTCGTGAAATGGCATATACCCAACGCAATTAATTTGGATCAAGTTAATAGTTCTGCACATTTTCAAATTATAATTTATAAACAAATAATATTTTGAAAATGTTATTGAACCAAACGCTATAACGTTGTTTTAAGAATTTTTTTCCATTCTCATATGAGGATATTTACCAAGTGTTATGTTTACCTACTCTACGCCCACGTTTGCTCGTCGCCTAAATCTGTTGCCCTTTCTGATAACATTTCTTATATTTACTTATATTCTCGCACAATATCAAGACATTGAAACAAAATCACCTAATAACATACTCGTAAATGTTGTAAGATTCTTCTTTCGATCTTTGATTGTCGTTTCATCATGATTATGAACTCTTCATCAGACTATTCAGTATTCGTGGTGCGTTTGTTTCACAAATTGATTTGCTTGAATCTCGAACTTTGTGTGGTGTGAATACATAACCATTACATAACTGTAATTACAAGTCCCTAGAACTCAATACACGCGCGTTGGAACATGCGACATAAAACGTATGACCGCGTGTATCTACTGGCATTGATCTCATGACTTCCTCTGAAGACTATGCGCAGGTCATCGAACCTACACCGAACCGGACCTGAACCCGGAAAGAACAGTTAGAAGGTGAGGGAGGTCTGAAAACCGAGAGGTAAAAGGAGAAAGAAGTAACAAATAAGAACTAATCAGTAATTTGAAAAATCAGAAAAATAAAATAAGAAAACCTATTAGCATTTATCAAAACATTTCGTTGCATTTCAACAGCTAACATTTAATAACAAGCTTAATTACATCATGGTATTTACTTTAGGGAATCAAAAAGCTCAAAAGAACAGAATATTAAGCATGAAAATATTATATAAAAAATAAACGAAAAAAAGTAAAATGTAGAGAAAATGAGTTCACAATGATTTATTACATAATATACGCACATGAATATCACGTACTTTAGTCATACCGTAATATCCTTTCATAAATTTCTTTCTAGGTATCTGCAGATGAATGTGTGTTTCTGAACAAAATATGTGTCAAGGGAATTTAGGATTGCTAAATTGTAGATAGTACATCACGAGCCGTAAGTTAACAAATAATAAACTTAATTAAGAAATTTAAAAATATTATTTCATTTGTATTTCACAGACTATATTCCAATTATTTTTCTGCATTCTTGTTTCGAGGAAGTTGAAGCTATCATCGAGTAGATTTTTTCTACTTCTTTGCTTCCCCGCTGCCTGGGAAACCGGGAATATTTATAGAGTGTAATTTTTCAAGCGTAGAAGAGGCAAACGAGGCGGAGGGGCGGGGTGGGGTGGGGGTTGGGAAAGGTGGGGTGGGAGGAGGGGCCACGAGAGGTCACGCGACGCGCGGCGCCGCTCTGCGGACGAGCACGCGCACGCGTCCCGCACGCGTTTATTTTGAGCGGCGCAAGCACGCGGAAGACACGCCCCGCCCCGCCCCGCCCCACCCGCCCCGCCTCTCCGACGACACGCGTTCTGCCATGGTTTTTGAAATGCAGATACTTTTAGAAAAAGATCGATATAGAATTCAAGTTGATGTCGCCTTTACCAATATTTTTATTTATGTCGTCTCTGCTAATGATTGCATAGCGGCTTTACACGCTTTAGACATCACCATGAGATTTACCGTGTGGATGGCCGGAACTCAACTGTAACTCGAAACCTACTAATCAACTGAGTAGAAAGACTGATCAAGGCGGCGTCAACTGTAATTTTTTCGTAGAACACAATCTTACAAATATTTTACACAATTCTGAATTTTATCTTAGGTCAAAATTGAAAACTTCCATTTACTTTAACATTTAATTTATTTAAAAAATGTATTTCTATTGTTTAGAATTTTACTTGAAGTTCGATTTCAAACATAACTTCTATTATTTTGTGTATTTTACTTGAAGATAGATTTTAAAATCGATCGATTTTTAAAATCGATTTTAAGACCGATCTATTGTTCAGAATTTCACTTGAAGATCGATTTCAAAATATATCTTCTACAGTTTATAATTTCACCTAAAGATAGATTTCAAAATAAATCTTAGTTTCCCTACCTTTTAGCCTACGTTTTTAACGTCGGAGGGAGTCATGCAAGCAAAGGGTTAGAGAAGTGCGGAGAGAAGGGAGGCGGTGACCGCGGCCACATGCAATATGTAAGTTGGGGACCAAATAATCCCTTCATCTTTTCTGGAGAAAATTACTTTCGAATTATACATGAAAAATGGAGGACCAAATCATCCCAGGTAAAGAAAAGGACTGATTGAACAGGTAAACGCATTAAGGGGATCACCGCTTCAGCCGCCGCCACGTTGTTGTCCAGCTTTTTCTTGTGCCTTATTGAAAAATCTTCCAGACTCGCTTCTATATCAAAATGAAAAGCAAAGAAAGCACTAGAAGAGCGTCCAAATACCATGTTCAGCGTTATAGAATATTAGGAGATAAAAAGGAAGAATATAAAAATGGCAAGATTAGCCAAATTCATTCAATCAACCAGTAATTCAATGAAATGAAAACCAATATTAACCAAACCATATTTCGAAAATAATATGTCAGTAGTAGGTCTGGGAAATTGGGTAGGGACTTATGTTTTAAAAATAATTACTATGAAAATGTTCTTCGAAAATAAGGGGCCACTTTCCATTTTTACCTAGAAGGGAATGAGGTAGTCAGTTACCAGTTTACGTATGCCGTTCTCTGGATTGGTCCCCATTTACATTTGGGTTAAACTCCTATTTTCCTTCTGGTCCCCAACTTACGCACGCCAGCGAGGATGGGTGACGGGTTGCGAGAGGAAGTGCCCTCGAACGGAGATTCCGGAAGCTGCCCAAGCCTCCTGCACCGGCGTTTGGAGGTGGCTAATTGCTTTCTAATGAACTTAACGGGGCGATCCGTCTCCTTCGGGTGGCGTAAACACGGAGCGAGGTGGCTCGTAAACAGAGGTTTCCCTTTGAACATAGCGTCAGCCAGATGCAACGCGCGAGTAGTTAAGAGTGTGTGGGAATTTGGATAACTTTGCCAATGTGAATTACAAACAAAACACTAAACAGCTTGGCGAAAATTCTCTTGTAGCAAATATTATTCCTTAATGCATATATACACATGATTTCATCTCTTTTTTCATGCACAAGGAAATACATAGATATTGATAATTTATGTTTTTGTAACTGTTGTGTGTTATGAGTAATATTTCTGTCATTCACTAGATAGGAAAAGGAAACCTATTGAAGAGTTCATTTAAAAACTCACCAAGTATGCAGCCCAAATCTTAAGTTTTCAAGAAATGGAATAAGGCCTACGGCAACGTACCTGAAAAAAGAAAAAAATAACGTTACTTCTTAATATATCGTGATAAATAATGACAAACCACAATACAGGTAGGGTTTCCCAAGGAATAAGAGAGACACAGAAGTTGGTTGTAACCTCTGACGCTAATCTCATAGCATTTTAGCAGTAAAATATTACTACCTTATATGCTTTATTTAAATGTCGTGTTACCTATTCTATTCTCTAATGCACGGGAATATTTCTAGAAAAAGCACACGAGGCTGATCTGACAAAAAGTTTCTCTTTGCTACACATTATTTAGCAAAATTAAAAATTTTTGAACATTGTAATTTTTGATCATTGTAATTTGATAAATGTTCCAAATTCAGAGGGAAAATATTTTTTTCCACGTTCCACATTATGTAAAACACCGTTTCACTAAACTTACGTACACTAAACACATCCAACGCTTAATGACTTTGACTTTTTTCAGGAATTGCGTTTTTAACTTACAAAACAGAGGACTGAACAAACCGGAACAAGAGTGAAACGGCAAAGGGCCGTTGAAAGAGGATGAGAAATAGAGAGGAGCGGAGAAGGTGGAAGCGGGGAAGAATAAAGGGAGGACGAACGAAGCGAGATAGGTTGGAGCAGGGAAAGGTCGTAGCAGGAAAGGTCGAAGCGGGTCGTGGCGGAGCAGGTAGAGGCGCGGCAAGCTAGAGACAATTGCGCGGAGGGGTGTGGTGTGGGCGGGGCGGGGCGGGGCGGGGCAAGCAGCGCGGTGGATGGGTGTGGTTTGGGAGCGGGCGGGGAAGGACGGGGAAGGGCGGGGCAGGCAGAGGCAAGTGCGGAAGATGGATCTGGTCAGGTCGGAGCGAGGCGGAGTGGTGTAGTGTAGAGGGGAGCGCGAGGGGCAGGGGCGCATGCCGGTGGCAAACCGCGAGCCATCGCTGCGGTCGCTGGCGAGCACCGCCTCGGGCAGTGGCGAAGAGTTTCGATAGACCTCGCTCAGCAACCACATTCCAAATTGTCATCGAGTTCACCATGCTGCACTTGCCATATTTCGACCAGAAATCTTCTAAATTGGGGTGATATGAATAAAATGAGTAAGTACTGCAGAGCAATTGTTCACGAGGTTCAAGTGGGAACAACTATTTCTCATAAGCAATTGCTTCTTTTCATATGAATAAAATGTTTCATGAAACCTGGAGCATTTACTTCTATCTCTGAGTAATTGCTCACAAACTGATCCGGTGGGATAGGTCCATTTTCGTCTGTTTTGCTTATCTGCGTTACCGTGCTTCCTTCTGATGGTGTCGACCGTGTTAGGTAAGTGGTACAGTTGACGTGTATTGTTGGCAAAATCGTAGAAAGTCTTCCATCATTCATTTACTCACTACCTAAATCCTCACAACCAGTTCACAACAGTTGTGTAAAACCTCTCTTCTATCTATTCAATACGATTTGAGGTCACGTTCTAGTGCGAAGCAATTCGAAGTAAATGCTTCGCACTAGAAGAAAATTCTCGATTTTATTCATACGAAAAGTAAGTAATTGCTCCTCAGCTGAGCAGTTATTCATCAATAGAGAAAGTACTCAAGATAAGAACAATTAATCACATCCTTTATTAATACTGTTTGAAGCAATTGCTTTGACAACTCGAGAAAGAAAGTAATAGCTCAGGCGTCAGCATGCTTGCTTTCGATGACGTGACCCCCGGATTCGATTCCGGTCGGGCAAGATTATAGTGTACGGTTTCCGTGCAATTTCCCAGTATATGTTGCTGTGTGACGAGGAGAAAACTCACTTATCAGGTTGAGAAGACCAGAATACGGCCTAGAATGTCTTCGTGCTAACCCACACGTACCCCGCAACCAGTGGCCAACAAGGCCTGGGACGCCGCTGGTAGGCCCACACTTCGTCAGAGATTGTGGCGCCGAAAAGACAAAGACACCCATTGTTTCACCTTTCATAAAATATCCCGAAGCAATACTTTTAAATATCGTGAAACACAGAAATAATTTATCGCGAGACTGATTTGTTTCAATTTATAAGAATATATTTGAATTCAAAACGATTCTCACCCGAACATAGACGATAAACGGATAGATCGATTGCGCGGAGGTCAGACGATCATTGAACTGAGAACATGAGACGCGATTCAACCAGTCGGGCAAAGCTGGATGTCTGAGCAGCCTTAGCGAACGGTGAAGTCCGAGAGGAGGAACCACGGACGGGTCATTCGAAGGGTGCGCGAGGCCCTCCTGCACGCGGGCCTAGTGATGACAAAATTTAGTAAAACATCAATGCTTTGATATATCATCACAAGTTTTTGGATGTCTATGAAAATATCGACAAAAATCGATGCTTAATATATCGATGTTTTAAATATAAGTAACATTTCGAAGTAAAATGTCCTGGTTCTAATGTGATACAAAACACACTAATTTTAGTTTAAATAACGAGTATTGCCTTAATGTTGACATCACCTTAATTTTATAATCAATGTTCTGTGTAGTCGAGGTTCAAATTGCAGTTTAACAATATTACCACGTACAAAATAATTAAAAAATGTAACAACACTGGAGAAAACGTTGCAATAGCAAACGGTTGCGTGCACCCTGGGGATCGTCAATAGTGACGGTTGTCAATGGCTGTTGATTGCGAGAAATCCACAAATAAAATAGACACTAAAAATTTGATCTACATCATGAGAAATTTTTCAAAATATAAATGTTTCTGTCAAATATATCTATGAAAAAAACATCGAAAGCAAAACATCAATGTTATAATATCAATGTTTCTACTCGACAATATCAATGTTTTAAAAACATCTAAGTTTATTTGTCATCCCTAGGTAAGTGAGCCATTAAAAAAGAAAAAAAGAAAGAATAAGTTTGAAATAAATAGTCGGAAATTAATGTGAATATGGAGGATACGGCATAATAAAAAAGTAAATAACATACTGAAAGAGGAAAAATTGTGAATCTCGCAGAATTTCTTGGCCGGAACATGTGCAGAGAATATAAGTAGAAAGAATGCCGAAATGGGATTGTGAATGGCGAATGCTGAGCGAACGTTTTAATAATTCTCAACACTCGTAATTTAAAAACATGGATGTTTTGCTGCCATCCTTAGGCGGGGAATGGCTGGCTGGGGTGCACGGAAGCGCTGCAAGTGCGCCCGAGCCCGCCGCCTGGCACCTGCCGCCTGCGCCGCCTGCGCCGCTGCACCTGCGCCTGGCACGCGCCGAGCGGCGACGCTCAGCGTTGGCCAGAGGCGTGTGCCTTTGAAGAAAATTCGCAAGTGCGTTTGGAATGTCGAGGTAAACACTCAAGACTCCTCGTTTGACGTGTGTGCTCACTCACAAATATTAACCAATCAGCTAAAAGAGCACGTTCGAATACTTCTACAGAGGGCTACAGTATAAATAAATATTACGAGTACAAAATTCTAGAGCATTTAGAAGGATCGAAGATAATTCATTTCCGTCAGTGTACATGTGGGAAATATCACATAACGAATGTACACATAATCCAATTTTGACGTCGTGCCTCTGATTTGTTGACAACGCATTCTGTACTGGTATTTGGTGAGTACGCGAACACGTCGAGCCACTCACTGGCAAACGCAAGTGAGTGGCTCGTCTTTATTGTTCTTCTTTCTTTTGTCTTTATTCAGCTTTGACGACGAAATTACTCGAATTAATGTCCATTAGGTTCAATGCGCGTGTCACAACGACGATGGTCATGGTTTAATGCACACATATTATATGTTCAGAATTCCTAATTTCGAGAAAACCGCGTTTGAAAGTTTGTTATGGAGGTGCAGTTACTTATGGTGCTATAATTTTTGCTGTCTGGGAAAATGCATTATCTCTTTTGTATGGACATATAATATTTATAGTCTAGATAGATATTAACGAGAGTTTTCTAAAAATTATATCAACCCAAAAATGGCCATGAGTAGAAATACGTTTGTGCACTAAGCCATCGATGTAAATTAGGAGGCGGTCAAAGCTGTACAATGTAAACAAGAAATAATCTCCGATCCAACCTTACTACACACACTGCACCCGCACCCAGAGGAACTTTCGATCAGGAAGAGCGACGCATAAATGTTTCGAAGCCTTCTCAATAGGCTTTCGGCCTTGAGCTCAAGAGCCGCAGCGCCTTCTGTGGTCGGGGCCGCGAGGTGATGTTGACCCCTTCCGCGGCGGCGGCCGTCGCCATCGCGGCGTTCGAGGAATGTGCGTGCGCAGTCGGCCGCGTCGCGCCGCGTCGCGACGGCTCCGCAAACGGCGCGGCGCCTCGCGCGGCGCGCGAGTGAAAGTAAGCAAAGCCGCGATGTGGGTGGGGGCGGCGCGTCGTCGTCGTCGGGATCGTGTCCGACCGCCGCCACCGTTAAGTCAACCGCCGCTCGTCACCAACACCAACACATGGAGGCCCCACTGTCGTACTCCCTGCCATAGACCAGTGGGCGGATCCAGCCAACCATTTGGGGGGGGAGGGCATCGTAGATTTTCGTTAAATAATACACATTTGTTATTACATTGTATATTTTTTATGTGCTGTAGATACGATTCTATACAATATTATTGTTTAAATAATTACATAATGGCTCCCCTGGATCCGCCGGTACCCTAGACGTAGTTGACATTGTCAATCAACTAGGCACAAGGGAATGTCAATCTTGTTTACAGGCGCGTCAACTATTATGGCCATTAGTCCCGACAGTGTAGAGGATGTTATATTTTGAGATGCGCCGGTGGTCCTCCTCCGCTGGAACGTGAGATTCGCCTCCCAGACGGCTTGCGAACTGGTGGAACCTCAGGTATTTCTCCTCAGCGGCGCCTGTACCGGTATCGCCATCGTCATGATCCTCACTGGACCACCACAACCATCGTCGCCTCTCCCGTCACCATCGTCGCCGATTGGTTGTTTGATTGATTATATTCCGTGCACGTCAACAGCTAAGGCCATTAAACCCGGACACGTAGTGCATGTTTTATCAAGGAAGGTGGTGATCTTCCCCCATTAGATGGAGAGATCCGGCGCCATCCTACCCGATGTCTTGCGGATTATTTCCTCAACCAGGTATCTCGCACCTGCGGGGCACCGTCCCGGCCGGGACTAGCTCGAAGCTCCTGACTGGTATCCCGTCGTGTTTGCTAGTGCAGTGCGTGTAAATGTGTGTATAATTAAGAGGTGAGGATATAACAAGGAAGAGGAGGGAAAGAATGCGCGCGGTCCATGGTCCGGTTGAGGAGGTATTGCTCTAGCATTCCTCTGGTGTTGATCGGAAACCGCGGAAAACTACCGATCAGAACAGCTGACTTCTAGAACACTCTTCCAAGCTGTGACTAAATTCTAGCTAGCTGATTAGGTAGTGTCGAAAATCCTGCCACCGTCAGGACTCCTAGGACCTCCCGATTAGAGGCACTGGAGTGACATCAGCTGATGCCCTGAGCCACCGCCCTGAGCCAATGACATCGTCACCGTCGCCACCACCTTTGCCGTCGTTGCCATGGCCGCAGCCGTCCACTCCAATGCCAATCTTTTATCGTTGCCATCGCCTCCACCACTGCCGTCAATTTCACATTCACTTGTCTCTGTGTATCTATCTCCACCTCCACTGCTCCTTCCTAACGCTTGGGGTCAACTTCACGTGCCAAGGACTTCTAGCTTGGAAGGAACTGAAGCTTGAAAAGACTATTTGGCAGATCTCCAGTAGGTTGAGGTTATATTACATCAATGTGAATAAACTTAAGAAGCATAAAATAAAGTCATCACAATGTTTTGTTTCGTAGACGAGCGTGAAATTCAAGTGTGAGTTAGTGGAACATATTTTCCAGAAAAAAAACGCAACACGTTACTGAACTTAACTCATTACATCAGAGCAATCAACATAATGTTTAACTTTAATCATATATTAATGTAAATGTTAATGTACAATATATAAAAACTCTTATTTGGTGTAGAAATGTGTAATACGTTTTTTAGTAATCGTCCTCAAATTGCAATAAAGTATTCCGTTTAATACACAATGTATTGACCAATATTTGCTAATACTAGTGCTCATTTGGAAAACTTTGAGATAACTTGATCATGTTCCACTAAAAATACTAGAGTAAATCATTTAAGTTAACATTGTTAAAATGATTGGAAAACATTTGTTTTGGGCGATTGTGTGATACGAGATTGGATATTTATTCTGAATCATTCTATTTACTCGATGCAAGCTGCGAAGGAAATGAATGACCTTAAGGGACATCAAGCGGCATGTATTTGTCCAGGGTTGGCTTTCCGCATCATTGACATCAAGCGAACTGAAAAGCCTTTCTGTTACTGGGATTCATTGCGCTATACTTCTGTTTGTTGTGTTTAGGAGCAAAGAGCTCGGGGAAGTCTCGCTGTCAGTGACTCCCAGCGCTCGTCGCGAAGCCAAGTTCTCGAGCCACTGGCGCGCGCCGACGCCAGTCCTAGTGCACACAAACATTAAGGAGGCAAATGCTAGGGCAGAAGCATTCAGTTGTATAGGTCAGCATGCATCTACTGACAGCAAATACAGGCATGTTTGAAATAATGTGCAGTTTACTCTGGTTGAACTAACACTTTTAGTTCATTGTATTAATGGTTTACTTTAAGGGAGGCTGCCCGAACATAATAGTATATACGCTGAAGGGATGTCTTCGCGCTAACCACATGAACTCTTTATCCCAAGGCGGAGAAGCTTGGTCACCCCTGGTCGGCCAAGGCCCGTAGCAGGCTGTCGAACCAAAGAACAGAACAGAACCCAAATACAATAGTTTTTCAACCATGTCTAGTTTTATTATTTTAAAGGTGCAGTAAAATATTCAATTTCTGCGTATTCAAAATTTCAATACCTTGGTGCTGACTTTACACATTTTACATTGTCGAAACTTAATGAACACCTTCAATGTCTCTTGGACCCTTAGAACTTTCTTCATTTATTTTCTTCGCCATCAAACAATGTTTTATTCTGGAAGACTCTTTCACCGAATTGGCGATGCCCTAGCTAGATCAGTTTTTACTAGTTTTTAATATGTAGTATTCCGCGTTTGCGAAGTCTTCAGGCTGGACAGAACTGCTAGTGATGAGCTGAGGAGATTCCCTCAGAGGCACGGGTTCATCAAACACTTTACAGAAATAACTCTCCTACCTGCAATGCAATGTAATGTTATTACGTGTATTCACGGTACCGAAGCAAAATTCCTTTACTGGAAGTTGTGTTTACTATGTTCACTATAACCAATGTTGAAAGTTAACTATAACCTCTTTTTTTTAATGCTTATTTGTTATGTACTGTATGTGGATGTCGGAACTAGTGCCTTAAAAATCACTATTTCCGAAAGTTCACTATATCCAAGTTCACTCTATTTAGAGCTGTCTGTTCTAAGAATTGTTGTCTGTACGAATATACATCTGGGTAGCAAGTGTTGCCCAGCAAAATAGCCGATCAGAGGAGCCGAGATCACTAAGATGAGCCCGCATTACCAGTCTGGGTTGGAATCCTACATCGAGCGTGATTTGCTTTTGCACTGTGTGATAGTAGAGCTCTTTCAATCCCCATGTATTGCCTTGCGTCCTCTTCCTTCCATTCTTTGGGTTGCCTAGGGAGTTGGGGTGTTTGCGGAGAGTGCGAAATGATCAGAACAATTCGTAAATGCTACAAGACAAGGAGTTAGTATTCTTTTTTTAAAATATTGGCCAATATAGCGCCAAAAATATCACTGAAGTAACCACAAAAGCGTAGTCTACTGGACGACGCGAGTTCAAATGGCGTCTATTACCGGAAATAGGCACGCGCACAACGATATGTGTATTTCACAGGCTCGTTACACAATGAAGATATACAGAGTTTCAGAAAAAGCGAGCCAGGGGAAGGGGTGGGAGAAGCTTTCGGTACTGGCTGCGTCATCTCACAGACGACGTCTTTGCAATCTAGGGTTAATACAAGACTAAGTGCGAGAGGCTCACGCGGTATTCAATGTGATAGTAGAATAACCGATATGGGCTCACGAGTCACAGCGGTGCGACGAATGGAAAGGCTAGTAAATGCCACGGCCGCTGCACCTGGAAGAAAGTCCCAGCCGGGAGGGGAACGGGAGCATCAGTAGTCAATGCGACGACCTATTACAAAAAGTGCAGACGTACCATAATTCAATTCATTTCTTATCCTCCATTATCTTAAATTTCACAACTTATTGATTGGTGTCTTTTTGACATTTCATAATTACTATTTTTCTTACTAACATTAATTTCAACGCTTCTTCTTACAGCTTTTTCGATTTTCTTTGCTTTTCACAGCATATAAAATCTGCAGGTAATTTCTCTAAATATTCGCGAAATAAATTTGCCTTCAAGTACACATTTGCTTTTGAAGAACAAAAACTGTCAGAAATGACGGAGAGTCATATAAAAAATGAAAACCAAACGCTCTCAGATATGAATTTTATTAACTCCCCAAGTAAATTTAATTCAATGCCCTGGCTTTGAATCCTCTGCATTATTACATTTCTCTCGTTGAACGATCCCCAAGTTAGAAGTAATGTTTCCACAACATCGCATCTCAGAATTTAGATATCGAACGTCGAATCGATGAAAGAAAACAGTCATGGAAAACAAATATTAAAGAGGAATTTTCAAAAGATAATTGTTGATCTTACTAAGTTCATTTTTTAGAAGTTTAAAGATCATTACAGCATTTTTACTCATTTTGAATTACTTTGACGAGCAAAGTGTATTTGTTCCTCAGAAAATAATCCTCTGAGACGAACAATTGAAGAAAAACGACATGAACCTCCATTAATACTATTTTATTGGCAAAACCTTTCAATCGGGAATTACATCAACCCGACAAAATTACGTTCATAATAAACTCATAATTATCAAAACAATGAGAACTGCCCTGAATGTTTAATAGCTGTATTTTTTCAAAACCTCTTTCGCACCTGCCCTCCAAAACACGAGCGTGGCTCCGGGTGAGCAGAGAGCATCGCCACTTGGAGTCGGAGGCGGCGGGCGGGGCGGCGGCGGCTGTTGCACCTGGCGTGGACGTCGCTGCTCGCTTTAACGACGCGGCGCTCGGAGGCGGAAGCGGCCGCCGCAAAGACTTCCGCCTCCGCCTCCGCTGCCTATTTAGATGAAATGAGTAATAAACCGAAAATAGCCCGCCTCGAGTCCGAAAGCGCTCGCGGTGCCTCTCACCCTGCCACCACTCGCTCCCCGCCGCACGTCACCCTGGCCCGCCCGCCCGCCCCGCTCCGCCTTCTCCACCTCGTTTCACTTGGACCCACCCCACCTCGTCCCGCCTGGCCACTTCACAAGGCTCCGCACCGCACCTTCCCTCCTCTTCCGCCCCGCCCGGCCCTGCCCCCCTCCCCTCCCCGCGCCGCATCGCCTCGTCGCCGGTAATTGATTAATCCATTGATTAGTAATTCTGAGCGCGTCAACTGCTAAGGTCATTAGTCCTGTAAGTCTAACGCATGTTTTCCTTCGGAAGTAGGGGGGATGGCGATCTTCCACAGCTGGTTGACGAGACCCGGTGGCGACCAACGTCGGCTTGTGGGGATTTTCTCCAACCAGGTATCTCCCACCTCGTGTTGCACCACCCCAGCCGGAACAAGCTCTAAATTCTCGACCGATCTCCCGGCATAGGTGATAGTGTAGTGTAAGTGAGAGTAAATGTGTGTAAGGAGTGAGGAGAGGACAAGGAAGAGGATTGAAACATAGCACGCGGTTCATGTCACGTTTGTTAAGGTACTATGGCATTCCCATGGTGTTGATCGGAGAAACCAAGGAAAGCTGCCGATCAGCGCAGCCGGACTGCTAGAATTCTTCTCCAGACATCGGTTGCATTCAACCTAGCCACGTAGCACTATGTCGAAAATCCGCCATCGTCGGGACTCGAATCCTGGGACCTCCCGATCTGAAGCACTGCAGTGACATCAGTTGATGCCCTTAGCCACCTTTGCCGGCTTCCCTCCCACTCCGCACGGCTTTGCCCCACCCCTCCTCGCCCGCACCGCCCGCGCCGCGCCGCGCCGCCTCGTCGCCGGTAAGAATATCCGCACGCGGGGGAATACCCTATCGACGCTGCGGTCGCGAGCGCGTGTATTTTTAGGCGCGACGGCGGCGGGGGCCGCACGCGGATTTGAAAAATCCGCCGCCCTCCCCCTCCCCCTTCCTCTGCCCCCCGCGGAGCACGGCGGTCGACGGCGCCAGGGCCCTGCGCAGGGCCGCCGCCCCGCCCCCTCCCTCCCCCCGCCACCTCACCGCGCTTCCATGAGAAGCCGCACCTGGCGCCTACGCTCACTCACCACTCGGTGTAATGCCCTCTCTGGGAAACTGGGTTGGGTATTTTTACGAGCTTTCCGGGATTTAACTGCAAGGAAGTTTGATTGCGGCATGCATTTTCTAACGTTTGTCTTTCGTTTTTGGACGTCATCTCAGGTGCTTCAGTCTTTTTCTGGCTGTCCTGGATGAATGGTTTGTAATAAAACGTCTTTGAAAGTAGACGTCATGAGATCTAGAACTCAAAAAGCTTAAAATATTACATTCATTTGCCGGCAAAATAGCCTGTTTCGAGACAATTGTAAATAAACAATAAACTCAAAGATTATATAAATTGTGATTCTGTTAATTTGTGTTTATTAATTACTAATGCATGAATTATTTATGTGTTCTCTTCATTTTTCCATGTTGATGAACATAATACAATAAACCCTAACAAAAACCACATTGTTGGTTCTATATATTGATAGATTTAATTATTGTTTATTATCTAAATAGGTACGCGGCTTTACTAAAACGTAGAGTCCAAATTTGCTTCACTTTGAAGTCAATTTCGATCAATTTCTTATAATACTATTTTTAATGCCAACAATTATCTGAAACGCAACAGCGGTTGTAATTAAAAGGCCTTGCAAAGAGACGTGAAGTGTCACGTCAATTTCAGCACTATCCCTGGGATAATTTCAGAGCCCCTGGGCGAGTTGACGTAACCTAGCATACCATAAAACGCTATGCACTTGTTTTCTTAACACACAAGTTGCAACATTGCAGTTCATGTGCATGATTGTCCGCAGACTGACAGGATATTCGAAACCACTATTTCCATATCGCCTGTGCAACAGGATGGGAGTTCCCCCTCAGCAGACCGCAGAGTCAGTAACCCCAGGGGCGCCTGCATGAGAGCACTGGCCTGGGTGGAATTTATTGGCGCGTAGTCTGGTGTAAGCTTGAGTCTTTTCACAATTATAGGAGTAATTTCAATGAAAGGCTGTGAGTACGTCTTCGTGATATTGACGTTGCCAGCGCTTCGTGATCCTCCTTCTTTTAATAGCTAAATATGGGTGATGACTGAATCTCGTACTTGTACTGTACTTTTAATGAAAAACTAAGTTATTAGTGAAGAAAACAAAATAACATGGTGTTCTCTTTGGTGTTAGTCGTTTGAATGAGGTGAGTTTTAAAATGAGATTGATGATTGTGTGACCATGGTGATGGTAGAGCTATCGAGTTTTTCTGGTATTTTGCTCAAGTCCGCTCGTTACTTCACTACATTACTTTAGTAGCTGTTGATATTTGTGTTCATATAGTATTTGTTTCATAAGGATACTTATTACAAGACAAAACAGTTTCGTTTCTTCAAAAAGAGATACATTTTGACACTCATTTTTATTCTGGATTTCATGTTATAATATCGTAATGTGGCAATATACAAGAGTGTTTCATATTTTGAGAAAATAAATTTACATTTTATTACTGTCCCAGACTTATTCAACAAGACTAATCATAATAAATTATTCTGAGATAATGTAAATTTTCTAGAACTCATTTTTAATTGTTTTAGGGCTTTTGTTTAAACTTATATTTTAATGGTCTTATTTCCCGTTTCTATTAATTTTTGTTTTTTGAAATAAAAGTAAGTAAACATGGTTACTAGTCTCAGCACTGTTTTCCAGAGATGTGTAGAAGTTAGATCAAAATTATTATTTTAAATTTTCAAAAAAGCAATTATAAACTCTTAATTATTTTTTTGATGTGGTGTTGATCTGTGAAATACGTGAACCAGCAGATATATTTCGATAACATTTGAAATGTTTATAAATAGAAAGTAAGAAAAACCTTTTGAGATTATTTTTACTAGCTTATTCATATTTCATGTGAGTTTTGCATTTATGATAAAAATATGAGTGTAAATAACCAACTTCTGTTTGAAACAATGAAAAAACTATTTTAAAATGTTTCTCGTGCTACACACTTTAGAAAGTGATGTTACATCTAAAGGGAATAATTACTATAACTATTTAAAATATCGTGCGCTGGTTGCCTGCGTATTAAAGCGTACGTACCAGAAGAGAAGAGACCAAAGCAAGGAGTACCTTTTATAACAAGTCGGATCTTAGGTGTTCGTTTCAACTCAAAATATTCAGAATATGGAGTCGTGATAAAGTTTAAAAAAATCACGAAAATCATCATATTCTTCTTCCTTCAAGATCTCTACTTTCCCGATGGGTACATTCGCTTGATCTACTAAAATCACAATACGTTGGTAACTTATTTAACATAAGATACTGACTTACTTTCCTGGAATAAAAATTAAAACGGACTTCTAAAACCTCTAAATATTTACTGTTGTGATATTCAGCAGGGTTTCTTCCCTTCTTGAGATAAATGATTCACATATCAACGGCCCAGTTCCAAAAGGCAACAAAAAAATTCCAAGTTTGGAGATACTGCTGTTTTAAAACTTAATATCGCTCTGTAAATGTCAGTTACACTTCTTGAATTCGAAATGTATACCAAAACATCACAAATTTAATAATACGTTTAAAATTCAAGTGAAGTAACTAATATTTTCAGAGATCGTAAACTTTAAAGTGGCAATATCTTAAAACTTAGAATTTTGAGTTATTTTTATTTGAAACTGGGTTGTCGATAAGTAAGACGTTACATTTTAGATTTTCATTCAGAAATAAGCTCTTCTGCAATATTGTCTGAAGCGCGAAATATATATCTCATACTAAGCTATAACTTTTTACATTTTGCATGCTTTTGTCTCTTATGTTATTATGGCAAATTTCCTCTATGTTTCTTTCCACAAAATTGACCCTACAAATCGTAGCTCCCTCAAATTATTTTCCCGGAACGTCTGTCGTGGTCGTAACGAGAAGAGGAGGTCCGCGGGAGGGGCGCCGCAAGTGGCTAGCAGGCGGCGCGAAAGCCGCGTGGAGCCGACAGCCGCGGCGGCGTGCGGGTGGCAGCGGCCTGCAAGGGTTGGGGCGGGACACGGCGGGGCGGGGCGGGACGGGGCGGAAAGGGGGGGGCGGAAAGGGGCGAGGAGGGGCAGGGGGGACAGGCGGCGTCAGCTGAGGTCGCTGGCAGCCACACGTGCGGCAGCAACTGCGGTTTGCGGCAGCGGCGGAGATGATGCTGGTGGTGGTTGAGAAGGAGATGGCGATGGCGGGGTCCGTGGCGGGTACGTGCGGGTGTGTGGCTGGGTGTGTGGCGAGGTGTGTGGCGGGGTAAGTGGTGGCGGCGGCGGCTACGGCTCTGGCGGCGACGTCGGCGGCTTCGGCGGCGGCGGTGGCGGTGGCCGTCACGAAGGCTGGCTAGGCGCCAGGCACGCCCCTCGCCCACGTGGTCTCCGCTGAGCTGTTTATCAAACACGGCGCTGCGCTCTGCAGCACCTCCTCGCCGCTCCCCGCGCTCGCTTCTCTGGCAGACGGCGAACCGACGCCACACGTTGTAGCTGCTGTTTAACACTTACAAGTCTTTTTTGTAACGAGAGAGAAATATAAATTACTTCAAACACGGTAAGAGGGTAAGTGGACACTGAAATGAGTTTTGGATTTCCCCCCCTTTATTCAGTTTAAATATAGATTTTTCTGCTTGAAAACTGGATGTAATAATCGAGGTTTACTTCAATACATAATCTCTGCTAGCGACAGGAACATTCAACGAGATGCAAATAATCCGCATCCTACGTTCAAATCAACAATTTTTTTTGCGCGATATATTTGAACTAACGTTAGCTTTGACATCAATAACTGCATATGATTAAACAATACCAAAGATATCACCGAAACACGAGACTCATTCATATTTAAGACTGGTTACAATTCTCACTTGCGTGGACCCGAGGGTTCTGCCAGGAGGTCCTCACAGGCCATACGTTATTTTACAAACGCCCATTTCATTGTCATTCCAATTGGCCCCTAAACGTGTTCACCGCATCACCTTAGCTGCCGTCGCGTGAGCTGAGAGCTGTTGCCCCTGGCGCCTGCGAGTGCGTGCTCGCGTGGTGGACGCTCGAAGCAGCAGCAGCCGATCCCGTTCATCGCCGCTTTCTTGTCTGATCCGAGAACCGCTCCCGCGGCCTGCTCCGCGCGAGCGGCCGGCCCGGCCCGAGCGTTGCGCCGCCGGCCGCTTGTACTTCTCCCGCAAAACAGCTGACAGCGCGGGCCGGTGGAGGGGGGGCGCCGAACGTCGCGTACACATGGCGGCGGCGGTGGCGGCGGCAACGACGGCGGCGGTGGCGGAGCGGTAACGGTGGAGGGGGGCGGTGGCGGAGGCGGTGGCGGAGGCGGAGGCGGTGGCGGAGGCGGAGGCGGAGGCGGAGGCGGAGGCGAGGGCGGGGGCTGCGGGGGTGGCGTCGCATTGGAGCAGCGGGGAGGGGAGAACTGCGCCGAACACTCTGCTAAGCGATGAGCGCTCTCCCTGGGCAGACGAAGAAATGGACCCCCCCACAAGCAGGGGGCCTCCCTCATGTCACTCCCAGGATTCAGGAAGTCCAAGTCCGCATCGGCATTGTGAGTTTTACAGATTGATATTTTTTCAAGAAAATCAAATGGTTTGTTGATGAGGTGTGGAAGATGTGGGAGAAGAACGAAGGCACGAATCTATTGTGTAACATTAAGTGGTTCGGAGTTCGTCTTGTAACGTTCAGAATATTCTGCAAAGAACAGTTTAGACTTTTCATTAAATGCATAAAATTTGGACCACACTTCTTTACTGGCATGAGCTTTGCAATCTTATCAAACATCCCTAACTTATCAGGCTCAGAATTTTAAAAATATATTAAATAGTTCTGTTCAATGGTTGCAGATCATGTGTTCTGTAGAACTGTTCCTCCAAACACGAAATCATCAACGGGCCTTTATCCATCTGGCTCGCATCTTGCAGTATATTTCAAGTGAAATTTGTTGAAAAACGTCTTAACATATTGCTCATTGTGAGTAATACAGTGAGGGAAAATAAAAAAAAACTTCACACAGAAAACATTGGCAACATCTTCTAAACTTCTTCTATTTAAACACTTCGCTGCGTCAGTCGCAATCTCTCATCACATGTCAATGAGGCAAAAACCCTTCGTGCAGAAAATTACTCCAGAGCTGTCAGTCTCCCAAATGCAGTGAAGCGCAAACGAGCGTGTGATTCTCCCACTCGCATTCGAGGCGCGTGCGCGCTCGGAGTTCCCGACCACTGTACGGCGCGCGGAGGCGGCGGCCGCGCCAAACAGCTGACTGCGCGGCGGCGAGTGCGGGTTGGGGCCTGGCGCCGGGCCAGCTGGCGGCGGCGGCGGCGGCGGCGGCGGCGAGGGAGAGGGAATCCGGATGAATGGCCCTGCGGCGGAGCGAGGAATCCGCTCCGCGACGCCACTGGACGACGCGACGCGGCGCGGCCGTCGAACTGGCCGAAAGCGGAAAGCGTGCATACTGACCATTTCGCTGGACAAGGAATGAAAGAGGAGAGTATTTTCCCACTAAAATAAGCTTGTTTTCTTCTTGAGTGAGTGACTAGTTATCAATTCAGGGCACGTCCTAGCTCCCTTGGTTAAGGGCACGTAGTACTTTATTAGACCTGTAAGTTTAGTGCATGTTTATTTCCAGGAGGTGGTGGAGTTCCTTTCCCGATAGAGCAAGACATTCGGCACTGACCGAAACGATGCTCGCGGAGTTTTCCTTCTTCCAGGTACCTCCCTTCATCGTGGTTCCAGCAAGCTCGAATAAGCTCCTGACGGATCTCCCGACATGTGCATGAGTGTGCGGTGTATGACGGCATGGTAGCGTAGTGCATGTGTGTGTGAGGCGAGAGGAGGGGAAGGATGAGCAAAGAATGATAGCGCGCGGTCTGATGCCCGTCATTCACCGGGTGCTGATCGGAGAAACCATGGTAGAATTCTTCTCTGAACAGTGGTTAAATTCGAACTAGATATGTAGTTAGAGGCGAAAATCCACCATCGGCGAACTTGAACCCTAGGATCTTCCAGTGAACAGGCACTGGTGCTCCCAACGACGGTTATTTCATCATGTTTATAGTCTTCTTGATTCAGTGACTTTAGTGAGAATTGGCAATTAATTTTTCTCGCAACAAATCGACGAAGACACTTTGGCATTTTGGAGTAATTTTCTGAGACTGGGTCTAGGCTCAATTTTTGACTCGAGTTAGAAAGTAATAAGAAAAGATAGAAAAGTAATAAGAAAAGGTAGAAAAGTAATAAGAAAATTGTAAAAAATATATTATCGTAAAGCAAAGAAAGCAAGGAAGATACCACTTCCCTATATTATTGCAGTGAGACTGAATGGACAACACTCAATGAGGTAGGAGCTGGCGGCCAGGGAGTCGCAGTAGACGTTGGTTCACAATAGATAATAACTAGATGAATCTGGGGAATAAGGCAATGTAATAACGGGACTGAACTTGAGTAGGCAGATTGTGCGGGTGAAGTGCAAATGGAGAGCGGAAAGGGGTAATACGCGAGTGGAGGAGCAGACGGCCGATTACCCCAAAGCACTCGGGCCCCACACAAAGGCGACGGCTTTCCAGCTGCGGCAACCGTTATGGCTTAACCCCCGGGCGACCGGCGGCCGCGACTCCTGCTTCTTCGGGCACTTCGCTCGAGTAACATGCCGAGAGCGGGATTCGGGTGGTAACACAGCCAACGGATAAGATCTCGCGCTGGGCGTTGTCTACATGAGGAAGCTTCGCCCGCTTTGGAACTGCGTAAATTGCTTATTTGAATGCATGGAAGCAATCCTTTCAGTACGAAATAGGGATTACTCAACGGAGCTGAGAAGCAACGCCACAGAGTAGGTTCGAAATGTAATAATGAAGTACTGGAAATTTATAGCATACACAATTAATTCTGTTCAGGCGACGTGAGTGTTGGGAGGGAGGAATGCCTGTCTTCTTTTCCAAGCGAGATCATAGTAACTTTCACTTCCACGCGGTTCAAGAGCGGAACGGCTCGGCGAGGTGACTAAGTTGGCAGAAGCTGCGAGAGCAATGGCAGCGAGGCCAGAGGTCGCTTGGGGGAGGGGAATAGAATGTTGATGAGAAAGAATGGTAGTGAGAATGCTTCGCGGTAGGGCCTTAACCCTGATTCCGCTCTCATACCGGGTAGTTGCGGTCGACTAATGACCATGCATCTGTGCGGTTATGCAACTATTCATAGGCATTAGGCACTTACGCCCAGCGTGTAGCATTTCGCCTGATAGCCGGCAAATTCTTTCTGTTTTGGACCTACTATATCTAATGAATACAAACATATATAAAGCTTTGTATTACCGTTTTGTATTTCTCCGGAGAGATCGATGTGAGAATTAGGCTTCGATCCATTTTATTGAGATAATGGAATATTTGCAAATATTAAATAAGTTATTTGCAAATATGAAGTTAATAAAACTAAAAAAAATTTGAGGGGTTATAGTAAATGGAATTTTCCCCTTCTAAAATCCAAACCAGAACATGAGGGAATGGAGAGTCATGGATTGATATAGAACATCGATTATCAACAAATGACAAAAGTAATATGCTCAATTTTATAACAGAAATATAAGAATAACACAGTAGGTACTTCAAACGGAAGTGTTAATCGCGAAATACATTACTTTAATTATTCCAAAAGGTAGGTAACATATCCCTATATAGCACGTAAAAACAATAATATAATAAGCGCCCTCTCATATCGTGCACGTCAATATTATTAAACGGTAAATAATAGCGTATAATTGTAAATAATTGGATAAAATAATTCTCACAACAAATCTTTTATAATTACATTAATGATAATTAAATTCATTAAACGACATATTTACTAAGATGATCCGCTACTCTAAGAAAGAATTACATGTGGGGCCGGCATTCAGCACCAGGGCGATCACCCGGCTTAGAATCCCCCTGGATCAGAAAGACCCGTCATCACGGTCACGTCATCGCATTCGGCGCTGCAGGCGCTTCGATGTGGGCGTGGCGGCGCGGTATGGAGCGTGGCGGGGCAGGGGCGAAGGAGGGGAGGGGCTAACCGGAGGCGCGCCGAGCGCGCGGCGCGGGGAGGCTATTATTACACGCCGCTGCGACGGTAGTTTGGAGCGGGGTGGCGCAGGGCGGGGCGGGGAGCGACGAGGGGCTCCCGCGTGTTTACTACGAGGTCGGTCCCGTTACGTGACGCGACCGCCGCCGCCGCCGTCGCTCTGCGCCGGGGCACTGACACCAGCAGCCGCGCTGCCTTCCAGTGCAGCGTCGTGGCGCGGCGCGGAGCGCGTGGAAGACGAGGGCGGAGCGTAGGGGAGGGGAGGGGGAGAGTGTGGTGGGGAGTGAGGCAGCGGGGGAGGAGGGGAGGGGCGGAGGATGAATGATCGCCGAGCGGAGCGGTGGCCGCCGCCGTCGCCGTACGTCGACGTGCGCGCCCCCTCCCCCCTCGCCACCAAGCGGCTACTCTGCACCGCGCCGCGCCTCTGAGTCTCTTAGCCCTCGTGTAGCGTGCGTATTTCATGTTTCCGGGTGCTGTCAATTACTAAGGTTATTAATCCCATGAGCGTAGTGCATGTTATAGTCGAAAGGTGGTGGTGTTCCTCCCCCGCTGGAACGCGAGATCTGGCACCGACATGCACGCTGACATGCGTCAGTCTGACCCCTTGAGGTATCTGCCCTCAGCGGGGCACCGCCTCAGCCGGGACAAGTTCTAAGCTGCCTGATGTCCCGTATGTGTGGTGGAGTCTCTCACGTAGCCAGAATGGTACATACACCGACTTAGATCGCGCTTCGCGAGCTTGTCTTCCTCCGCCCGCCTTTGTGTATTTGTCTCCGCAGCTAAAAGCTCCTTTGTCCACATGGGCGATTTGCGGCCAGAGTGCGAGCTGATCCAGGTTCGCGGGTGGCATTCATTGGTGAATAGCAGTAATGTAGCTACGGGGACTCTGGATAATCCTATTGCAAAAGGAGAGGCTTGGCTTCTTGCAAAGGATTGGCGTAGGTAAGGGACGGAAGAGATAAGGATTCGATCTCAGATTATAGAGCGCAATCCAGTTTCCCTTTTCTCCCAGACTTGCCTGCTTCCTACTGATCAGCGCGGCATTTCAAACTGTTCACACAAACAATTACTGTTGTAATGTGTGATTAATAAATAATATACGATTATAACAAAATATGATCTCATTTCGTGAATTCTATTCGAAATAATTACGCAGTCGCTCAGGGAAAAGCTGTGTAGGGTTGTACATGATTATAAAGATGTTCCACCAACTATGGGCCACCCATAACTTCCAAACGGTTCGCGATATTTGAAGTGCAGTTTTCGCTCAACAATGCGGAATAATAGGGCAAGTAATATGCCGTAAAGAAAATGTAATATATTTAGTTTTCGAGAAATTAAATCATTTTTTATTTTTTAAATAGAATAATGTATTTTTCTTTACATCAATGGATAGACCATAAAAAGAGGAATACAATAATATATATGTTAGTACTTTGATAGCAATTTGAGTGTAAAATGAGACTTTTTGACATGTAATTTTAAATTAAATGGGAAATATTTCCTCTAGCAGCCCCCAACCTTCCCCTACTGCCTTTGGGAAAGGTGCTTCGCTTCGCAGCGCCAAGACGGGGAGAGGGGAGACTGAAAGGGGTGGCAGTGCAAATAGTTTTGACTATACGGGAACGACATCAAATTTAACGATCTGAATGAACGATTTTTCTATTGATTCATCAAAATTGATTATTTCTTTCACTGATTGGAATTCCAAACCATTGATCATTGAAATGATCGATGTAATGAAAAGGTAGTGTAAGGAAGATACTAAAAATGTCATTTTCAAATTTAACAAGAATCGAGCTCGATGTCTAATGGCTGTAAGAACAAGCCAGTATTTTAAAACACTTCAAATACAAGCAACTTTCCATTTGAAAGGTTGAATCTTTTCACTACAATACAACTCCAGGACATCAGATTACAAAAAGGTAGACTTTTTATTATTGCCCTTTACTTTTCATTGCAAATTTACAAAATTAAAATAAGACGTAAATTATAATAGAAAAACAGAAGAAAACTATGGATACAAATTATTACTTAAGCTGTGTCCATCGACAGTAATGCACATCTGTAGTCGTGTGTGCAAGGGCCGATGAACTGACTGCAGTCATTTGTGACATAATACATTGATGCTTTGGAATTTCAACTAGAAGGGAATTTTAATTTTGATGAATCAATGGCAAAAGTAGTTTCATTTTCATCGTTAATACTGATATTTGTTCCTGTCAGTCGCGACAAGACCATGGAGTGTTAGTTACACCTCTATCTCCTATAGCCACGCTGCCCAGACTCCCCTCCCCCTGTAACAGTCACGGCGCTGCGAAGGCCAGTTTCTCCGCAGGCGACAATTGGAAGGGTTGCTACAAGAAATTTTGTTCGTGTAATTTAAAATCACATGTCAGAAAGTCTAATTTTGTACTCAAATTACTATGAAAATACTAACATATGACACATTATTGTATTCTTCTTTTTATGGTCTGTCAATTGCTGCCCAGAACTACGTAAGAAAATATGAAGTTACATTGAAGAAATCAAAGATGATTAAATTTCTATATGGCGGACGATTTCTATACGGCATATTACTTGCTTGCATGATTCCTCATTGAGAAAAAACTGCACTTCGATATCATAAACCGTTTGAAAGTTATGGGGGTGGCCCGTAGTTGGTGGGATACCCTGCACACGATAGTTTGTGATTAAAGATATGTGATATAAAGTTTGTGATATAAGAAAGATTGTTTATTGGATGTTAATGATGATTAATTAAATGAATACGGCAGTAATAAAATCCTTACATTCAAAAAGTCTTACATAAAATCTTTCATTAAAGCTATATAAGTGTAGCTGACAATAAATGGATGAATCATTAGCGAAAACAACTTCGTACGACATCTTTTTGTTTTTATGTTGAAGATCTTACTCCGCGATGAAAATTTTAGTTCTCTTCCTAATAGCGGTTCTCTGACCGGTCGATGCTCGTGAGGCAATAGGTCGCCACCAACAGAGAATCAGATAGGAAAGGTCAATGCTGGGTGCGGATTCAACGAAATAAGATTGCGATTATTGCATTTGATTTAATTATACGAGTACCACGATATGATTAGGAAGAGCCCAAGATGTCTTCCACCACATTTCGTCATCTTTCATTGCTCACGCGTCCGCGCCAGGCGGGAGGTACTCGCTTCGAGCCTCGGTCGGGAACAGTCGTCCCTAGTGGAGCTCCGAGCAGCGCGCTAACGGAAATACCCCCAGAGTGCTGAGCAGTGAATGTGTCTTCTATCAAAAGTGAAATAATTTTCGTAAATGGAAACACCGGTAAAAGAGGCCACGCAGAGAGTAATCCAACAGAACAACCTCTTAAAAACGCAGATATCATTTATTCAGTGCCAGTTAGTAACAAATTCACACTTCTAGAAAATCTGGAGAATCATGGTAATAGGTTTCCGTTCACTGAAGCAAACCCCCAGAAAGTTCCGAAAATGTGAAAATCCCCCAATCTTTGTGAAATTCAGCTCAAATGCAGCCGAGTTCAATAGAGAAATAAAAAAACAATGTAACTCCTCGGTTTACCTCTCAATACAATAACAACAAATTGAAAATTAAGTTTACAACAGTTACAGACTTTAGAAAACTCATTAAATATCTCTTTCAAACAAAAAGGAACTTTCACTCATGCAAAGATCCGGGGAACAAGAAATTCTCGGTAATATTCAAGAACGTTTATGTATCCATCACCCAATAACTTCTATCCAATAACTTCTTCTCCAATACCTCTCTAAAAACCCCACTCACTCTATTCGTATCCAAAACAAATATCCATTTCATATATTTTGTAAAATGTTTTCATTTCTAGAATACTCTATGAGGTGCCATCATGGTTTCCTCACCCTATGTATTAGTATTAAGTTAGGTTAAGATGTATTTATTAAGCCATTTACTACATGTGTATAGTTCAAAGAACTGATCGATGAATTAGAAAATCAAATAATAAATAAATAAAAAGAAGTCTTCTACTTTATGTGCACTACTAAACAATATTAACTTGTTTAATTGAAATACATAGTTGATAATCAACAGATAGTCGCTCATTTTCATTTAATTTAATATTTTAATTCGTACAACTACACTTAACAACTAAATTTTAAAAATGTAGTTTATATCTTGACCTGACAAATTTAAAAAAATTGCCAGTTGAACTGAGTATCCGAATCTAACAGAGATTCTGACTATAAAAATTCAATCTACGCTTTTTGAAGTTCTTATGAATATGTGCAGTGATGAAAAAAATAATACACTGACTTATGTAGCATTTTTGTGTGAAAACTCTCTTTACAGAAGGCCTGGCACACCTTAAGACCACTCCAACCAATTAGTAAATTTATATTACGATGAACAACAGTTCAAGGCGAAGAACATTAATTTTCGGAAGAGCACTGTAACTCGTAGTCGCAGAACCAACCAGCATCTATTACGTTTTGTATATGCTTGTCAGCTCTTTCTCTTTAGAAGGATGCCTGTCTCCGCCGCATTTGCCTGCCCTGAGCAACACCGGAAGCGGGACAACGCTCCGTCGCCAGAGAAACGGAATTCTTTTGAAGGACGGCTTTCGCACGCCCGAATTTTCCGCCCAGTTCACACAAAGAGCGCGTTTATTTGGGTCTCCGTGACACGATTTAAGCTTGCTTCTGAGGAACGGATACAACCGTACTTACTTCTGCTGTAGGGCGGAACGAGTTAAGAAGTATTCTCTGATTTCATTTGTTTTCCGAATAACAGACTTGGACTATATTCTTTTTTGTTCCACAAATTGTATATATGAATTTGAACAGTAAATTATGGAGTTTGCGAAATCACTATGGGGGTTCAAAGACAAATACCACTCAGCTTGCTGAGAGTATATCCATTTAATGATTCCTTGCCAGGAAGTGCGTCAGCATATCTAAAAAAACAACAAAACAACGACCATTACAAAACGATCTCATACGTACACTGTCAGAAATATTATTAAATTCACTGTAGATTAATGTATTGTGCATGAAACAATGTAACTGTGTAAAATAGCTTAATACATTTGTACATTAAATTTAATGCACAAGTTAAAATAAGTATAGATTTAATGTACAGGTTCTCCTGCCTCTTATCATTCATATCGTTATTCATAATCATCAACCAACCGATATCATTTATTCCTTCCTTCCAGAAATGCCCAAACAGTATTGATTCTTGCATATTAATGTACATGTGTACATTAAATTTAATGTGCGTTCAAGATAACTACTTCAGTATACATTTCATTTTAGTAATGCGGAAATTTCTGACAGTGTAGCATTCATCATTTTGCACGGAAATCATGTGTAGAATACTTGAACAATAACAAAACATACTCGTATATAACAAACTGTATTTCCTCAGCATTCTTCAATATTCAATAGAATCATCTGATTCCATCTGAACTCTTGACGCGATAATAAATATCACGACTTCATTCACACACAAACGTCAGCCGTAAGTGCATTGCATCGAGCAGTGCAAAGACCTGAGAAAGAGAGGGGCGGTGATAGCGGAGCGTTTGACCGGCTTTCTATCCATCCGGCGGCATCCCACCCCCTCCCACGCGCGGGTCGCTGAACCCGCGTCGCGTCGCGTCGCGTCGCATGTGGAAGCGGCGGGCGCGAGCGGCAGGCGGCGGGCGCCGAGCAGCGGCTGCAAGACGCGACGGCGAGGGGCTGAGGGCGAGAGGCAACGGGTGACATGCTGTTGAGGACGGGAAAAAGGGCTTGAAATGACGGGGAGGGCAAGAGGCAAGAGTCGAGAGGCGAAGGCCAAGAGACAAGGGCAAGGGAAAAGAGGCGAGAGGTAAGATGCAAGGGGGAGAGAGCCGAAATGTGGAGGATGACATATGAAGGGCGAAGGACGAGTGGCTAGAGGCGGGTTGGCGGGCGAAGGGTCGAGGGATGAGGAGCTAGAGGCGAGAAACGACAAATGAGGAGCGAGAGGCGAGGAACGCGAGGCGTGGGGGCGTGGGGCATGGGACGTGGGCTGGGTGACGGGGAGCGGGGGGGGGGAAGCGAGGGAGGTGAGAGTCGCGAAGCGAGAGGCGCGTGACAAGGGGCGAGGGGGAGAGGTGAGAAACGAGAAATGAAGAGCACGAGACAAGAGGCAAGAGATGATGGTTGAGGAGCGAGAGACGATAGGTGAGAAACAAGGAGCGAGAGGCAAGAGGCGTGGGGCGAGGAGCATTGGGCGGGAGGGGCGTCGGGGGAGGGACGAGTGACGAGGGGCGAAGGGCGAGTGGCGAGGGGCGAGGGGCGAGGGGCGAGGGGCGAGGGACGTAGGGCGAGGGGCGGGGGGCGAGGGGCGAGAGGCGAGGGGCGAGGGGCGAGGGGCGAGGGGCGTGGGCGGGGGCGAGGGGCTAGGGGCGGGGGCGAGGGGCGAGGGTCGACGGGCGAGGGGCGAGGGACGTAAGTCGAGGGGCGGGGGGGCGAGGGGCGAGAGGCGAGGGGCGAGGGGCGAGGGGCGAGCGGCGAGGGGCGAGGGGCGTGGGCGGGGGGCGAGGGGCTAGGGGCGGGGGCGAGGGGCGAGGGTCGACGGGCGAGGGGCGAGGGGCGAGGGGCGAGGGGCGAGGGGCGAGAGCGCCGGCGACGCGTGTGTCGGCTTGTGCGGAGGCGCGTGGCGCAGCTGAAGAGGCGAATGCCAACTCCGGGGCCCACGGGGAGCTACCCACAGCGAAGCGGCCATCAAGCTAGCTTTCCACCTCCGGGGACCGGAGATCAAATTCCGGTCACTCCAAATGGAACTTATTTCGGACAAACCGGATTCGCGGCAGGGTTTCTTTGAGGTTTCTCTCGTTTTTTTTTCTACTTTTTCCACTGCTCCAACATTTCATATCAACATCATTATCACATACTCATCTCAGAATTGAACTGGCTTGAAGAATGTAGATCTACGTCAGACTCATGTAGTGTCTGACATAGTGGTCTCACCCTTTTAAGGGGATGGAGGGGACGGAGAAAAGTTGAGAATGAAGGTCAAAGAGTTGGCAGGTAGCACGGTGTATGGTTCGGAAGTAGTAACGCATACAAGACGAATCGATGTTTAATAATAGAGACTAATATACATTCATTTAAAAATAAAATGAGTTATTGTCAATTGTATATTGGAGCAATTTACTGCAATTAATTTGTGCAAAATATTTCGATTCTTATGCTCAAAGATTGGAAAACTTGTTTAACTCCTTCTAGGTCGTGCGGGAAGTTTATGCGTTGGTGAGTGTGTGTACTACTGCCCAGGGTAGTCGAAAGTCTCGAATACGCGAATAAACTATGAAAGTCTCGTATACGCAACTTAATCCACAAGCATAATAATACGAATAAATTTTCTTAAAAGTTTAAAATTTCGATTTTTTTGGTCCGGAAGAAAAGGAAAAAGAAATTAATTAGTTTTGTAAGCAAGTTGAGCGGTAGTGAGCAAATACAATGAAGTATTGAATATCCGAGAGTCCTTTACCGATTTACCGTGTGAAGTATAGTGTGACATGAATTTCAAATTTAGTGTCTGGAGAGTTGAGTGACGTAGGCTAATTATCCACGGGCGTAAGCAAAGGCGGTGGCTTACGTTTTTGTGTTTCCTCCTTTTGTGGGTAGGAAATCATCGTATGCTTCTATAGAAGGTGTCCCGTGGTTCCCACTGAGCGAACAATGGTAAAATGAATGAGAGGTAAATGGTGTAGCTTGATGGATAATTACAAATAATTCAGTCGGGATGTATATTAGTATGGGAAAGTAATAGGAATGCATAGTAGTATGGGATAGTATGCAAAGTAGTATTGAAAATCCAAAACTCGCACTACTCCAACGGGGAAACAGCCATGCCTTACTCAAACCTGCAGCCTTCGGCTCCATTTCTTGGACGCTGCTCTAAGACCTTGCGCTCCCGCGCAGACTTAGTGTAATAAATATTTTTATTACTCCAGATTTTCCCACTGCGAGACTCGTTTAGTACCTCGGGGGAATCACAGTTCGTCGCTGTTTTCCGTATCTTTTCTGAGCCATTGAAATGGATCATGCGACTCTGGGTGACCGGTCCATCGTCCAGCTCTGAGGATGGGAACGAGGGTGGGTTAGGAGAGGATCTCGCGCGGTCAGTGGCCCATATTCTACTTTCCTGCTCCAGCATTCTCCCGGAATTAATCCCGTAGATCACGGAAAGAGCAGTCGCCCATCCGAGCAGTCGGCCTACGATTTGCATTCCAGCATGCGCGTCTGGAACCTCGACGGTACAAACCCGCCGATGTAAAACAAAATCAAGAACGAATTCGCGAACTCCCAATTACTGGGACGCCCCAGCCGTAATATGCGGCCTTTACGGTCGCCGCTACCGCTGTTAGTGTCATTAATAACTCAACTATGAATAAAAAATACGCAGGTAGTAAACATGCATTCGAGCTAGGCGTGCTGCGCGCACCATGATTCCAGCACATTAAAAAAAAACAAAAACGCGCGTTCCAGGATTCCGCTGATGAGCACCTGCGGTGGCGGCGCGGTGCGGCGCGGCCCGCGCGGATGGCGCGAAGGCAGGCGAGCGCGGGCGCCGCGCGCAGCGGGGCTTGACCTCCGCGCGGCCGATCAGCGGTCGCCGCTTCGAGTCCCGCTACCAGCGCTTCCTCCGCCGCCGCCGCCCCCCCGCCGCAGGGCGTCCGGGCGGGGCAGGCGAAAGGGCGAGGAGCAGCCAGGCGGAAGGGAGGCGTTGGGGGCGCTTCGATGCGACTTGAGCAGAGAACAAGGGGTAATTACACGCGTGCTCACGCAGAAAATGAAAATTAGAACGGGAACAAAAGAGGGAGCCGACCTGGATGGTCGAGGTGGCTAAGAGCGTGTACCGGCTCAGCGCTTGGGTTCGAAGAGTCGCGGGTTCGAGTCCCACCTTGGGCATGCTTGTTTGTTCCTTGTCTCTCATGTTTGTGTTGTCGCGGAGGGCCTCGCGTGGGCAGCACATCACCAGTTATGTCAGCATCTCTCCTCCAAAGTCCCACAGGTCTGGATCTTCATAATTTTCATTCACAATAACATCTCAGCACCGTGTGAACGCCTTCACAACACGTTCGAGCCTCGACTCATTCTCTACCAAAATCATACACCATCTGATCGACTAGCTACATGCATTCATCACGAAAACGTCGGTAAACAGCACACTGACTCTTTCGTCTTTTGTCCCAGCATTGTTTCATGGCAAAAATTGTGTTTTCTCCCTTATTCTATTAATTTATAGTTCTTAAATAAATTACCTGTGCAATTTATTTGAGTGTCTCACCTCCTTACGTGCTTCAAAACTGTTTTATTTAATTATTTCCCCGTGACTTTGGAATATGGAAATACTTTATGCCCTTCATATAACAATCACTTGCTTCTAGAATGTATATTTATTTTATTGACAAAAAATAATACCAGGAAAACAAATATATGACCCAAGTGAAATTAATAATTTAATTATTTGTAGATGCAACCATTATCGAATAACCTACAACGTTTTGAGTTGAACGCGAGTGATACATTTAAACTTTTTATATGCGTTCAATTAATTGAGAATCCATGAATCTTCAGCCACTATTAGTATTGTAGAATAATAAAACAACTCAAAAAAACTGTGAAAGAATAAACCGGTATTTCATCGCAAATTGTAACATTAATAATCAATAATTCAAAAACGTGGAATTAGTGAGAAATGAACATATTTTTCACATAGAAACAATAAAATTTTAAAATAAATGGCACAATATTTCTTCTCCAGCAACTTTCCATTTATTTCCTCACGAGAAGGATGTTCCCTGAACTCGTTGAGCATTTCTTTCTTCCGCCTTCAACATCTCGATTCATAAAGAAGTAACAGACACCGTCCATTTTGTTCCGGAACCGTAGAAAACTCTTTCTAATCCTTTGTTCCCTGAGATATTAATGAACAGTTCAATAATGAAGAAGCGAGACGATCGTTCCGAAAGAGCAAAGCAATTCTTCGGACTTCACCCGTAAGCCGTGTAGTCACGATAAAATTCATGGACGAAACGGTACATTGAATTGTCTGGTAATATATTTCGACCGACACGACACAAACTGGTCGGGAGGACGCGTCTATTGAAACGTCGAATGCACATTGCCGAGTCACGTTTTGACAATTTGCTTCTCGCTGTTATCAGCGGGCGCGGGTGTTGGTTCTACGTAATTGAATCCGGCGCCGCGCCGCGCCGCGCCGCGCCGCATCTGACATCGCGAGGGCGAGGCGAGGCGCGCCGCGGCCACGCCGGGGCTTCCCTCCCGATCGCCTGCCGGCCGCCCTGATGCATGGGTGCGATACCCAGGGGACGTCGAGGCGTGACCGGGGAATGATCGCGAGCGGTGAAATATCAGGGTTCAGCGCTTTCCCTCTGCTTCGTTAACGAGCGGCCCGCCCGCCGCCATCGCGCGGTGATATCTATCGCTCCACCTTCGAGATATTGAGGAAGTGCATGGGAAAGTCCCTTTCATTCACTTTCCACCAAAGTGTTTCACAACGAGTGGATCCAAGAGATCTGCAAAAGTATCTGAATGCGCTATCTTTTCCTTTTAATCAGTGGGAACGCATCGATATTCTGGGAGCGCCGCAAATAAAATGTTTTGGATGCTAATTACCATGATTGGTAATGAAAATTGCTTTTAACACAGATTGCATGAATCTTAAACAATTCCGTCTGGAAATGGAAAATTCTTTCATACAACTGATAGGAAGGGATACTTTCTGTACAAATGGATACCAATATCTGTATTTCTTCTCTTGCACCCAAATTACAGTCGAAAACAACACTTTACTTGAATATTATTTTTTATTTTGACGTACTATTGGGTAGTTTATACCAATCTTTTGTCCAATGAAATAAATTGTTTGGAATATTCTATTTTGTGCTAGGATTCTAGATGACACCTTACATGTATCTAGAATTGTGGTTTTGACTAAAGTTTTCTAGAATATTTTAACACTCGTCGAACTTCATTGAAAAGAAAATTTAAATAACAAAATCTTTTATTTTTCCACACATTTCGGTAAGTAATTATGGCTGTATGTAAATTGCGGACCAAATAATCCCTTCAACTTATTTCATGAAACTTACTTTCTAATTCTATATGTAAATTGCGGATCAAACCATCTCAGGTAAGGAACAGGACTGAGGTTTGGTAGTGAGAACAGGCCTTGCAGGTAGGCGTGTTAAGAGGGCCGCCGCCGAAGCCACGCTGCTGTCCAGCAATTCCTTGTGCCTTTCCCTTCACTTGACCAGATGGAGATTCTTCGAGAGGTACGAAGGTCGCAATAGTCTTTATAGTCTAATTATACAATATTGAACACTATTATTTATATCGCTGAATATTATTCATAAACAAACCAAGCACAAAATTGCTACTCATCTTCCACTTTTACCTGTAAGGGTAGGTATTCGGTCCGCAATTTACGTATGCCATTCACTGAGTCGGTCTGCAAATTGCATATGGGTTTAGCTCTTATTTTCATTTTGGTCCGCAATTTACATGCCCCGGTAATTATACATCAAATGAAGTTAGTAAGTGGATGAGTTTATTTTAAGTTTTTTGTTGTTGTTGTTGTTGTGGGAATGAAAGCAATTTAAAGAAAACGATATTATCTTTCGCTGTTACTATTGGGGAAATGGCGATCATCGCAAGAGGCTCTGCCCTCCGAAATATGAGGAAGCTCCTGGGCGCCTCCGTTACTCGAACGGCTTCCTCCGCGCCTGCCGCGCCGAGCGAGCGAGCGAGCGCCCATTGCCAAAATCGGCGGAGGCACGCGGGCGGGCCCCAGGGCGCGCGCCGGAACGCACTCGCTAACGGTAGAGGCCGTCGCCACTGCCACTGCCACTAACAGCACCACTGCCTCTACCACTAATAGCACCACTGCCTCTGCCGCTAATAGCACCACTGTCTCTGCCACTAACAGCACACCTGCCTCCGCAACCATCAGCGCTAATGCAAGCCTCTGCCACTAACAGTGACACTCCCACTGCTACTGCCACTGATTTCGCCGTTACTACTGCCACTGTTTTTGCCAATGCCTCTGTCTCTGCTTCAGTCTATTCCGTCGTAAACAAAAATAAAAAGCCATTTTGAATGCCCATGTCAATGTATTTTTCGGGTAACTGTTGATATTGATTGATGCCAATATTATCACAACTGTTATTGACCTAATCGCTTTTCCAATCATTGCTACCACCATTAACTTGAGGATAGTGTTGAAATTCTGCGCTCGCTGCGTTCATCGGGAGAATACATCACTTTCCAATAAGCGGAGGTGAAGTGTATTTCACACACGAAAGGAAGCAGAACATATTGAATTCTGTTCAAAATGGAAGTACATGCATCTGTGGATGTTGCGGATGTAATTTTGTCTCAAATCTTTACTGCTGGTGGTAAAACATGCGGATGTGAGCCATTTTATAAAATGCAAATTTATAAGAGGAACATTTTGTAATATAACTTCACTTTCTCTACTGATTTCAGCGAGAACGATGACCTCCAGCAGGTTTTTCATCGGCGCTTTCAAATTTTAACTGCGCTAATTACTATACACCACATAGGAAATGTATAATTTCTTGGCGACTGATTATACGACTTAATATTTATCTATTAACGCAAAGCAAAGGCCCATTATGTACAAATTACCAATGATGTCTGTTTTGAAAATTCCCTTATTGAGGGACATCTGCGAAAAAATTACGGATCTGGAACATTAAATAATTTTTTAATATTTCGAAATAGAATCTTAGGCACTTGTATTTCGGAATTATCTTCGTTTTTACTTTTATTTTGTACTTTTATGGATTTTAAAATGTTTAGGGCACACCATTCGTTTGAGGCTTCTGGTATGTTCTACATGCCACTCATATCCTTTACACCACTCTTCCAAATGTACCTATCAATCATTCCTTTAGCAGCCCCTTGATCGCTGTCATTATTTCACTAAGTAGAACGACGTGTCGAAAATTATCAGACAGGAGCATCTGAGATACTTCGACAAGGTCTAGTGTCTGGTTACAACGTTCATACGAGAAGTGTTGTACACGAGAGTATTGTCAGTTTACGGTGCTCGAAAGCAGCACCAAGGCGAAGAGGAACATGTGTACTTTTCAAGTGGCTACTGGAATTTCAACTCTAGATAACTGCATCAATTCAATCCCTGTCTGGAGAAAAATTCTAGAGGTCGGTAGCTCTCCTCGATAGTTTTCCGATCATTACCAGGCGAATGCCGGAACGGTTACCTAAGAAAAGAGCCACGGAATGTACGTGATCTTTTTTTCCTAATCCTTCATCACGTCCGCTCCCCTTAAGCCTGTTTTACACAGTAATTTGTTCATCATTTCCCTGTACAGAAAGTGGATGGGAAAAGGACGTTCGTTTTTACGTGTTATGTTTCGATGCCGAAACTGGATGAACGTGAATACAGCGTTTTATACGGTCATTTCTGGTCTGTACATAATCATGATAAAAATACTTCCTCTAGACGACGCAAAAAGCGATGAAGATCAAACATTTGAACATCGCATTTATGGTAACGTACACAATTTATTTCTCACTACATAATCACTTCACTTTACAATCCAATACATGAGAACGCTTTTTAAACTGTGCAAAAGGAACAAATCACACCACACGCATAACAAACCAGAGAAAGTTCCGAAAAGTGACGTTAGGAGCGCGGTAATCAAAATGGATGAAACCTGTACCGAAAATGAAGCATGCTTCATTTTTTCGGAGAAATTACATTCAGTCCGATCGGTCCCTTTTCTGTACCGGCGAAAAATGATGAAAAAAATGATCGTGTAAAACAGGCTTTCAACAAACACACTTACATGCAAGTTGAAGACCAACCGAGAGATTAGAAGTGTTTGTCCCAGCTGAGGGAGGTATCTTGAGGAGAGAAAACCCACAAGCTGCCGTGTAGCTAGGCACGGTATCTCACCTTTCAGTGAGGGGAACATCGTCACCTCCCCGGATTGAACATGCACCACACATACAGGACTATTGAGCTCAGTAGTGGACGCGCCCGGAATCAATGCTTACTGATTCCGTCACTCATTGATTCACGCATTCCCTCACTCACTCTTTCGCTCACTCATTCCCTCAGGCACTCATTCACTCACTCACTCACTCATTGATTCATGCATTCCCTCACTCAGTCCCTCGCTCACTCATTCCCACAGGCACTCATTCAATCACTCATTCAGTCACTCATCCCTCACACATTCACCTCGTCACTCGTTCCCTCCGTCATTCACTTGAAGGAGCTCCTGCTTCTACCGGAGTCGCCTCCGCCTCCGCGCGCGGCAGCTGCCCCCGCCCGCGCGAGCGAAGCAGCGGCCGATACCGCCTCTGAGGCGGGCGCTATCTCCGCGCCTGAGCTCATATCCCGGCGCGGGCGCGAGCAGATTAACCGCTGCCGCCTCCGCCGCGCCGATACGATCGGGCCGCGCTCGCTCGCCGGCCGGCTGCTCAGCTCGGCTGGGCTGGGAAAAGAGGAACAAGAAGAAGGCGGCGAGGAGGGAAGGAGAAGGCCGCGCGGCGACCGCCAGCGACCAAGTCAATGATCACCGCCCGGGGCGACGGCGATGGAGGCGGGGGCTCGGGCGGGGACGGTAAGCTACGGCGGTGGCGGTAGCGGTGGAAGTAGCAAAGGCAGTGTCGGAGGCGAAGTCAATGGCGATGCAGACGGCGCGGTGACAACTATGATTAGAGGACCAGGCAAGGGGTGGCAGTGCTTTTAATAATGGTGGAGTGCAATTATAGAGGGGGTGATGGGGAATGGGAATGGTACTGGTCGACATGGGGGAGTGGGTAATGGTGATTGTGAATGATGGTGGTTTTAGCGATGAAGATGTGGTTTTAAAATTGAAGGTTGAAGTGGTGGGGTTGAGCGGTAGTGACGGTAATGCTAGAAGTTAGTTGTGAAATCGCAATAGTAATAGTCAATAGTGGTGTTGGTGGTGGTGGTAGTGGTAGTATAGCATGTGGCGATAGCAGAATTGAGTCTAACAGGGCCAGCCCTGACAGGCGGAGGGGGGGGTAGAAGGGAGGACTGAGCAGGGTCTATCAACTTCCTATTGGAACAGTGGACAAAACTAAAGGGCGCAAGTGGTAGGTCGCACAGGTGGCGCGAAAGTGGCACCAGCTGTGGCTTGGTTGCCATAACATTCGCCAAATTTGCCTTGTAAAAATGTATTGCATTTATGGGAAGTACGAAATATGCGGAAGGGGATCAGCTTTTAGGCTGTATCCCTTGGTAAGACAAGGTTCTTACGCCTTGAATTTTGAATTATGAGGTGATAAGATGAGAGGGGAAGGAACAGTCACAAATATGACCATGCCTAGGCAGGACTCGAACTTGCAGCCTCCTCGGCGCAGTATGACGGCTGCGGTACTGGTCCGGCCTTAATAATAATAATAATAATAATATAATAATAATAATAATAATAATATTGTTATTATTCCACTACAACACGACTTAAGATGTTATGAGTCGGCTCAAAATAAAATCTGCTCCAGGTTGCAGCCAGATACCTAAGGAGTAGATCTCGGGACTGTCGGTGTTTCTACATTACTTTGCGCAAAATGTGGTTTGTTCCAAATAAAGCAATTTCTTGCACATCTCAGACTTTTGAATTACCTGGGAGTTTAGATAAGTCCTTACACAAATTTTGCTGAACAAATTCCAGAGCTCCGATAACTATCGGTGCGACCTGAGCTTTTACGCCCCACATTCGGCTGATGTCGATTTCCAAACTCTTGTATTTAAGACGTTTCTCTGCCTCCTTGGTAACGACTTTTTGATTGCAAGGTACAGCAACATCGACAAGTAAACACGATTTTTTCTCCAAATCCCGGATAACTATGTCCGGTTTGTTTGCTGCTATCGTGCGATCAGTTTGAATTTGTTGGTCGTACAATATCGTACACAATCCAACAGACGTCACCGGTTTTTGTGAGTGTTCGTACCACTTGGAGCATGTGTTTGGAAGTTCTAAGTCGGTAGAGATCTGCCAGTTTTAGTTTTTAAGGCCTTAGAACGCTTCGTTTAGGAGTTATTTAACGATACAGATTCAAAAATCCTGACGTGCTTAGCTGGTTGCATTTTATATGAATATTTAGATTTTAGATGTTTACATGATTATTTAGATTAATTTTTTAAACAAATCCTTCATATTTTAAAGTCACTGTGCAATTCGTCACGTCTCTGTAAAATTTTCTTTCTTTAGAGATCTCATATATAAACAATGGTTGGGTGGGAGAGCCACAAATGGAAGGTATACTACTAAAATAATATAGGAGACCATGAAGTAACAGTAGCTGACAATTGCGACGCAGGAAACTTATTCTCACGTAGCTGTACAACGCTAAAATACGGTGACAGGAATCACTAACAATAAGTCTGATTGATAGTGATTCCGGGCGCGTCAGCTACGGAGGTCGTTGGTCCCGTAAGTGTAGTGCATATTTTTTCATCCGGGGGATGTTGGTGATCTTCCCCCGCTAGATGGCGAGATCCTGCGCCGACCAAACATCAACTAGCGGGATTTCCCCAAACAGGTATCTCCCACCAACGGGGCACCACCACAGCCGGGACAAGCTCTAAGCCCCCGACCGGCCTCCCGGCATGTGTGGTAGTGTAGTTCATGTTAGTGTAAGAGAGTGTGTAAGGGGTGAGTGCAGGACAAAGAGTAAGGAAAGATTGCGCGCGGTCCGTGGCCCGTTTATTAGAGTACTGCTCCGACCTTCACCTGGTGTTAATCGGAGTGAAATCGTCTGTCTTTTAGTTCTTGCCAAATGATGCGAGGTTAGATCGCGCTACTGAGAGCGCCGTCGCCAGTTCGTACGTCAGTTGAAAGGCCCCGGGGCATCGCGGAGGTGTGGTCGACCCGGGAGGGAAAGCGCCGGAGGGAACTCGCCCGCGTGCTCCGCCGACACGCGCCGCTCCTCGTTGCAACACGACGCGACGCAGCGCGGGCTCTTGCGGAGCTTCAAACGGCACAGCGCCGGCCGGCGCGGAGCCCCTTCTGCGCCTGCGCGCTGTCGAAGCTCCGTCGGTGCGCGTTGTAGACGTTTTAAGCGACAAATTCCCATGTTATTATTTTTTATTTATCCGTGTAATTCGGTGCTAACTTGATATCAAGTTAGACGAATTTTTATAGCAGGGTCAAATGAAGAGCGACAATTTCTTTTGCGTAACAAATTAGTGACAAATTTTTAGATTAATTTCAATTTTTTTGGAAACTTTGCTATACTAACTTGACGGAGCTCGTTTTCGACGCTAATTTCCGATCAACCAAAGCTGCTCAAATGGGCCGACTTGGTATTTGCTAGCTTTGCGCATATGTGCGCCGTTTATACTTCAATTTTTTTTCAAGTGACCGATGACATTAGGTCATTGTCACATCTTCAGCCTTATAAAATGGATCTTTTTAACAATGGTAAGCACATTTCTGAGGCCACGAGCTCTGTTGAGAAGGGCGTTTGCGAATTAAATTTAAAAAAAATTATTTTTTAAGGCAGGAGATGCCGGAATGACCTAATGTCATCGGCCATTTAAAAAAAATCGAAGTATAGTATGGCCCGCTGCTTCTTGAGCCAGCCCAGCGGAACGGAAGGCGCTGGGGCGCCATCGTCTCAGTTTGGTGAAATGCGAGTGGCACGCTAGGCACTGCAGCGGTCACCGCGGGAAGTGAGGCCAGAAATATCGCATTTGAGTGGTTGTGCATAAAACAAACGGCGCGGCGGGAAATATTTGCCCCTGCAATGTATTTACTGAAAAAACTCTTGGAACACGTTAAAGAGAAAGACCGCAAAGTAAATGGGAATATGTATTTCAGAAAAGATGTCATACAAGGAAAATTCCGAGGAGTTAAGTACAGAAAGGAAGTGCAAGATACTCGTAGGCGAGAAAATGGAGGAACATTCTTGAGCAGACCAAGTTTAACGCAATGTTCAAACGCAGAATGAAGATGAAGATGCTATATTATACACAATGAGTATCATGGTTCGTATTAACATTGTAAGTGTAAACTCTTGCGTGGTCTACCACTCCACACATTATCTTGCTTTACCAGTGGGAGATTAATCCCCAGAGTGGGCACACTGCTTTCCACTTTATCCCAACCCCCTGCTGACATACAAGTACGCCGACAGTCTGGAATCTGGATCCCGCCAGAACGCAGTTTGCCCTCACGGCAACCTCCCCATTCAATGCCTGGGTCTGGCCGCTCTGCTAGATCAGAGCCACCGGCTTTCCAGGCAGATACAGGAATCAAATCAATGCGCCACTCACATGCGCTTGGACAAGTCTTTCCTCTTGTCCAGGGTATCGGGCCACGCCCACGACCAAGCCAAGAGTCCAAGAGGGGGGGGAGGTCACGCGAACTAAGGGCCGAACCTTGTGAGCACAGATGCCGGCCGTAGAGGCAAAAGTTTGTAAGATGGAGAAAGTAGAATCGCGATTCATGTTCACAGGAGCAGGCTGTTCTTTTGCCGCCTCACCTGACGGTGAACAAGTGCCTGCAACACCCTATCATGTCTGATCAAAATGAATTGAACCATTGGACCAGTCACCGCATCTTTCGCCACTTCATGTGATAGCGACGACGCCAACTCAGTCTTGCTGCGCCCTGGGCCCTCGAAACTCCTCCGCACGCGCCTACGAAATCGACTGTACAGATACTCCTGGAGTTAGTACTCAGACGTTGTGAAGGTCGTATTAGTAGAAAAACTCTCTACTATTGTGGTTGATACCTTTTTATCCTTGGAACTTTACTAGAATAAACTATGTATGTTGGTTTTACATACTGTTTGCCATTTTATTTTTTTCTCCCTTTATCCTGCACAGCAATGCGGTGAACTGGTGGCAGCTTTCCGCCTGGGTTCCTTGCAAATGCAACCGCAGGGGAAACTTAATTCGCGTTCGGGTTGTAAACCGCATTAGCGGTACAATATCGACACGCATTGGAACTAATCCAAAGAAATCACGAAAGTGGCGCATAAGCCAAACTGGCATCTAAGAATTCTCTTCCGTACCATAATTCATGCTACCCAAGTAATGAACTATATTGCGAAAATTTCTTCTCCTCGAACCTAAGACCTCCTAGATCTCCTAGACTTTTCGTTGTGGACACGCAATTAGAAGAGCAATAGTCGACATTTACATTCTAAAGACAATGCTGTATAAACTACTACAATTAGTGCTAGAATTGTTTATGAATAAAGTACAGCTAGAATCTGTGTTTTGAGAGGACGACATGAAACACTTTACAGTTTTCCTTGAAGGAGACAACCAACTTTCTATGCGTACCAGAAGGATAGAATAAATGTTCCGATAAACTATTCTGAAAAAAATCTCTGTAGAAAAATAGAGGATAATTTTTCAAATGATAATATCGATAATAACGACCTTCACTAGGACGCATCTTTAAATTTCGTACTTACATGTAAAATAGGTACAGGATTCATTCCTCATTTCAGCTTACCTGAAATCAAAGACATATATTAGTGTCAGAACATCACCTCATTTTAAATCTGTCGACAAAGGCACAACAGAGATACAAAAGCATCAGAGATATAAAAGAAAAAATATATATACAAGGAACAACAGAGTTATAAAGATAATTAATTAGCCCTTTGGAAATATCGATATCTCTTATATTGATTATTTGGTAGAATGCTTTGTTTTATATAATTTCTAATGTAACTATAAGAGCTCGTTATAATTTTCATTTCAAGAAAACCTCCGTGAACAAATTCACTAGGACGCAAACATTTGCTATGTACGACAAAAACACAATAGAGCAATTAAGAATACTCCGAGAAAGCCGAGGGCAGCGTGTAGTTTCAAAAGTTTATTGGCAAGATTACCTTCAACTGAATCAGTTTCTTTAAGAACCCCTCGTCCAAAGTGGTGCAGCTCTCTCGGCGCCATGTCGGGTCGAAGGGAGAGCACAGTGAGGGGGGGGAAGGGCGGAGAGGGGCGGGGGGGGGCAGGGAGAGGAGGGGAGGGAGAACAAGGCGTCGGACGCTCCCCGCCCGCGCGGAGTCAGCGTTCCGCTTTCTCCGGGGTCGTTCAACCCCCGCGGCCGCCGCCGCCGCCGCCGCCGCCGCCTCCACCGCCTTTCGGGGCGGGGGCGGGGGCGCCGGGGGTCGAGGCCCCCGGGCGGGCGCCCTGACCCGCCTCGCGCGCCCGCCGCGAGGGCAGCCCGGCGCTTCCCCAACCGCGCCCCTGGAGCCGCCCTCGCTGCCACAAGCCTCCGACGCGCGCCTCTGCTCCCGGCGCAGATCTCGCCGCAGATCTGCGGACGTGGCTCCTTGCTCCCTCGAGCGCAATTCGAAGCTTCCGTTTTGGTTTTGTTTTTTCGCTTTCGGTTCGTAAGCCGTTGAATTTCCCAGTAGAGAAACTACATAACACAAATGAAAAACTTGGATACTATTCCGCGTTAGAGTAATAATGAAAGAATTGCTCTTGCAATAATGTCCTTCATTACAATTCATTACTGATTTATTTTTGTGAAATCTTTTCGTAGTGCAACTTAAACGACATATATCCGAGATGTGTTCAGCAGTCTACGCTATTTTGTAATTTTTCGGATTTTGTCAACTCGGCAATCATTAAATTGACATATGTTTGATGTAATTCCAGTGATGGACACTTGGTAATGGAACAAATAGATAAGCGATGCCAATGTTTTCTTGTTATCACCAACTGTAAATAATCGTAGTTCAAATAAACATTGCAATTATTTTGTGAAGAGATGGATCATGTATTAATCATAGCCTAATGGTCAATGGTTTGGTGAATTATAACATAATGTTTAATGATTCAAAAAAAAGTTGGAAGACAAAGTAGTGAACCAAGAAAACCAGGCAAAAACTTTTCCAAGTTGAATTTAATAGCATGAAATGGTGATAATATAACCAGTGAGTTGGTAGTATTTTAGAAGTGTTCATAGAGGAAACGTGTAGTAGCTATAACATTTGTTGTAATATCAACATAAAATTGATTTATTTAGATAGAAATTATTCTATAAGTATTTACGGTATCTTAAAAAAGAAGATAATGTAAATAAAAATAACTTTTACAGTGAAATTATGTACATCTCAACCGGCAAAAGTTATTACGTTCTATCATGGCATTAGTTATACAGAGGCAGACAAAATATATTCAGTCAATGACATCTACATTCTAACAGTTTCACTAGCCAATTATTCTTGACTGATATTGCTTATTTATGGTTGCTGTAAGTTTGAATAGAAATAATCATCTCTTCATTGCTATTGTTATTTAAAATTTGTACGTTAGAACTTAAAAACTAGATTTTAAATGGATTGCTTTTCCAGAAGGACGTGTCAATGTACTAAAATGTGGAGACTTATCTCTTCGATGGATATACATTGTGTCATCTCAAGCTCTACTTGAGCTAACAAAGATTCTCTGTCGTCTGCGAACGTTGCTCTCATCGCAAATCACTTCGAAGTATCGGATATAAAACCAAGTGCTCTCTGGCACGATTTTCTGTCATGAAATGGCTTGAAAACTTTAAAGCCCACAGCGACTTTTCGCCTGTTTAAGTAATTTTTTAAAGCGGATTCAAATACATATCCACGAAGACAAACTGATTAAAATTTCACTTTTTTTTTTTGAAGAAACAGAATGTTATGAAATGACTGATATAACGATACACTACACTGCACTTCAACGATAATATACATAAGACACCTATACTGAAATAATTGTCCACATTGGTAATTTAACAACATTTAAGGTACGAAACAGCTCAAAAATAGAAAATTGAAAAGAATTTGAAAAGAATTGAAAAGGCGTAACTTTGGTATTATGAATATAAATTACCAACTATAAAAATTAAAGTAAATTAAATGGGGAAAAGTAGTTGTCCTTTCTCAATATTTGAAATTGCACAAAATGAAAAAAGTTATTTTATTTACTCGTGAACATTGTTCTTTTCATTACAAAAACTAACTGCTAGATGTTTATTAACCTACTTCTCAAAATATAGGATTCGCGAGATATTGTTTCCAATTTCAACCTTTCTTTCCAGTCACTTCTCAGTATTAGACACACTGAAATTTAAGCAACATTAGTTTTCAAGGGACCCAATAATGACATAACTATTCGTCTTCCTAATACCACTTCTCTAAGCAGGTGTTTAGTTTGCTTTTGTTTTTCTCCACCTCTGCTTAAATCTGTGCGAGCGGCGCGATGGCGGTGGCTGTGCTGTTCCTGTTGATCCCCGAGGGTTACCGCGCCGGGCGCGCGCATATTTCCTTAATCGCGAGCGCAGATAACTTCGCGACCTCCAGACGACGCGACGCCTTCCCGGCGTGGGAACGAGCTGAGGGCGGGGGCGGATGGATTGGGTGGGGCGGAGCGGGCGGGACAGAGCGGAGCGGAGCGGGTCGGGGCGGAGCGGGGCGGGACGGGGCGGAGCGGGGCGGGGCAGGGCGGGGCGGAGCGGGCCGGGGCAGGGCGGGGCAGGGCGGGGCGGGTGGGGGCAGGGGGGCCGGGCGGGGGCGCAGCGGACGGGGCGGGGCGGGGCGCATCGGGCTGGGCGGGGCGGAGCGCAGCGGGCGGGGTGGGGGCGGGGCGCAGCTGGCGGGGTGGAGCGGCGCGCAGAGGGCGGGGAGGGGCGAGGCGGGGTGGTGCGGGGCGAGGCGGGGCGGAAGCGGGGTGGTGCGGGGCGGGGCGGGGCGGGGTCAGAGTCGGCCGGAATTGGTGTGGCGGGGATGGGTGTGGCGGAGTGTGGTTGGGAGGATCGTTGCGGGACGGGCTTGGAGGGATGGAGCGGGAGGGTTGGGAGGAGGAGGACAGGGACGGGAAGGGAGAACGGGTAGGAGCGGGGAAGTGACGCGTAGGGTGGGTCGGACGGAGCAGGATAGACAGGGCGCGGGCCGGGCAGTGGAGGCGAGGGCGTGGCGAGGCGAGGCGCGGGCAGCGCGCGCCGTTATTCCAGGCCTACGGCGGGCGTTGGGCGGTCCAGATGGCGGGCGAAGAAGTGGCGGTGGTATAAGAAGGCATAATAGGTCGGAGGTAATCAAGCATGATTCTTCCTGAATCGAATGAAAAAAACGACGAAGAAGCTGAGATGAAAAATGGAGAATGGAAACAAAGGCAAGTGAGGCAGCCAGATTAAGTATACCAAATGTCATTTACTCAACATAAGAAATAAAAACACAGAAAAACAAGCAGATATCCTGATCGATCCTCGATCTCTATACATATACGCAATGAAATAACAATGAGCAGATATCATGTGTTGTCAAGAAAAACGAAGTTCATTGAAAATCATAATATACTAATTTATAAAGAGTTGAATTGAATTGAATTGCCTTATTTTACGTGGCGAGACTCAGGCCATGAGGCCTGCTCTTCCGTCTGACCATGCAAATTTCGCGACGCTCCGTTTGCGATTTTGAATTTTGCTCAGAGGCGTCATTTAGGCTTGAGGATCTTCTACATGCAGTAAATCTACGTAACATGGGACAGCCGTCTTTACTTCCCGTTACACCATCGTCGCCAAAGAGTTAAGGGTTTGTTTGATATCGATTAAGGACACCTTACCAGAAATGGTCGTAGATTCATTTGAAAGTTTGCGTTGCGCGTCAAAATTAAGTTCTAACCTCTGATGGGAGCCAGAAGAGCTTCGTTAGTGTTTGGTATGATTGTGCAATCCCCGGACTAATAAAATAGGTGGTTGACTGGTCATTTGAAAGCTTGGAGAGTGGGTTAATATTTAATTTGGTTTCTAATCTTCTTCGATCTGCTAGAGATGAGGTTCAATGCTAAGCGAGGTGAATTACCTTTGAATTGTTATTGACACGTTTGACAGAGCTTCATGCGTTTCTGGTGAGGAGCAGTGGATACAAAAATAAATGAATATATACCTACAGTGAGGACATGCTTATAGAAGATCGTCACATAGCATTAGAATTTAGTTTTCCGTACGCTTTTGTAGAAGAGTGTGTGGCTTTCTTATTTATACCATCATAAAATTTCCATAATAACAAATATAAAACGCTGAATTGTTATTTCATAATTGATTGCGAATTTATGTATTGCATGATTTCATTAAGGTTTACTGGTTCAAATACGCCGAAAGACGTAAGTAAACAGGTTGCAGCGCATAAATCTGCTCTTTGCGTACTAATATTGTTCATTATCCGAGTGGGGTCACATGACAGTGTTTTTTACTCTTGAAGAAAAATTAAAGATGAATTTCCATGCCCATAAGTTCATACCCTTCACACTGAAATGTCTCGATTATTGTAACAATTAGGAATATGGAGGTGGGAGAGCGTTTTCGTCTTTTCATTAAAAATGAAGTAAAGGAAAAATAGTACGAAAGTACAAAAAGTATCAGAAACCACGATGAGGGCAAATAAAAGCCGATAATGCGTACTTTAGGCTGGAATGTTGAGGCTCCGAGAGCGGCGGGTGAGGCGGCGGCGCGGTGCGGGAGGTGCGGAAGAGGAGGCCAACAGGCGAGGACTGAGGCGTGGCGTCGCGTCGCCACCCTCACGGCACCACTCTGTGGGGCCCACAGCGGGCGAGGCAACGCGGCGTCTTCCACACGCTAATTGCACCCAAGATTAATTGCTTTTTAAGAAGAGCGCAGCGCCACACTGCCTCTCGGATTAATCAGCTATTCCGCTCACCATCTGCCTTCTCGAGAGGCGCTCGGCTCCTTCCCTCAACCGAAGATTGTCACCGCACTCCGCAACTTACGCATTACTGCTGAAACTAATGGCCGTAAAGATATTTTTAACAATCTAGTTAAAATAACATCTGAGTGAGGGTAAGAAATGTGATTAGAAATGAGTACAAGTGAAACGTATCTGGTGTCAGACGAAGGAAATTAGTGTCAGATGAAAGAAACGTAAACACAACTTGAAAAATGATGCTTGAGAAAAACAGAAAGGGAAAGAGAAGTAGATATGAGTAAATACTAAACTAAGGACGCTGTAAATCAAAATGTCAGATGCTTTCCAGATGGAATTAAAGAAAAGAAATGTGGTGACAGTTCTGTGAAACAACACACGCACAGAAATTTTTGGAAAACATAAGTTGAGTTGAGGAATGTCTACAATATGTAGAAAGTAAACTTTCTTAAAATGATAAGATTCGTATTAATATTCATATTTTGTTTTATGAATACCAGAAAAACGTGAATCTTATTACAGGGAATGTTTCCAACGTGTTCCACCATCGATGAGAGAACAATGGAACTGCAACCTGTTCTTTGGTGAGGGGCAGCGAGCGATCTCTGACTCCGCCTGTGCCCTAAGCTCTTCCGCGTTCAGTTACTGCAGGGGTGTCAATCGCGAATAAAACTCGGCCACACTTTTTTGTGAATTGAACTCCGGTCGGCAAAAACGCGTTTATATTCTTTTCTTCGACTTTTCAGTAGTTTTGCATATGAACTTATGAGATCTGTGTAACGATCAAATTAGAATACAATTACTTTTCTCTCTCAAGAATCTTCACCAGTTCAGTAAATGTAGCTATGAATATTAATTTACAATAAGAGGCACTTCAACATGAAACTAGTATCCGTATTGCAAATGATATCCAAGACAATTCCACTAATTTTACGCAAATGCTTTGAGAGTTTACGAGTTAAAAATTTTCTATGATTGACGTCAGCGCCCCACACCGAGGATTTAAAGCAGTAAGGAAATACTGCAACGTATTCCGATGATGAAAATGCACTGAGACATGTGTAAACAATAATTTAGTAAAACTTATTAGCACTTTCACTAGTGATATATTACGTATTGTAGTCAGGCTCGCTTCTACTTGAACCCATGAGTTTCTAGCAAGCTAACGCTGATCGTCTGTCTTGTACAATTTAAACTTCTAGGCACGTATGCGAAGTCACGAAGTGCGTGTCATGTAATGCACAATGTTCAATCTCGATCAATATTTCTTCGTACATATCATTACCAATAATGCTAGTGATCCAGGACATACCTGAAATCTGAAATGGCATAATATAATGTACTACGAGTATAACAGACTCTAATATGTTGCTGTAGAGAAAATTTACATTTTTATTAAGAACATAGCTGCATTTGTTTAGCTAATATAAATATACAATGCGGCAATGGACATATAGGTCTTTCTCTATTAGGAAATGCTACTCTTCAGGTCGGCTAAGGACTGGCTGAGGTGGCTCACGGCATTAAACTTGTCCACTGCAGGCTCTGACCGGGATGGTCCTAGACTGCGAGTTCCGACCGAGGCAGGATTTTTGACACTATCTTCAGAGCTAGGTCGAATTTAGCTGGTGTCAGGAGGAGAATTCTAGCAGCTGGCTGCTCTGATTTGTATTTTACGCGTTTTCCTCAATCAATAGCAGACGCATTTCGGAGCAGTTCCCCAACAAACGGCCCACGGACAGCAACCATCTTTCCTTCCTCTTCCTCGTTCTATCCTAATCCCTTACTTACACTTACACTGACTTGCACCACACTACTACACATGATCGGAGGACAGTTGGGAGCTTGGAGCTGGGGCGGTACCACATTAGTGGAAGATACCTAGATGAGGAAAACTCCGCGAACCCATGGCCGCTATCCGGTGTAGACCGACGCCGGATCTCACTAACCAGGGGGAGAACATAGCCACCTCACTTGATCGAATCATCCACTACTCTTACGGCACTATAGTGCCTTTTTACATAGCTGCCCCTCAATTCCGCGTCTTTCTCGGTCGTACCGCTAGGTGTCGCGTGATCGCAAGTACTGCTTGATACGGTCGCGAACATGCACGACCGAGAAAGACGCGAAATACCGCGACATACTCCATCGTGAAGACCGGCCTTGAATGGCAAAGTTATAAAAATCGCACTACAATAGCCGTAGCAGTTGTCGCTCCCGGAAACTCGCTGCTTGTGCACAACTGTCTGGTCGGGGCCGCACGCGGCGCGGCGCGCGGGACGGGGAGGGGTTCGCCTGAGCAGCGCCGTTGGAGCGCGCGCCCGGGTGCCGTTGGGCGCGGCGCGCCGAGAGCCGTTGCCGTCGCTGGGAGCGGCGCGATGACGCGATAGACGGCGCGGCGCGGCGCGGCGCGGCGCAGGAGAATATGGAAAATGGAAATGAGGCGCGGGGGCGGCGCGGCGGCGCGCTGCGATGAGAGGCACGCCGAGGACGCGCCTCCCGCCCGCGCGCGCGCCGCGGGGTCACGGACCGGCTGCCGCGGCCCGGCGACAGCATCGCCGCGGCGGGAGCTTCGACGATTCGAGCCCAATTTTGAAACGACGAGATACTGAGCGGACTCGAATTCAGCCACAGTCTGGGTGGGAGAATTCCTGTGGTCGGTTGCTCCTTATCTATAATGTTTTGTGGTATTCGATCAATATGTAGTATATTTTGTAGTATGTGGTATTCCGATCAATACCACAGGCGACTGTCATACCTTAAAAAACGGGCAACAGACTGCGTGCGATCTTCCCTTTCTCGTCCGTGTATCTTCCTCTCCTCTTGCACACACACGTACAAACACAAACACACATACACGTACATGGAATTCCCCAACGACACTTGTCAAGAGACCAGTCGGGAACTTGCGGTTGCCTCGGCCAGGGCGGAGTCTCGCTGAGGGATATTCCTGAAGGGGAAACCCCCTAAGGTGACGTATAAGTCAGCGCAGGATCTGACTTTGTTGCAGAGGAGGAATACCGCTACCTCAAGGGATATAACGCTCTCTGGGCTCACGGAACTAATGGCCCTAGTAGTTGAGATGCGAGGAAACGGTAATCAATCAATCAATTAATCTTCACAGACCAGTAACAGCGAAAAAGTTTTTCCTTTGGCCTGCGTTAATCGCTTTCAAGGCGTGTTTCAACGCCACAGAGAATTACGTGTCAGGTTACACTAAATTACGTGTCAGGTTGCACAATGCTGACCATACATTTCATTTTTTTCAAATAACAAAAGTTAATTTATTCGATGAACGTTATTTTGAACATATTATTTGAATTTGCGTGATTTTTTTATGGTCATGACCTCTGATATTTAACAAAAGCTCTCTGGCGTTGAGCTCAGGCTCACGACTCTGAGCTCTCTTGGCGATATCGGATTTCACCCCGGAGAAACCAGTCCAGACCTCCGCGCGACATCTTCGTTCTTCTAATCGCCGACCGGGACCTGGTATCTCTGCTTCTTTCTTGAAAATTCACGGCGTTTTCCTCTTATCACCTAAATCCAACTGGCATCTAAATGACTGTCCCTACTCTGCGTCCCTGATGGGCGACTACTCGCGAACTGCGTACGATCGAACAACAAAAAAATTAACAATGCCTGCTATGCTAAGAATTCCACTACTTTCCGTGGTTTCTTCCCTTCTCCGAATTAACAAAATGTTGTGGTATTCGCGTCACCGTAAGTATCGAAAGTTCTCATTCGTATTGACAAACGGCATCTATCAAGCGTCGACCATTGGTTCCCTTTCTTAACGTCGTATCAATTGTTTTATTTACCCGTCCTGCACCATAGCAACCCCCCTAGCAACCGCGGACTCAACCGGTAACAAATATTTGGCTCTGTATTGTCCTTCCTGCTTGTATGACACCATAACACCCCCCCCCTAGTAACCGCGTACACATCACATTTCAAGCTTCTCCCAGCATTTCCCGTCAACTGTTTCACTACGCTATGTTTTGTATATCACAATTTACATGCCTTTTTTATTTGTAACCTGTACAATACATAATCATAATGATTGTTCTCGCCGAAAAGAATCATTGTATATTTTCGTCTTAAATTAAAACACCTAAATAAGGGGGCAGAGAATTTTTCTCCCGCCCCGGGCGGCTGACACCCACGCTACGCCAGTGGCCCGCAGCTCCTCCTGTAGATGGCGGAGGCTGCGTGGGCGCGCCTCGGAGCCTTCGGGGGCGAGGGGAGGCCGCGTGATGGATGCGCGGGCGCCGTCGCGCCTGATTTACGGCGCACGTGCGCGGCACGCGGAAGCCACGCCCGCCTCGCCCGCGCGCGCCGGAAGCGCCTCCACCAGCGCCTGGATTGCGCTCGCAGGACAAATGAACGACGAGAGTTGTTTCCGCAAACTGTACTGCTTCGGAGGTCGTAATGAGAAACTAATGTGTAGATGCAGCTTCAAACAGTTGTCCTGCTATCGTTCAGAATATCATCGATGCACCAGGAAAGAATCACGTTTCAACAAAATTGTCATTTTTTAGTAAAGTGAAGAACTACGTTCAGAAAGTAGCATATGGATGGGTATACTATAATCTTCCGCAATGAAATATGTATTTTATACTAATTCAGATCTTACATTCCAGCAAACATTTTGCGTGGAATTTTCAGTACTCCGCTGGGAGAAGTTTATTACAAAATACATGGAAGATTATTTCTATTTTGCCAATCCATACGGATTTCCACAACGTCTCTACGGTAACCACCGCGTGGAATCAGTATAGTTTATTAATAAAATGTCAAAGATAGTTCACTGCACAGCCTGTGTAGAACAATGTTGACACAGTTGTCTCTGGGCGCAAACTAAACGTCTTCGCCTAAAGGCGGCTCCATATATTCGGCGGCTGCAGCTACTGCTCGTCCAATCCCGAACAGCTGATGTGTTCGGTGAATGTTCGCTCCCCTTGATGTGACCTAAAGACCGATATGCGGCAGATAGGGCGAGCACCATATGTTCGTCACTAGGCAAAAAGCGAGCAACTCATCCACACTACTCGAAATTCGGCGAGCGGTTGCTCGCTGTTCACTGAATAACAAATGTGTGGAGCCGCCTTATGAGAAATCATTCTCTTGCAAAAGATAATTTTCGAAACGAGTCACTTTTCTCGCGCAGCGACGATACATGAAATTTAATGCATCCGCTTCCCCAAGCAAAAGTTCCCTAGGCCCAATTTACGCAAACAGAAATGAGACATACGTTTCAGGAATAATTGGATTTTCAAATTCACAAAAAAAGTCAATCATCAAAAAAATATTTTAAAACCACCAATAACTTCAAAGGGTTTTTTCCCAGATCATTCACTGGTACATTCATTAATAACATATGTTATTAATTTATTAGTATTACCTATATTCAAAATTTCTTCACCAGCTAAAAAAATATTAAGAACTTTACAACAAAGCTAATAACACCAAATCTGTAACTAATTATTCTCTTTCTTTTTAAAACTCCCTTGTTTAAGGACCCTTCTCAGGTCGCCACTGCAGCACGCTTCCGATTAGTGGCAGGGCCCTTCACATGCCGCCGCCGCCGCACCGCCGCACCGCCGCCCGCCGTGGAAAGATGAGGGTTCGCCGAGCCCGACCCGTGGACGACGACGAAATCAGGGACGCAGCAGGTAGCCCAGTGGGAAGACCATTATGCGCAAAGCTGTGTCTGCTAGCGGTGGCGCGTACGCCCTTCGGCGCTGCTGGAGGTGAGAGTCCGCCGTCGATCGCCACAGCAGCGCGAACCCGCCGCACGTGGGAAGACCTCCATTTATACTACGATTTCTCTAACTTTGCCCCTCAAGGCCACTCAAGGCCACTCAAGGCCCATCTTTGAAATGGAATATCACACGGCATTTCGCGTCTTTCTCGGTCTTGCCGGTAGAAATCGCATGATCGCAAGCACTGCTTGATACGGTCCGCGATCATGCCAAATCTAGCGGAGCGACTGAGAAAGATGCGAAATACTATGTCATATTCCATCACCAAGATGGGCTTTGAGTGGCCTTGAGGGGCAAAGTTAGAAAAATGTTTCGCGACCAGCCGCGGCGCTCGGAAGCACGCTGCAGCAACGCCGAGGAATGGGCGCGGGGGCGAAGGCTCAGGGGAGTGGCGCGCGCTGGCGGCGGCGCTGGGCGTCAGTGACCTTGTGCGCATGTAACGGGGATTCCCCGGCGAATTGCCCGCCCCACTGCCACTTCCCCACCCCCTCACACGTGATGCACCCACGCCGCCCCTTTGCGTTGCGTTATTCACTTAAGGCCTCCCTGTTAACAAAGTTTAATCCTTGGCATGTGCAGCGTTTTAGACTATAAAAGAACACAATAAGACCTTGCATTGAGCTTGCAATAGACTAGCGACTGGAAAAACATTGAAAGAAGTGACGTATAGGATATATTTTGCATCATAAACATTCATCTGCCACTTGTTTGGATTTTGTGTAATGATTGTACTGTAGTAGTTGATTTCCCCAATTACTACATCGCTTAAATACATTGCATTGATACATCGCTTAAATACATCACAATCGTTTCTTCCGTTTCAAATGAAAATTAGTACGAGCTCAGATTATGGGTTATAAGATCAAAATATTTTGAGTGAAAAATGATGAATGTCCTTGCCAGCGCATTACTGTTGGCGCAACAAGTTTAATGCTGAATCGCAAAATATCTTGAGAAGGCTGTTTTGAAGACAGTTCACTTGCACGGATTCCTAACTCAATATCAAATTCTAAAAGATAACATTTAAAAAATATTTCAAATATTATAAATCGTTACGTAATACAAAGCAGGACAAGGCTCTTATAACATCAAAGAAAATATATTTGCTAAAATAATACGCTCAATTCAATTTATTGGTTCTGTGTAGAGTCACTGGCATTTTTGTGAATGTCATTTCCAGGTAAGTGACGTGTCTCATTGGTCGAAGTGCGCGTTCAACTGCAGCCAAAGAAATCCAAAGATAGTGACCAATCTCCTCCTTATGGGGCTCAGCCAACTCACGACAGAAAACACGCGCAGATCCTGCGGGGGCCCCAGCGGAAACGGGAGGCCCCCGACATCCGGTCAGCACGTGGTCGAAGGGGCCAGCTCTAATTGCCCTAATTGTCCTGATCGCCATGAGGCGGCCGGGGTCGCGCCCTACGTCCACAGCGCAGGGCGTTAAGGGCGCGCCCTCCGGCGACGCCCTGATGAGCGCGGCGCGCTCTAATGGCCGAGGAGGCAATCGAGAGGGCCAGGTGCACGGCGGACACAAAGGCACCGGAAGAGCGCGCTGCGGAAAGTCCGGCACTCCGAAAATATTTAGCCCTCATGAACACATCTCCACAAAAACACTAATGAGGATTATATTTCGAATTTTATGATTGCTTAAATTACTTCTCTGAACATTGAGGCCGGAGAACTTCTACATGACGAATTTAACGAAAGACAATTGGCACGAACGTAATGAGCAGTAATGGAACAATGCCGGTTTTTTCGATTTACACCACTTTCGACTATGTAACAATTGTTCGCCGAGGCCCATGTGTTCAACCCTTAACAAAAGGCGGGTTCTTCAAGGCGAATTACTTCTAGGGCAGTCTCTGAAGTAAAATAAATTTCAAATTCAGCATAAATTAAAAATGATTTATAAGAAAACATCAAAGTGGCTGGACACTACACCATAGATCCCCCCCTCTCAATAGCAAAAATGCCATAGTGTATCATGTTATAATATTTCGCTTTCCACAATATCGTATTTTGTATTGTTCGTTAGCAGAAGTACAAGTTGGGACGCCAGTCAAAGTGGCAAACGCAGCTCCTGGTACTGTGGCGTAGCGCCTCCGACCAGCCCAAGCCTAGTTTCTATCCCAGCCCTATAAGGATCTCCCAGCCCTATAATGATCTCCCATCCTTATAGGGATACATCGACAATTTCAATGTTTCGAAATATCGATGTTCCAAAACCTCGAAGTTTAAAATTAAAACATCGATATTACATCGCCCCTAAACATCGATGTTTTGAAAAATGGTCAAGGCACCTCTCAGAATTAGGTTTGTGCAGCGGAGAATTTAATTTATCAATGTCTGATTATTCATTTAGAATTAAGATTTCACTGACCAAACAAGCTAAAAAATAAGTACAGTGAACAAAATTTGGTCTGAAAGCTTGAACGCAAAGGGTTAGAGCTTTCTCAATTTGCCTCAGATGTGGGAAGAAGGCGGGAGGTCCTACGCCTATTGCACATACATTGAGATTTTTTCCGCATGCGAAATACGAGGAAAGGCTTAAGAGATCGCCAGGGCAGCAGGGTCATCTCTCTGGGTAGAGATAGTGTGGTTGATGTATTACAAGAAGCATTTGCTTCCTTCGATCACATGAACAGACTCCATTTGTAATTTCATATTTTAACTTTGGGAAAATTGTTACTACGAAACTTTTTCATACACAAACAAATAAGCTATAAAACACCGAGCACAATCATCGGCCTTAATCAATCTTATTTGACAGTGGTGCGATACGAATACGTACATATTGCGATACGAATTTATTCCTTTTAATAACTATCCGAAAATATTTTTGCTTGTAAGTTCGTAACAAGTTAAAAATGAATAGTAACTGAAAACTTTTGGGGGAAGAAATTTATCTCATTTCCCTCCCTGTGGATCCCGCGTGGATCCGCGTCGATGTCGATAAAACATCGTTTTGCAAACATCGGCGTCACATCCCTAAGTTTGACCTGCGGCTTCGGCGCACGCGCGAAAGTGAGGAGGTGGAGGCCGGTGCAGGTGCCGCGACTCGACGCGACGCGGCTGCGTCAGGCAACGGAGGCTGTTGACACGGGCGGCGGCGGCGGCGGCGGCGCAGCGCGCTGACCTACTTCCGGCGCCGCTGCATTTCGCCGCCGCCGCCGCCGCCGCCGCGGCGCACGCGCTCGCGCAGAGGCCGCGCGGGGCGACGGCCGCGCCGCACAGTGTGCCCAAACACACGCTTCGGTGGACGACATTCGGAACTCATTCATCCGTTCCCAAACGACGCGAAAGGTAACGTGGTAACAAAATCAGTAGTATTTTCTATGGGACAGACTGTGAAACATCACAGTGCGCAAAGCACGTTTCTTCTTTTTCCTGGGGAGAAGTGCAAGCGGTAAAACATTACGGTGGATAGACACTTCCATCCTTGAATGTAGTTTCATACCTGAGAATCCCCCTGTTTTATACTTAAATATTTATCGATTTACATTACTTTGCACCTCGTGTTTCCGGGAGCGACAACGCCTTTGGCAATGCCATGAGTGTGGAGTATACAAGTCAAACTGCGCATGAACGAACAACTCGCTCGCCTGGGAAATTCAGGGCAATAGCCTACAACTAACTTTTTCACAAGACTGTCATGGGCCAAATATGGAGGGATGTACCGCCACTCTGGTGAATTTGTACAACCCTTACTTTTAAATCTCTGCCAGTCGCTCTGGATGTGGAACCCGCGAACACTAATACGCGAGTTAACTTGCTCGAGACCTTGACATGCCTGGTGTAGGGTAGTTCATATCGGAGTCGCTAGAACGTTACGTCCGGCGGCGTCTTACGCGTCGCTTTGGGAGTCTTTCTCCTCCAAGTATTTCTGTCGGCAGGGAATTGTTCGTATCAATAATGCCAACGCTGTGAATTTATAATAGAGAATAGTCGAAATACAGTACACTTCATAACTTCTTTATTCATTCCCAAAAAGCGCGAAAGGTAACGTGAACACAAAATCAGTAGCATTGTCTGTAGGGCAGAATGTGTAACATCACAGTGCGCAAAGCACGTTTCTTCTTTTCTTTGGGGAGCAGTGCCAGAGGAAATATTATGGTGAATAAGACTTCCATCCTTCAATGTAGTTTCATACCTGAGAATCTCCCGTTTCCAATTTAATTATTTATCGATTTATATTGCTTTTACGCATACTCAGCAGTGCAACAGTGAGATTTAGCACATCTTAGATTCTAAACTAGTTTGAGGATAAGAATTTGCCCAATATCGGCGAAAATAGGGGGCGTCCGCTTGGTTGGAGGACGCACGAATTTCTGGAGTGCCATAGGTACACGTTAAAGAAATGCAAACTTTCCTCCTTTCGTCTTGCTTCCTTCGAGTTAGTACCTGAACGTGATGAGTCACTTGCTTAAAATGGAAGATGTTGAGTCACAGACCCGCATTATTAAAGTCGTCCTCGCGTTAAACGTTATTCTGAAAGTAGAAGCGTCCACTAAATTGGACGAACTAATGTGGCAATTTTAGTATATGGAGCCGCGCCTCGGGATAAAACCTTTTGTCCCGTCACCGTTGGAAACCGCCGCGGACAGGTGTGAAGGAGGCCATTACCTTGTTTGCAGGACAAACTAGTGTAGTACTAAAAAGTGTGTTAGAAAGCTTTTGTGATAAAATATTAGGATAAGAATAGAAGATTCTACTGGCATTCACAAAAGAAAGTAAAAGGGGCGATTTATTCTTCAAAAGGAAGAAGCAGGAAGCATAAAAATAAAGAAAGAAAAAATGTACAAAATTGGCCAGATTTACGAGTATGGATGAAACGTAGGACATTGACACACAAATGAAAGCTCTTCACGGTTGAGGCATCCGCACGAGAGTCCCTTCTTATCTTTAACCAAGAAGGCAATCAACAAACATCCAGGTCCACTGCAAGAGATTCTATGCCTGTTCAACACCTCAGCCAACTTCGATCCTTGAACGGACAATCATTTCCTTTATCTAAAGAATAATACATTCATTTCCCATCGCAGCATGCAAGTGAATTCCGATGTCACAAGACTTCAGCGACGTCCAAGGTCCTTCAATTCCCCAGGCGCATTTGGCCTTCCCCAGACGACCTTCGCGGCGGCAGGAGGCCTGCCTATTGAACAGTTGTGCGTTTGCATCCCGAATACGGCAAGAGCATTCGAATCACGTGTCATCAAACGCAAAGGCAAATCTCTACACCTCCCATTACGTCGTTCATACAATCATTCCTTGCTTACTAATTGCCCGGAAACGCCAGGCACAAGGTGTCTGCTACTTGGTGTCTACGATTCGAAAGCCGAAGAAGTACACGTAGCTTCTCGGCGCCGCCGACACTCGTTCGTGATTACAAGCCCTCACAGCTGCACCTGCGGCGCCGCCAGCGCTCCCACGCGGCGTGTGCGCTCCCCCTCCCGCCCCCGCCCCGCCCCGCCCCGCCCCGCGCCGCCCGCTGGGGGCCGCCAAAGGGCGCGGGATCGGCTCCCGGCGCGGCGCGTTCCTCCTCGTCAGCCGCGGAGATCCGCGCGTGATACGCCGCCCGCGCCGTTATGGCGCCTCGCCGCAGGAACGCCTGGCTGTGAATAGCAGCACGATCGGACGGCGCGCTTCCCGAACGCGTTGCTTTGCTTCGTGCATTTTTCCGCTCTTTGGTTGCATTTACGCCGGTCTGGTGCAGAAAGTGTAGAACGAATTTTCTGTTGCGATCCTCCGAGTCATAGAATTGTTTATATTTGTTTAAAGTTGTGGAAATTGGACAGAATGTTAAACAATCCATCTTCGTCGTCGAATGCGAACTCGTCCTATGATTCAAGGTTTTGCGTCTAGCAACGTGCTTAACGGTTTATAGAATCATCTTTTAATTCTCAGTGATCTGTCAGTCACACCTTTCAAGATTTAGAAATACTGTGAGAAAGTCTTAGATTTGTTACACGATTTATTTCTTTTTTTACTGCGTCTGATTCCTTCCTCTTCAAGATTTAAATTTATACATTAGCTTCCGTGAAGGAAAAGAACTCAAAGAAACTCCACTATTTCAAAGTTATTAGAAAAATGAATTGTTCAAAATCATTAATTTTTTTTAAAATTCTCGATCCACACAAAAAATAGTACATTGATGTATCTTAGAAGATTGCAGGTGCATTTACCGAGCACAAAAATGCTTCTTACTCTGCTTTGTGGGACGAACCTCTTTCCCAGTAAGTCGTTTCGTGGGGAGGGGGGCTGGCTTCCGAGCCCCTGTGTCGAGGGGCACGTGGCGCCGGCCGCGTGGTGCGCAGGCGCACGTGCATGGCGCGGCGCGGGGCGGAGGCGAGTGTTGACCCTGGGTAACGGGACCGGCTACTGGAGCAGCGGCGCCGCGGGCTTAGGGCCCCGAGCCCCGCGCGCTGCCCAGCGCTCGGCGGGGCGGCGGAGGGCCGGGGAACCGAGGGCAAAGGGCTTCAGTGGTCATCGTGCAGGGAGGGTAACATAAGCTGTAGCCTCACTCACCCGAAAAAGTATTATTTCAGTTTCCAGAATTTCGGGTTGGTTCTAAAGAGATAAAAGTTGCTGTGAATGGCTATAGAGTACCTAATTGTTTCTCTTTCATGCCACAATCACAAAGTAAAAACATCGAGGCCTTATTAATAGCTGATTCAAATCCTACCAACTATAGTTTGTAGGATTTGAACCCTTTATCTTTCATTCCGTTTCGGACCGGATGCCGTCACGCGTTGCCTGCATTTTTGACAATCTTAGGACATATTTTAGTTACTGCTCTTATGGAATTAAATACCACTCAAAATTAAATTATTTGATATATATAAATATATGATTGAATACATAGAATTTATTCAATATAGTACGTTCAAGGAGAAATATTTTTGCTGCTAAACATTCAAAGCTTACTTGCTGGGAAATATTATAGTGAGCTATGCGAAAAGTTTCCAGCTAAACATTTCCATAGACAGATGATAAACCAGCAGTTCGTGGTCCAAAGGATGACAGTGGCTATATGATTAGCATGTTCGCTGCGTCGGAAGAAAAAGGTCCCGGGGTCGACGCATAAGCTGAATTCGTGGTGTGTAAAAACAGCAACAAGCAAAGTGGGTGGAGCGTCACTAATTCCAAGGAGATGCAATAGTGATATCTAAAACTAGGAGTGAAAGAAATAAAATGCTTGCATTTTCAAGAAATAACAAATAAAATGGAAGAAAATAGTGATATCTTAACGAAACTGAGAAGAATCCCATTGGCCAATATATTCGACTTCGCGAAGTTAAAAGTGGCCAAATTCAAAGTGTTTCATTACTCACATTATCTGATAACTCGGATTTTCTCTCATACCTTTCGAACTATCAAGACTTGTATTCAAAATTTCAAACATCGAGTTATTGAAGTTCCAGACTTAATCCAGATAACTAAATAATGGCATGGAGTGAGGGCGGAATCGAGAGAGGATGGCTGATTGTTACTGATTTCCGGGCGCGTCAACTATTAGGGTCATTAGTCCCGTAAGTGTAGTGCATATTTTTGCTCGGGAGGTGGCGGGTGGTCTTCCCCCCGCTGAATGGCGAGATCCCGCGTCGATCTACCGTCGGCTAACGGGATTTTCCCAATGAGATATCTCCACCGCCCTTGCCGGACAAGCTCTACGCTCCCGACCAGTCTCCCGGCACGTGTTGAAGTATAGTGCATGTTAATGTAAGTGTGTGTAAGGGGAGAGTGTAGGACAAGGAAGGGGTAGGAAAGATCGCGCGCGGTTCGTGGCCCGTTTGTTGGGAGACTCATCGGGCATTCGCCTATTACTGATCGGAGAAACCACGGAAAACAACCGATCAGGGAAGCCGGCCGCTATTCTCCTCCAGACTGTGATTGAATTCGACACAGTGAATGTTTTGTCGAAATAGTGCCGAAATTTTTGCCACCGTTGGGACTCGAACCTAGGACCTCCCGGTCAGAGGCCCTGCAGTGACATCAGTAGATGCCCTGAGCCATCTCTCCCGGTCTGAATCGGTATACGCTCTTAGCCACGTTGGGATACACTCTAGATCAGCGCTGCCCAACTGGCGGCCCGTGGGCCACATGCGGCCAGCGGTTTCATTTATCGTGACCCGCGAAAGGTTCCTAGTCAAATGTGAAACCCCCTTGAATCCATGTCGGGTGAGAGCATTGCGCGCCTAGCGCACGCGCCCTGTTGGCATCAGCACCTCCCTTCATGTAAAAATAGGTGAAGTTTAGATTTATGGATTTTTTTGTAGTAAATTCAGAAATTCAAAATCATTCCAATGTGTTTTACTGCATTGTGCATGGTATGACCTGATATCACGCATGGTACCATTCCCCCTCCCCTTTCAGAGGAGCAAGGCAAACTGCCGAAATCAACAATACGGGGCCACGTGGGATCCCCCGAGTAATGCACATTTGGCCCGCAACCATATTAAAGGATGTGGCCCTTGATGTCTTTTAAGTTGGACACCCCTGATCTAGATGATAAGTAAATAATGGCATGGGGAGGGGGCGATTGGGAGCCGAGAAGGAACGCGAGTGGGTGGCGGGGCACCAATCGCGGATAGAGCGCCTATCGGCAGCGGGCGGCGGCGGCGGGCGGCGCGGCGCGCGGCCGTGCATTCGTAATCGCCTCCCCGGGCCGCCGCGCCGCGCCGCGCCGCGCGCGCGTCCAGGTGCGGGCGCATCCTCCATACAAAGGAGGCTTACGTAAGGCGGCGTAACAGCTCCTTCGGGGGGAAATAATGGCGCGATTACGGAACAAAGGGGCTCCGGCAACGGGAGCGGACGCACTTGCGAAACGGCGCGGCGGCCTCGCCTCGCCAGTAGCCGCGTCGGGGATCGCGGTGGCCCAAGGCCACGCCCACGCGGGACGCGGCTCCCCTCGTCCTACACCTGCATCTGAACGAAAATAAAACCCTCATTTTATGGCAATTTTTTATAGAATGTTTCTCCTCTTAAAATCTATTAAAGAATATTGGATTAGCGGTGAGTTGTCGTTGGCATTTAAAATGAAATAATTATTGGCGTTGTCATTGCCAACACTATTAATTATTAAAAGAGCAACTTTCCATGGAAAATCATCAGTTTCCTGCTACATGAAATACAAACATTAATATACTCTGCCCCCTTTTCTTTCTTTAATTTCTGAAGATGTAAATCCTATTTTTAAAATTATGTACGATTATCATAAACAATAAACTCTCAATTAACTATGTACTATTATTATCTATTAATCCTTATGTTTTAATCTCTTTATATTTCTTGTCCCAGGAAACTGATGATGAAGCATGCGACATCGAAAGTTGCTCTTAATAAATAATATTGAAAAGCTGCTTAGCAATAAACGATATTGTTGGCAATGACAACACCTATAATTATTTCATTTATTAATGAACTACTAGATATATTAACTAAGTAAAGTGGTATCAAATAGTGAAAAATAGATATATGTATGTAGTATTTATGTATGTACTTGGCGCGACAATGGGATCCGTCCTACTGGCGAACGTCCCTGCCTCGCGGCCATGGGTTAAGGGAGTACGTGTTGTTAGTTCGAAGACATCCCCACGTCATATTCAGGTCTTCTCAACCTGAGAAGTGACTTTTCTCATCGTCACACAGCAATGTATACTGGGGACACTGCAAGGAAAACGGACACAATAGTCTTGCCTCGACTGGGAATCGAATCCGGGGCCGCATAGTCGAAATCGAGCACGCTGACCAAGAGCTAGACCCGAGGAGAAATAAGAGGTACAATTGAAAATTATATTTATGTGAATTTATGTTCGTACAACTTGAATCATCTTTTAGACTAGTCATAAATAATATTCACTGCTGAAACTCCATTAACAGTCTATTCAAATCTTATAACAAAATTGATATTAAATAACGAAAATGATAAACAATACGCTGAAAGGAATTTGATTTGTTTACCATAACATTTTTAATGAAAAAATCTAACTATTTCTGTTGCTACACAAATTTATAATTACTTCTATATTATTTTCTCAGACGAAAGGTGAATTCCTTTGCTAGTTGAGGCGTCTCACAGGTTTACGTCCAATTATATTGCTCTTACAAAAGTATCAAATTTTGAGAACGAGATTGGTGTTGTCTCTGGATTTTCTTCACCCGCCAACCCTATTCGTTTCAAACGCATGCATATTCAGGAACTATCAGCACTAATGCAAATGCCGAGCAGGGATCCCGCCACCTGGCTGTAAGTGGGAATCAACTGAGTAAATAACCCAAGTGACTACTCGGAACGAGAAGGCGGGAGAAATCTCTTGCATACGAAGCAGGCTGTCGATCGTTTGAACTTCTTCGGTCTCTATTTACTTCAGCGCAAACATCCTTAACAAAACAACACTGGGAATCTTCTTATGCACATATTATTCTTGGACATATATTGCTCAGTTCACGCCTATTTTCCATCTTGTCTTCCTCGCGCGTACTTACACACCTAACGCAGCATTCCTTGTCCTTGCACCTTTCCGTAACACCTTGCACTTTTAAACTGTATTACGTTTACTTAATGATTCATCACAACAGAGGAAAACAAGCTATATATGACCTACTTAATTTTCAAGTTAAACTGGTGACTACTAATCTTAACAAGAGCTCTTTGAACAAACAATACAATGACGACAGTAACTAAATTTGCCTTCGAGTCTGGAATGGATGAGACTAATTGTTATGTAATTACGATGATACGAAATGCAACACGGGAGAGAGAAAATGTGCAGGGGATCCGCTTTGTCCACGTCAAATTTGACATGATCGACTTGGATATGAAATTTGATACTCAGGATGTGTGGAAGAGTATGTCGACCGTTAAGAAAGCGTGTGCCCCTAGCTGAAGACAGACAGATCGACAGAGAGTGTATTTTGAATGGAATGATAGTGAAGGAAATTTCAGTACTACAAAATATTTCAAATGCTATGTCAACACAGTTCTAGTTCTTTCTAGCATCCGAGTCAACTAATACTTTAAAACCTGTCGAATAATCTAGACTGTCTCAATTCTATCTCAAATTCTCTTCAATCTGATCTTGTTAATTAATACCATTAGGCCAGTAAACAGCAAATAACATAAGTGGTGTTTGTAAACAGGGTTGAAGTTTGTAAACAGTGGCGATAGCCGAGGTTTATAATCGATCGAATCTGTTATCTGTTGTCAGTTGTGTTATCGGCCGTGCAATACTTTTCAAACTTTCGGTATACGGAAAAAAATGTGTAAGCAAGAAACACCATTTCTTGAAATAAGTATTCTCACGCGCCATCTTTAGCTACAATGCATTTGTTTCAATTGTAGACGGAAGACTTTAAATCCTTAATGGACACCGGCCGTTTAGAGAGTTCCTCTGTCTGGTTAGTTAATCTTTATAACAGTGCGTGTTACAAAAAAACTTATATTTTTTCCCTTTACATAAAATATTACCCCCAATTTCGTGCCCAGGGCTAGAGTCGACTGTTGCCCTCGCCGCCCCTTCTATCCCTCGGCCTGCACATTCGGGCGGGGGCGGAGCGAGGGAGGACGTGCCGTGAGTGCCGGAGCAGGGCGTGGCTCTGCGTCGTGGCAGAGGGTGGGGGGAGGGCATGGAGTAATTATGAGCGTCAATATTTGCGCGGCCAAGGAGCGGCTCTCGGCGCCGGCACTCGCCGCTGGAGGGCCGCCAGCGCAAACACTGCGGCCGAGCGCCGCGCCAGGCAGGGCAGCGCAGAGCAGCGCAGGGCAGAGCGACGACAAGGCGCAGGGCGCCCCTGCACACAGCCACGCCACCGCCCTCGCCGGCTGGACAAGCACCGCCAGTTCCCTTGGGCCTCGGATTTTAGGTGGCGTCCATAAATTACGGAACGCTAAAGAGAGGGAAGGGGCTTTGAGGCACCGTTACGCTGCTTTACGTAGGGGAAGGGGGTTTGGTTTGTAATTACATTATTTTTTTTTTATATTTCAACGTTTGCTTAAATAATTCCTTTTATTCAGGGTCATAAGAAAATTAAAAAATAACATTTAAAAAATGAAATTAAATAAATATACATGAATTAAAAGATGAATATATTGATGCAGTGAATAAATATTTTTCCACCAGTTTTATATTAATTGGATCTGTTAAATTACGAAGAAAATATTCAAAATTGATCTACAGAATATTTTAGAATCCTATCGAATCGATGCGGAAGACTCTCGCCAATGCGTCATCCATGACGACGGTGTCCGACTTTTTTTGCCTGTGCGTCCTTCCTTCTTTTAAAACTTCCCCCACTGTATTATTAGGTTCAGTGACCATCGCCAACTAATGATGACGATAATTATCATAAATTTTAATATATAATGCAAATAAAATTTATGCACACTGTTTTTACAGTTATATAATTTATTTGTACTTATTGTAAATGACGGTGTTGATCCAAGAGTTATGTAATTATTTAGGGGGGTCAAGTTCGCGAGTGTTAGAGGAGGCTATGCAAAATTCTCCAAATTTGCTTTACATTATTCATGGACGACCCATTATTTCGTCTCCTGGAAGTGTTAGAACAAGATAACTATTCGTCCTTCGTGAGTCGTATCTAACTACTACATGGAATGTAGAACAACGTTGGCAAGCAACGAAACGATCTCCTGCAATGCTGATATGCACGTTGGATCTTTGATACATAGATTCAGTGAGTTTCTTCTATTGACGGAGATTTTCGTCATTATTTCATGACATACATCTGTAGCATTCATTTTCAGCTTATCATTGCTAGTGTTGACGCTTTTGAAAGATAGAGATGATGAGGAAGCATAAACGAGGAAAGTGAATCATAGCAGAGAAGAGGGACCAATCGTTACAAAGGCTTGCAGTGGCCTGTGCATATTTCTCTTCAAAACTTAAAATCTTAAATAAGTGTTATTAATTACGTGAATCATAAAAATACAATCATATGTCCCATATGACGTTAGACACGAATTTGGAATCACGTCGATTTTATGTAAAAATAAAAACGATAATAATAATAATAATAATAATAATAATAATAATAATAATAATAAGAAGAAGAAGAAGAAGAAGAAGAAGAAGTCAATATTCTTTAGATTTTATTATAAAAGGTTCTTATAGACAAGAAAAAACAAAAAAAACAGTTATTACTTTTATAATATATTTTATCGTTTAAAATGAATTGGAAGTCGCGAGCGCAGCCTCCCAACGCGGAAGAGCGCGGGCGCTGCGTTGCGGGAGGAGATTCCGGGAAGGCAGATCGCGCGGGGAGGCGTGCGTGCGTGCGTGCGTCTCGCGGTGATTATCTCTCTCGCGCGCGTGTGTGTGTGTGGGCGCGGTGCGGCGCGGCGCGGGCGTACGGGTGCGCGAGCGGGGGCGGGCGGAGAGCGGAAGGAGGGGAGGGGCGATCGATTGCCGCCTCCGGGCGCGAACCCCTGGCCGCCGGGGTCAAAGCACGCATGCGACCGCCTCCGCCTCCGCCCCCGCCCGCGCTGCGCGCAGCCGCTTCCGCCAGAGGGAGCCGCCGGCGATGAGCAAGCGGTCGCGGCTCCCGCGCGGGCTCTCCGCTCCAACAGGCTGCGATGCCAACCGAGCGGTGGAGCGAAATCGCTTCTAGAGAGGGGAGACGCGTGTGAAGAAATATGGCAAACTTAATGGTGATATAAAAGTACTTTTTTCTTTGATAGAAAAATGAAGGATTGTACGAACGGCTACGCGTCCGTGAAATTAATATTTTGTTTAGTCGTCTGAAAAATATGACGTCACAGTGAAAACAGTTCTTATATTCTGCTTTCTTGATTGTTATAGTATCAAGTCGAATGTATTCCTGTTAGGAAACAATTCTGTAGCATTTATTTCTCTAATGACTTGTGTTTCAGCAATAAGAAAACGCTACCATCAGCATATGGCATCTGACTATTTTTATTAAAAGTACCTTTCATCCTGTGCGACTTCATGACTTCTTAACACGTACTCCAGCGGGATGACTTCATTGCGCTCAACCCATAATTCAACAAGGCTGTGATGCCGTCGCGGCGCCTGCGTGGTAAACGCAAGAGCGTGCGCGCGTGTGGGCGCGGGGCCGGGGCCGGGGCCAGGGCCCGAGGCAGGCAAAGCGCGGCGCATAGGACGGGCGCCGTAGCCTCCTGGGTCAAAGGTGCGACGCCCGCGGCGACCACTCCAGGCGCGCCGCCGATGGCATTTGTTTGGAAATTACCCAGAGAAGGTAGCAATAAACGGCGAGTGTTTTCAAAGCGGTAATAAATTGCTGATTTCGTACGTTCTTTCCGTCTGGGCGGGCGGGAGCGGGCTGTGGCGGGCGGGGGAGGGCGGGGTCGGATGGGGACGGGGACCGGGGAAGAGCGAGAGCGGTTGGAGATGAGCGGGCGGAAGCGGGGACGGGGCACGGTCGGGCGGGAGAGAGCAGGGACGGATGGAGGCGGACGAGAGCGGGTGGAGGCGGGTTGGGGTGGACGGGGGCGGGTGGAGGCGGGCGTGAGCGGGCGGGGGTGGGCGTGAACGGGCGGGGGTGGGCGGGGACGGGCGAGGGCTGGCGGGAACGGGCGGGGGCAGTCGGGCGGGGACGGGTGGGGCGGGCGGGCGGGCGGGGACGGGTGGGGCTGGCGGGCGGGGACGGGTGGGGTGAGCGGGGCGGGCGGGCCGGGCGGGGCGGGCGGGCCGGGCGGGGCGGGCGGGCCGGGCGGGGCGGGCGGGGCGTGTGGGGCGGGCGGGGCGTGTGGGGCGGGTGGGGCGGGCGGGCGGGCGGGCGGGTGGGGCGGGCGGGCGGGCGGGCGGGCGGGCGGGGTGGGCGGGGTCGAGTGGAGGTGGGCAGGGTCGGGCAGGGTGGGGACTGGGCGGGCGGGAGCGGGGGCGGGCGGCGCTGTGGGAATCGCCGCGCGAGCAAACAGCCATAAAGGCCGCTGTCGCCCGCGGCGCCGCGTTGGCCGCGCCTGGGGGCCTGGCTTATTCGCTCTCCTAGCGCAGCCACCCGGAAAGGCCGCCGCGCCGACGGACTACGTGACGCCCACTCGCGGAAGGAAAGCACTTTGTTTAATTATTTAGATTTTCATCCTCCCCTTTCTTCTTCATCCGCTCGTACTACATCGCCTTCTCCTTTTTTCACGATATTCTATTCTTCCTCATTCTTTTTCTCATTATAACGCGGGAACGCTCATTCTCCTTTCACATTAACACACCACATGCAAACACACATCTTCGTACGGAATACAAAGGTTGTGAGGTTGTTATACCGACTGTTAATAATACTATACTGACTGATAATGGTTCCTTGAGCGTGTTCCCTTTAAAATGCGAGTATTAATAAGTGGTGTTTTATTTCGCCAAACCATTCGGAATATCCACGTAGTTTATTAGACAAAATATTCTTAGAATTGTCTTAAGATCTTATTTTCGAAGTTTCGACGTTTCCTCCCCGGACACCCTGTGTGTGTGTGTGTGTGTGTGTGTGTGTGTGTGTGTGTGTGTGTGTGTATGTATATATAAAAAAGTATATAAATTTCAATATTATCCAGTGATTCACTTCAAAGTGCATGAGAAATTTAAATACAAAATTTCTCATGTTTGTCTTTCTCGGTGAATAGTGATCACTCCCAAAAATAAGTTAATAGGTGCTATCCCGTCGTGGAATATATTCTAAAAATATTAAATGAAATGGTGAAAAAGAACTGTTACGTCAGTTGTTATCGAATTATCTTCATTATCTCTCTTTTTCTTCCTTTAATTTAAATATTATTAATACACATTTACACATTTTGGAGAATGCACACTCGTACAATATTCAGCGCCTGAGTTCTCTTCAAAAACCGAAGATGTTTTTTAAGAAAGATCTGTTTTATTATATTAGTTTCTCGGAAGGGAAAATCGTGCCGAGATATCGTTAAAAACATGGAAATCTGTTCATATGAAATTCAACAAATATAAATTATACTGAGTTATCTGATAAGAGCGTAACATTTATAACAAAAAACAAATACATTTCGAAAAAATGTTTTCAAGAATAAAAGCCCCTTCACTGAACTACCAGAGGACGCGGGGATCACAAATCATGCAAAAAAGTCAGAAGTTAAAGTTGCCGGACTGATATTTTACGAACTATACAAATATGCTGGCAAATAATATGTTTTATTAATGACTGTATTTTAACAGGTTTTAGCAATGCACTATGTTTAAAATACTATATGTTCTTTCTTGTTTCACTTTCAAAGTAAGTATGACTTTCCTTGAATTGAAACAGCGGAGATGTCAAACTTTAATCTTATCATTAAGATCAGAGAAATAAGAAACGCATCTGCAAATAAAACATGACTTTGCCTCCAAATTCCTTGGCAAGTGTGAATCATTCAAGGAAAGCTAGAGGTAACAAAATAACAAGTAAATGTGCATACATTTCTGATGTGGCAGCGCAAACTGTGGGTTTTCCGCGAACTAGTTGAACTCTTCGCTCTGCATAAAGTTCACGTACAGCGTAACTCATGATATGAGTCATCCGGGTTAAGGCACGCTTGCTTTCGCGAAATCCCCGCGCCCTCTCGTGATTCAGTGGAGAGCTTTTATTCTTGAAAACATGTTTCGAAATGTATTTGTTTTTTTGTTGTAAATGTTATGCTCTTATCAGATAACTCAGTATAATTTATATTTGTTGAATTTCATATGAACAGATTTCCATGTTTAACGATATCTCTACACGATTTTCCCTTCCGAGAATTTAAGATAATAAAACAGAAAAGTACTATAAGAACTTCGCTAATATTTACAATATACCGGGTGCCCCACCAACTATGGACCACCTTCATAACCTCTAAACGGTTCACGATACCGAAATGCTATTTTCGCTCAACAATGAGGAATTATAGGGCAAGCAATACGCTGTAGAAATATTGTTCGGAATATTTTTAGTTTCCGAAAAATTTATACTATTTGAATTTTTAAATGGAACAAAATATTTTTCTTACTAGCAGTGGATAGACCCTAAAAACCGGAGTAGGATGATACATAATTTGTTAATGTTTTGACAGTAGTTTGACTATGAAATTATACTTTCTGATAAGTGATTTCAAATTATACCGACGAAATTTTCTGTATTAACTCTTGCAACTGTCGCCATTTGCGAAGGTGATCCTCGTGATGCAAATACGTATTGGCGCGGGGGAGTGGCATCAATATTTATTATTGGGACAACCATCAATATTCATTATCAAAATGAAAGATTTTTTTTTTCACTTGTTCATTGAAATTGAACTTTTCTTCCACTGACTGAAACTCCATAGCATCGATAATTGAAACGAACAATCGATCTCTATGTCTAGACGCTGTAAAAACAAGCCAGAATTCTAAAACAGTTCAAATACAACAAAAGAGAATGATTGGTTGAATATTGTCATTTTAATTTCTCTATTTAATTCATCAGATTTTGCACAGATAGAAAAAAAGGTTATTGTTTACTGTTAATCAATTTCTCACTGTAAAGATACAAAAATAAACTACATCCTAGATAACTACAGAAAAACAGAAAACAAATATAAACACACATCATTTACGTGTACGTACATACAACACGCATCACACAACTTGTATGCTCTGCATCCCCCAAAGACAGCAATGTACATCTGCAGACGTGCGTGCAAGAACCGTCAAACTGATAATAAAGTTTTGTGGCACTTTGAATCGATGCTTTGGAATTTCCACCAGAAGAAGAATTTCAACCAGTTCAATTCTATTGAATCAACGAGAAAAAATCTTTCATTCTGATTCATATCTATACTGCGTGCCTCGTGTTACTTACCTCACGTTTCCTCATTGAGCGAAAAATTGCATTTCGATATTGCCAACCGTTTAGAAGTTATCAGAGTGACCCATAGTTCTTGGGACATCCTTATAAATCCTAGAGGATTTTAATAGTATTAAACGATAAATTAAAACTGTGTAAGGTTAAAAAATGTTCAAACTCCAAGAGCACACACTAATTCCAGTTATAAGTAATATAATAATATGTAATCTGAATGTCGTAGCTGTATTAAAAAAAAATAAGCAATTTTTGTGGACTACATCTTTTGAATGAATGCGAATAGCTTAACTGATTCTTCTGACGGAGCTCTCTACGTCTCTTGAATAATGAATGTTCTCCTACGTGTATCTATGTTTTCATCTGAATTTTTTCCAACATTATCAGAACTTTGAAACGAACACCAGGAAAACATTAATGTGTCATAAAAAATAAATCGGAGGCGAAGAAGAGTGAGGAATGACGCGCTCGAGAAGTAGACAACAAAAAGACGGAGATATGACGGGAGCAGGGAGGAGGGAAAATGGGAGATTATAGCTAGATGGTACTGAAGAATAAGCAGACGGAAGTGTGAGAGAATGGTAGAAAGTAATGAAAGAGACCGGGACGATGAGAGGCTGAGACGATGAGAGGCCGGAACGACGAGAAGTCGGGCCGTCAAGAGGCGGAGACGTCAAGAGGCCGGGACGTCAAGAAGCCGGGACGCCGAGAAGCCGGGACGCCGAAAGGCCAGAAAAACGAAAGTCCTGGTCGACGAGAGGCCTGGACGACGAGAGGCCTCGTCGACGAGAGGCCTGGACGACGAGAGGCCTGGACGACGAGAGGCCTGGACGACGAGAGGCCTGGACGGCGAGAGGCCTGGACGACGAGATGCCTGGACGACGAGATGCCTGGACGACGAGATGCCTGGACGACGAGATGCCTGGACGACGAGAGACCTGGACGATGAGAGGCCTGGATCGTCATCGAGGTCGGAAAAACAGAGGACGGCAAGACTAGAAGACGAGAAGGCGAGAGGGCGAGCGGGAGGCGAGGAGCGGAATGCCAGGCGAAAGGATGAGCTGCCCGGCGTTTGGGCAGCGGGGGAGGAACGAGGGGAGGGGAGGGGCGGGGAGGGGAGGGAGGAGGTGGCGCGAGGAGCGTCGCCCCCGCGCGAGCGCAGTCATTCGGTCTCTGAACCGTCGACGGCTGTGACTTGTTTTGTGACCTCCGCCGGCGGCCGCGCAGCGCTGGCGCTGAGTGGGACGCCGCGCCGCGCCGCGCCGCGCCGGGCAGAGCCATGCGTCAGCGACTCAATCAATTAGACAAATTCTTCTCATGCAATTAGACGAGCAACGCCCAATTATACAATTTTAGACGTCCGTCATAATCGCACCTAGAAATAGCGCGAGCAGATTTCTTAAGAGTATCTAACATGTTCTAAATTGCTGGTTTAACTCAAATAACATCATACCGCTTGTAAAGAGTAAAACCCAAATGCTCATATTACATATAATTCAAATCCCTAAAAACGGAAATTCCATTTGTTTTCTTCTCTCCAAACGGAAATCGCATATTTCATCACTTAGTAATTAATATTGAGAATGGTGTAATGGTCTGTTTTCTTTTTAAATTTAGGGGAGGAGAATGAAATATATTCGGATCGTGGTACTTCATTTTCATTTAGGACATCACTTAGTTCGGAAACCTTCAGCCAAATTCATTCTTCATTGAAGAAGTATCACTCAGAAAGATGCAGCGAAGTCATTTTATAACTCTTTACCAAAGTAGATAATAATATTAAAACTAATGTTTGTATAAAATGCAGAAAAATGCTCGTGAGACAAGTGTTCCGTATGTGGCAATAGGATGTCGATAACAGAAGGCAACTGCGCGCGAGCGGCGGCGCGGGCCATGTGTCAGTGGCCGCTGGAGGAAAAGCGCGCGGTCTGGCGTCCCGCACGCCGCGCCGCTTCTGGGGAGCACGCGAGGCCGCAAGCCGACCTCTTGACGCAGCACTGCAAGTGCAATTCTGGAGATTTTCCGGGATAACTTTGTGTTAGATGTACCGCCTAAGACATCTAAACTGGGGATAAATGATTAATTTGACGCCCCACCTAGGAATGTCGGTTAGTTACAAAACGGGTTGAGAAGACAACTCGGTCGTCTACTATTTCGAACTACACCTAAAATAGGTAGGAAATAGTTAATTCAGACGATTAGAGCAGCAAGTCATTCTAATCTTATTCGAAAAGTGATGTCGTTCGCCGGAAGTTTTGCTGGTCCGGCAGCGAATTTAGGCCTTCAAATGTACTCAATTCCTGTACGCTAACTGCGGTGAACTGATATTTTCGAAAATCTTCAAAGAACAAATTACGAACAACTTTTTGTCTAAGCTTAACTCTTACATCTCAAAGTGAAAAATAGAAACATATTTATAAATTGATATTTAATAGATATTTAAATCATAAATTGATACTCATAAATATATTCCAACGATGCAACTGAAATAAAATTAACCAGTTAAGTATCTGAAGAAATTGAAGCAAAGATGTGAAAAGCGGAAACGATTTATATTAAAAGTCGGTAAATTACTGGATACTTCTTTATACAATAAACGCTACATTTCTGTAATCGCTGTTTTTTACAAGACAGGTGTAATCGCTCTCGCGTGCCACTTCTGCTGTCGTTTCTTGTTTTGATATAGTCTTCTGAATAGAAATATGTCACAATCGCATTCCGAGATACAGTGGTGAGAAGCTCTTAATTTATGAACCGGTTGCCGTATCTCGTAGTGGCCATGTAGCGTTCTCCTCTCGGGTAGCCACGGAAGTATTATGTTATCTGAATCATATGCTACAAGATAATCATAGGAATTTCAGTTGCACGTAAGGTAAGTGGTTTTCATTATGCTATAAAAAACTGCATTTGCGAGATTCTACAAAAATTTGATTAATGTCTTCCTCAAAAATCAACAACAAATATTATTTCTTCTGATAGTTGCCTAAATGCTGTACCAACAATATGACGCCTGCAAGTCGACATACTGTGATTTTTTTTCTATTTTTTCTATTTGTTAATACTCAGACTACCGGGTATATTATTCGTTATGCTTTTTATTCTGAATTTAAACCTTGGTTGAAAAAGTAAGCAAACGCTAGTTTCTACAGACTGTATGGTTGGTTGTTTTACAGAACATCTCCTGGGAAAAGTCTCTTGGTTTATGACCCCCCTTTAGGAGTGTCCTGGCGGGGAGAGAGAGGGAGGGGCGGGGCGGGGCTGACGTCGTGGGTCAGAGGACAACGCACTGTCCGTTCTCGCTCAGCGACAGATGCAGCGCTCTCTCAATGCAAGAGGGCCTAAGTGGGGAACTGTGTATCCACGATCGAACATGCACACATTTCTCCCTAATGCTGTTAACGGTAATAAATAAATTGATATCTAGCGAATTCCTTTCGGCCATTTCGAGGACTCATCGGTCCCGATGACTCCACGTTTTGGTTGTTGAAAAAAGTAAGATAAAATAGCTACATTAAGAATTATATAAACAACATTATTTCCTCGAGAATTCTTTTCAATTAATTGTCATGTAAACAAACGCGAGGCGAAGGCAAGTAAACAAAAACATCACATATCTTAAAGTCGACTCCACCCAGAATGTTAAAAAATTAAAAGAACAATATTTTCATCACGAGGCACTGTTGTTACAAATGAAACTCTCTCCTACATGCATTTAAAATATTCAGGGATCTTTCTGAGTTCATAAGTGAAATTCTGATCCCTTCAAATTAATGATCAATGATGGCATGAAACATTCTGTATTCGCCACCGTCATAATCTCTTTTGCCTTTCCCATCGTCATCGACATCACTACCATCCCTTCAAATATCATCTGGCCGTCAAGATCTTCCTTATCGGACAGAGAATATCACCACCACCATTGATCATAACACTTCCCTGAGCGTCGTAACCCTGTTACTTTGGGATTCAATTTAATACCCTCAATCATCATCCAGTTAATAGAAGCAACTTCCAACCACTTCCCCTTCACAACCTGCTTGTATTTTTACTTCCTCGCTACGGGGTAGAGAGAAAGTTATGTAATGCTGCGGGAAAAAACGGCGAATTATCAGCAGAAAAACTCTTATTACAGGGCCCTGGTAACGAAAAATTGGAACAATTCAAATGCTAAAGTTAGAAAAAAAATCCTCTAACACGTGGTGTAGCCAGAATTCATGTTTTGTGGGTCCTTCATACCGAAAAATCGAATGACAGCAAAACGTCTGTTTGTTCATCTGTCTGTCTGTGAACATCGCTAGCGGCTAAACTGTGCAGCCGATTTTCTCCAAAATTGATATTCCCCAATCGATCTGATTGATGCCGCGTCCCCTAGAAACCGATATTTTAATTTTTTAGGAGGTACTTTACATGAAGCCCCTGGGATATTAAAAAAACTGGGTCCATCGTTTTTGAATAAATTTTATTGTTAGATAATGTGAAAGACGTTTATGAGAATGGCTGCAGGTCTCATGTACGCTAAAACCGTTGGTTGTTCGAAAATTTCAAAAGTTTAAAAATTTCTTCCGGAGTCTTCCTACAACTAAAATATTAAAGATAGATATTTTTCCCTTAATGAAGTATGTTTTTTAAAGACAGATTTTGAAAAAAAGGTCTCGAACAACTTTTCGAAAATTGGAGTACTTTTCGAGTAATTTTGCGTGAAAATCCGGGCGTGAAAGTACGTTCTGTTTTAGTACCACTAGTTTTTACAGCGAACGTTTTCAGACCAAGACCACACCGACCAGCTCGTGCCCTAGCTGCGAACCACAGCCATCCGGCATCACATTTCTCGGCATCGACGCACGCGCGATTGTTCCTGATCCGGAGAGCGCCTGCATCTCGCGTACGCGACGCACGTCCAGCGCGCGGCGCGGCCGCGATCCGTCACTGCCGCCTGCGCGTGATTCACGGCCTCCGCCGGCGGCCGCGGGGCGCGCGCGTGGCGCGGGCACTTCCGCGTGCGGGCGGCGCCGCCTCCGGAAAGGGGAGCGCGCGCCTTCCGCCGCCGCGCCGCCGGCCGCACGCGCGGGCCCAACGAACGAACCGAAGTGAAGCCAACGGTTTGCTCCGACTTTTAAACTCGTTTAAACTCTCTAAGTGCTTCCGTAACCTTTCCCCAATGGTTTACACAGACCAGCAATAACATGTATATTCATTATTCCTATATTTCAATTCTATATTTATAATATTCCAAATGCATACTTATATTATTATATTTGTAGTACTCCAAACGACCGATCGGAGCGATCAACGGTTTTCACGGACGTTTTAAACTCTCTGTGTGGTTCCATTCTCTTTCCCCAAGGCTTCTACAGGTTCCTTTGGCTTTTACACAGACCAGCAATAACATATGTTCATTATTTCTATATTTATATTATTCCAAATGCATATTCATAGTATTATATTTATAGTAAACGACCGATCGGAGTGATGAACGGTTTTCACAGACATTTTAAAACTCCTTTAAACTCTGTGTGGTTCCATAGGAATTCCCCCCGGTTTTACACTGACCAATAACATATTTTCATTATTCCAATATTTAAATTATTCCAAATACATACTATTTTATTATTTCAATTGCATATGATCTTTGTCTCACACGAAATGTAAAAATACTCCATTTAAAATGTATGAGGAATTTAGTTTAAGAATTTCTGTTGCCTGAACTAATCAGAGTCGATTCCTCAGCACAGAATTATGAATGTACAACTACTGCTTTCACATCATTACCTTGTCGTCCAGAATTTGTAACAGAATCGTCGTACCTACATATTTTAATGGAAGAAACAATGTATAGACAACCTTGACCGCTATCATCTTAATATTAATAAGAAGTAGAGTTGAATATTTCATAACATTCGTTCTTTGGATTGCCTTAATACTCCACAAATATGCTTTGGAATTATAAAAAAATTCCAAATCAGTAATGGCATAATCATTATTAAACGAATGTAATTATTATTTAGAAACTAATTCTATGCGGTATAGATTTTTTTTTCACGCAATTGAAGATAAAAACATTTATCTCACATTTGAATGGTAGATTTCCTGTTAAGTTAAAACTAAGCGGTGAATCGGAATTGAATACAAATCGTATTCATAGATGTCCGCGAGGCTCTTGGCAGGTGTCCTCGCCGCACTCGCAGGAATGCCCGAGGCTCATTATGGAGATTCCTTGGCCGCGCCGCCGCCCGCGCTTCCGCTCCCCGCGTGAGTCACGGCGCTGCGATGAGTGGCGAGGCCCCGCGCGTCACAGCCTCATCCGCGACGGCACCTGCGCCTCGTCATGGCACATTTTCACAAGACATCGGTTCTTCAATACATTACCAAAACGTTTTAATGTCCATGAAAACATCGACAAAAACATCCATGTTTTAAATTTCATGAAACATTTCGATGTCAAATGTCCTGGTTCTAACGTGATACGTAACACGTCAGCATTAGTTTAAAGCCTTCAATTTGACTATCATCTTCATTATCTAATCAATGATACGTGTAGTCAAGGTTCAAATGCAGTTTAAAGTTGCTGTCACATGCTGAGATTTGTTGACAGCGTTGTTGGATTCTTGGGCAGACTACTCCGAAGGAGTTAATTCGTCGCATTGTTTGTTAGTATTTTTTTCTTTGAATAGTATATTTCGAAGAAAATACTGGTTTGGCTAATATTTATCAAGGGAGGCTAATATTTATCAAGGAAACGTTTGTTCTATCTTCTTTAATAGTTTGAGACTATTAAGGAAGTACTGCTTTTTGCACACGCTCACACACACAAACTCCTATGATTTCAGGCTCGAGTAGATAATTTATATCCTCTAGTCAGTGACTTTCTGGGCTTCATTTAGAAATCTCAGAAAGCATTCAGAAATGAGATACGGCTGCGCGACCGTTAGAAGCAAGCGAGCAACACAATGGCTGAACTTTTAAAGTCAACTGCACACGTAAACAGTGCCGTCACCTCGCAGGATAGGCAGCGCGCATTCATGCAAATGGAGGCATAGGCGGAGCGGGCGAACGAGAACGATGGGGGCGGCCTGGCGACGGTGGCAGGAGCAACGTGGAGGTACGTGAACGGGAGTGGACGGGGAACAAGTACCGGGGGTCGACGAGGGCGATGACATGGGGCGAAGGAGGCTACGAGAGGCCACGACAAGAGCGATGAAGCGCGAGGATTGCGGAGGGCGATGTGGAGAGGACAGGCGCCGTGAGCAATGGAGATCGACGAGGGGGGCAATGGGTACTGTTGTGGGTGGCATGGGCGACGGAGGTGACGGAAGCAACGGAGAGCGACTGGAAGCGACGAGGGCTCACGAGGGGCGATTGTTCAATGGAAGCAGCAGGGGCGTTATGCGCGGCATGGGCGATGGGGGCGACGGGAGCAACGGAGAACGACGGGGAGCGACGAGGACTGACGAGGGGCGGCGGTGCAATGGAAGCAGCAGGGGCGTTGTGAGCGGCATGGGCGATGGGGCGACGGAGCAACGGAGAGCGACGGGGAGCGACGAGGACTGACGAGGGGCGGCGGTGCAATGGAAGCAGTAGGGGCGTTGTGAGCGGCATGGGCGATGGGGCGACGGAGCAACGGAGAGCGACGGGGAGCGACGAGGGCTGACGAGGGGCGGCGGTGCAATGGAAGCAGCAGGGGCGTTGTGAGCGGCATGGGCGATGGGGCGACGGAGCAACGGAGAGCGACGGGGAGCGACGAGGACTGACGAGGGGCGGCGGTGCAATGGAAGCAGTAGGGGCGTTGTGAGCGGCATGGGCGATGGGGCGACGGAGCAACGGAGAGCGACGGGGAGCGACGAGGGCTGACGAGGGGCGGCGGTGCAATGGAAGCAGTAGGGGCGTTGTGCGCGGCATGGGCGATGGGGCGACGGAGCAACGGAGAGCGACGGGGAGCGACGAGGACTGACGAGGGGCGGCGGTGCAATGGAAGCAGTAGGGGCGTTGTGAGCGGCATGGGCGATGGGGCGACGGAGCAACGGAGAGCGACGGGGAGCGACGAGGGCTGACGAGGGGCGGCGGTGCAATGGAAGCAGTAGGGGCGTTGTGAGCGGCATGGGCGATGGGGCGACGGAGCAACGGAGAGCGACGGGGAGCGACGAGGGCTGACGAGGGGCGGCGGTGCAATGGAAGCAGTAGGGGCGTTGTGCGCGGCATGGGCGATGGGGCGACGGAGCAACGGAGAGCGACGGGGAGCGACGAGGACTGACGAGGGGCGACGGTGCAATGGAAGCAGCAGGGGCGTTGTGAGCGGCATGGGCAATGGGGCGACGGAGCAACGGAGAGCGACGGGGAGCGACGAGGGCTGACGAGGGGCGACGGGGGCGTTGTGGGCGATGGGGCGACGGGAGGTGGCCGAGGCGGCAAGCGGAGGCGCCGGACGGCCGACCCGGGCGACGGCGGTTCTTGACCCCAGCGCAGCGCAAGCAGCGTCAATATCAAGACCGCGTCAGGATTAAATGAGCTGCTTTCCAATGGAGCCTGGAGACGGTGTACCTATCGCAGATGCATATCTGTGATCAGTTACGTCAAGTGTCAAATTGTCTGAGCGACAGACAGTGTCTGAAAAAAACATGAAAACCAGTGTTTTTTATTTATTGCTTTTCGAGCAAGTGTTGGAATGAGCGGGATGAAGATTCCGTTGTTTAAAATTGATTTCACCAGGGAGCAGACGCGAGGTACTTGAGACCGATGACGCCCACAGCGATTATATGTCGGATAAATTGGACTGGAGAAGCAGGAATTTTCAATGAATAAATGTCACTTGTAAATGCCCGTTATAGATTTTTTTATTTTAGAATTTTGATGCAAAATAAGGAATTGATCTCTCTGTCTATGACATCTCGTATTTTTGGATTCACACTTCAATGCGTGATTCACATGAACCCTCGGCAAACAAGATAGTCCCTAATAAGAAAACTTGAGGGCAGTTTGTATTACACTTTGCAAGATTTCAACTGCAAAGGATTTATACTCTATTTCAAGTTTAAATACTAATTTATACTCTTTTATTTATAAAATAATGTATTTTAAACCATTAAGGTCTTAGTTAAAATTATAAAGGAACACCGTGCGAATGTGGATATTTTAAAGTCGAGTATGCAAATTAAGTTATTTGCGTGAGGAACCGTTTGCCCTGTTAGGGAAAGTACTCATAAGAAGCCTGCGATGCATCAGGGAACATGAGGGCGAGGCATATAGCGGAAACGAGAAACCGTAGGTGCACCATTCGCTTAACGAAGGTATTTCGACTCGTCTCGCGAAGCTGCAGGCCACAAGGAATTAAAGGAAATGATACAACATGCATTGAACACATAATAGAGCACCAAACAACTTCATTTTACTGCACATGATATTTCAAGGAGGTTGTCATTCGGAGGTATTATGAATAGAAGCTTCATTTAATTTTTTGACAATTGGGATTCAGATTCTAGACATTGTCATTCCATTGTTTCTTTTACCTGATACAAGTTCACGGTAATACATTTAAGATTATATTATAACAAAACATCTTATATTTCCATATTTGGTTTCACTCGTAGTAATTCAAATAAGTGAAAAATACATTTTTCTCTGACAATACTTCAGCCGTCACATGTTATCAGTGGTAGAATACAAAGAAGCAAGTTTTTGATACATTAACACGATCAGTAGACTCGATTTATCATTGTATATGACAGATGATGCATTGACATTGACATTAACATTGCTGCAGTTTGAGATTATTAAGCGTTTCCGTGAAGTTGATCACGATTCTAGGAAAGTCGGAAAAAGTAATAATATGTTGAAACGAGTAAGACAAACCAAGGATCTCTAGAAAAAAATTCGTCTGAAGACAAAATAATATAAACTGTTTTATCGTGGTGATGTTTTAAACAATAGAGATAGTCAAACTTCATATCCATTCATGTTCTGGGCCAGTCAAAGGAAGGTTGAAATCACACACACTCGCAAGATAGTATCGGTTGTTTGATTGAAAAAAATTGCAGTTTTTGTTGCACAATAAATTTTAACATAATGAATTTGTTTTCTGTGATTCCACTATCGAAGCCTGGAAAGGATTAATATTTAATGAACAATTGAAATTAATGTTGATATGACATGAATGTTGACAGCTGAATGAGGAAAAAAAAAACACAAACGAAAAACACCTTCCGTAACCTGGCTTTGTCCACCACTGTGATAATGAATATTTGCTGTGAATGGTAATTTAGAAAAGGGGGGATGAGAGGCAGAGGAAACAGGAGAAAACAACAGTAAAACGTCATTAACTCGAATTCTAAGGGAACGAAATAATCGGCATTCATATTACAAAAATTCGTGTTATCCCATTATTATAAATGACCATATTATTATAATCCCTTACCGGGACCCAAATCTTGTTCGTGTTAAGGGAATTGGTGGTAACGAACTTCCGAACGCGGTTTGTTCACCATAAATTGAAGAGTTTATTTCCAATGTAACGTATCTCCAAGGAATAGAATTTTTCAGGACTTGGAAAACTAATGAAAGTCAGTGTTGTGATTCAATGATCAGATGAATTGGTTTTCGGATACCGTGTTATTCAGGAGAAACGCCATTTTTGACCACACTATTTGGAAGCGCATTTGAACATATACACGTACCTATTTTGAACACAATATTTGGTATTGGGAAGCGTTCTAAGAATAAATTGATACGTGAAACTAGACAACAAACGTAAATATAAATTCGTCATTTTGGAAATAAGCTCTTCATTTTCCCATGGATCGGCCGGAATTCAAACTCCGGAACTCACAGTTGGAACGCTATCGCACTGGCCGCTCAACATCCCTTTGTATCGATACCATTACGGTATCGATAATACGGCAACGTCCATCGCGTGTCCAGCGCCGCCGCGACGGGGCGGGGCGGTGCGGAGCGGTCGCCGACACCGCCCGCGCGCTCGCCCTGGTCGCCCATTCATCAGACGGCGCCTGAGAAGCGGCGGCGCGCGCCTTTCTCTCGCCTCTCCGCTCCGCGCCTCTCACACTTTCATTTTCAGGAGTAACGTCCCCGCGCCGCACCGCGCCCCGCTGAAACAGTGCACCTCCACGCCGCGCTGCGCCGCCGCCGCCGCCGCCGCCGCCAGCGCCTCCGGGGCAACAACCTGGCCGCGGGGCGCACACGCGCGCTCGCACCGCGGCAGCGCGTTCACTTATCAGCCGACGCGAAGCGACGCGGACGACGAGTGCGGCTGAGCTGGGCGGGATTTGTAAACGTGTCCTATGCAGTGGTGGATCCAAGGGGTAGGGGGGCTTGGGGGCCGAAAGGCCTAGTTTTCCTTTGTTACCTTCCTTTATTTGCCAAAATTAATTTAAATAATTATTTACGTTAGAATTATTTAATTATTTAAATAATAATATTGTGTAGTAGCATATATGCACTACAAAAGTAATATACTATATAAAACAAATGTATTTATTATTCACAAAAATCTATGATCCCCCTCTCCCAGTGATCGGTTGGATCCGCCACTGGTCCAACGGTCCCGCCGGATGGACGGCGTTGCCTGCTCCACGCCATTGGCATTTCGAATATCAATCGCAATCCCATTCCCTTCACACCTCTACAGTTTCATTTCTGTTGATTAAAAGCTCATGTCATTAATAAATAACTTCAGTGTTTTCCTTGTTATCAAATTTCAGTTATCAAAAAAGTGGGGAAATGTTTTTTTTTTATAAACGATGCAATGCAAAATACTCACTTTATGCTTGTTGGGTTTCTAAGTGTTACGGATGTAATAATATGGATTTTCCGCATTATTTAATGAGAGTAATCTAAAACCCTTTATATAAATTTAATAAGTAATGTAAACATATTTTTCCCAAGATCCGTGAACAAATTCAAAATTTTCAACGACGTGCTTCTCTGATCCTCAAAAGGGATAGTAATAATTTATAGCCCTTTGATCGACGACCCGAGAGAAGGCAGAGCGGCGGGAGTGACGGGCGAGGCGGCGAGGGCGCGATCGAAGGATCGCCCGGGGCGCGGTGACTGCGGGCCGCTGCGCTGCACCGGGCAGGCGGGGTGGGGGCGGGGGCGGAGGGGCGGGCGGGTTCAAACAGCGGCGCGCGGCGGCGTCGGATTCCCGGGCACGCGCAGAGCTCTCGCTCGGGCGCGGGCGGCGCGTCCCGCCGCGTTGCGCTCAGCTGTCTCCCGCTCCCTCCCCCTCCCCCTCCTCCTCCCCCTCTTCCCCCGCCACGCAGCCATCTGCGCGCGGGGAAACCCGGAAACGCGCGCTGCGAGCGGCGCTGAGCCGCGCGTCGAGTGGCGTCGGGTGGCGTCGGCGTCGACGCGTTTCGGGAGCGCATGCGCCTCGCGGCCGGCCGGCGGGGGCGAGGGCGGGGAGAGGGGAGGGGAGGGGACGGAAATAAACACGGTGCGGCCGCCGCTCCGCGAGCGCCGCAGCAGCGGAGGCGCGCGACGCCAGTGGGCCTGGCGACTCGACGCACGCGGCGCGGCGCGGCGCGGCGCTCGCGTAAGCACGGATTGACGCGCTTCCTTTTGACGTACGGTCCCGGAGTTTCAGCGAATGCGCGCATGCGAAGAGTAGCGTCAGGGATTCCACCGGTCTCATGTCGCTTTGAAACGCCCATCACAATTTTCTTATATTAACCCTTAAATGAATTCAGGGATAATGTCTTATCCCACATCTTTTGTTCGTTTCGAGTCTTCGCGAATGAGAGTTCGCAATCGTGAAATTTTGTGTATTCTTCTTTGTGGTTACGGTTCGTCTGTCGCATGTGTTGTTGTTCGTCTGGCACTCTCGTAAAGGAAATTAGAAATAAGTTGAGTTAATGAAATACCCATGTATGCGAGTATGTATGAACGAATGTAAATAAATCCCCTCCCCTCCAAAAAGTTAAAAATTTCATATTTTGCTCTCAACCATTGAAACTGTCTTGATACTCTCCACTATGCACTTTGATAATAGTATAAACGAGCGAAAGCGAAAATAATTGAATAACTGAAATGAAATATGTGTTCAAGGTCAGAGAACAATCGTACATGCAAAAAAGCATGCCTCAAATGCCACAACCCTGTCTTCCAAGAACACGGATAAAACATAAGTTTTCCATGCAACATCAACTCACTATAAGTGAAACAAAATTGCTGTTTACTTTAAATAAATATTTAGTCACCTTATTTCTTTTTTGTCTATACTTTGGGTAGACAAAATACAGAATACCCCACATATCCATCTATTGGTGTAGAATTCTAGTATCCTTTATAGGGTTAAATGAATATATCAATGAGAAATAGTCACACGAAACAATTTTGAGTTCTAAGATGAACATACCAAGATTATCTCTTTGCAATCCTCTTCCCACTCAGTGTTGTAGGTTTCTAGTCATGCGGCAGGGTAACACATAACAGATTGTATTGTCCCTCCATTGTTTTGCAAGTGTTCGCCAAACTTTAAGCGAGCTGTATTTCTCAAAGCTGCAGGAGTGTGACATATGATTAACTCTCACCGAGCTCTTATTTAAGCTGTATTTAAGTCTCCAAAGTGGCGAATTTCCTACACCAGAAAAGTAGCTGGGTTGGTCAATGTCACTGCTTTGGATGAGAATTCTGGCCCTCGAATGCCAACGGTCGATTCCGCCGAGTTTCTCCCGATCAATTCCAGGTGGATGGTAAGGCAGAGCCTTAGATAAACCTCACTTATCCATCCCCAAAGACTGTACCCCCATCCCAATAAGGCCCTTGCTTCCCCGAGGATCTGCAAAGACTGCGGCAGTACAACGAGTAGTCAGTAGCGCATCAGGCCAGAGTCTGAGAGAGATGTAGATCCTGAATCGTTTTCTTGTCGATCAATCGATTTAAAGCGATGAAATTTTAACGTCATGGTAACTGTGAATAGATGAAATTATATGGTAATGATAGGGGGTGAAAGGACGAACACAAATACAACCATGCCGAGGCGAGTCTCGAACCTGCGATCCTTCGGTTCGAGATCGCCATGACACTACTGATTTAGCTATCCCTGCCACCGGATCGGCACACCCAATTTTTATTGGCACCAAATTTATTCTTCTGTAATGTTACGGACGTAGTTCTTGCCCCAGAAGAGAGCGTGCTCCCTTGCCCTCGCGAGTCTCTTCTGTCACTAGCGTCCCATCCGCCGCCGCGCATGCGCCCGTGCGCGCACTTACACCGTAACTCAAGTTGTCGCCCGCGACCGTTACATCGCCTCGGCGCCGGGCGCTCCATGGGCCTCCGCTGCCGACGGGCAGCCGCGCGAGACGCTTTCGGCAGCGCACCGCCAACGCGAGGCGGCAGGCGTACGAAAAAATCCTCGTTCGCCTTCCTTCGGAGGGGAAGCAAAGCCGGCTGTCCCATGCTAGTAGATTAGATTTACTGCACGTACAATATCCTCAAGCCTAAATAAAGCCTCTGAGTTAAATTCAAATCGCATGTTTTGTCGCCCAAGTTCTCCAACGTTTTTGTCGCCAATCTTCTTTCTCTGCTAGTTGATGAAAGGAGCGTGGCAAAATAAGCGTGGTCAGACAGAAGAGCAGACCTGAGTCTCGCCACATAAAATAAGGCATCAATTCAAGTCTATACAAACGTCGAATCGGTGAATGTGAAACGATTTCGACTAACAGACGTACTATGTGATTGATGATCATCTCCAACTTAGTTTTACAAAAAGTTAGTCGGATGATGTGATCTTTAGATTCAAAAAAATATACTGAAAAGTGAAAATCAGCTAGAAAAAATGTACTTACTTTAAAAAAATAAAGTTAAAATTCTGATTAATTAGCGAAAATACACTGAAAGCTGGTATTCCAACTTCGAATCTTCAAGTTTCAAGTCCTGGATGAAGATTTCGAATTTTAAATTTGCTCCATCTTCGCAATTTTAATCAATACCTCCAGTACAGATTTAAAAGCATTAATGAAATTTCCGGGAGAGAACTTAAAAATCATATCAAATTTAACGATCGTCGATAAAGTCGTCGAAGAAAAAGAAGTTAAACATACTTTGAAATTATACTTGCAACCACATTATTTCGTTAAACACTACATTCACCTGAAAAATTGAACTACATTTAATGATGTATCGTTAACTTTTGTCATGATATCTTAATACTTTTTAACGAAATATTAAGCACAGTAGTAGCAGTCGATAATAAAATATTGACGTACGAAGAATTTTATCCAGAGTGTGTTTAAAAAATATTTTTGTAAGAATTAATGGATTGGTTCAACACTCGGTGATTCGCAATGTGACACAATGTCCACACTAAACCGTGGGAGTCCGAACTCACTTAAGTGCAGTAGTCGAATCCTCTCCATGCGGCTTACAGCTATTTAAGGTGGCAATCTGTGAGATTAGAGCTTGACGACAATTGCTTGACTGAGCGTGAGCATATTCTCAGGAGAACATTCACGAAGTGGACACTGTAAGTGCATCACGTCCGGAAAGAAGCTACGGCGGGCGGGCGGGCGGGCGGGCGGGCGGGCGGGCGGGCGGGCGAACGAAGGGGCGGGCGAACGAAGGGCGGGCGAACGAAGGGGCGGGGCGAACGAAGGGGCGGGCGAACGAAGGGGCGGGCGAACGAAGGGGCGGGCGAACGAAGGGGCGGGCGAACGAAGGGGCGGGCGAACGAAGGGGCGGGCGAACGAAGGGGCGGGCGAACGAAGGGGCGGGCGAACGAAGGGGCGGGCGAACGAAGGGGCGGGCGAACGAAGGGGCGGGCGAACGAAGGGGCGGGCGAACGAAGGGGCGGGCGAACGAAGGGGCGGGCGAACGAAGGGGCGGGCGAACGAAGGGGCGGGCGAACGAAGGGGCGGGCGAACGAAGGGGCGGGCGAACGAAGGGGCGGGCGAACGAAGGGGCGGGCGATCGAAGGGGCGGGCGAACGAAGGGGCGGGCGAACGAAGGGGCGGGCGAACGAACGGGCGGGCGAACGAACGGGCGGGCGAACGAACGGGAGGGCGAACGAACGGGCGGGCGAACGAACGGGCGGGCGAACGAACGGGCGGGCGAACGAACGGGCGGGCGTACGAACGGCGGGTGAGTGAGCTACCGGCGGGCGATCAGCGGGCGTGCGGGCGACCGGCGAATGGCCGGGCGACCGGCGGGCGGGCGGGTGTCCGATCGGCGGGCGGGCGAGGTGAGCGGCAGGGGCAAATTACCGTTGCAGCCAAAGGCCAATGAACGCGAATTGCTCGCTCAGTTGACCCGAGCTTCTTCTGCACTTCTCCGCGATTTAAAGAAGTTTCTCTGACTGGCTCTGGGAAGAAAGAAAAGCTATTTAATCCTCATAAAATATTCAGAGTGTTAATTAACAGCAACCTCGTGTATTCAACGGGAATTGAAAGAAACCAGAATAATTCACTTCACCTGGTTCATAATTATTCCACGTTAGGACATAACAGAAAAAAAATATGTTTTGAAAATTACACCTCATCCAATAGCCCCACGAGGAATCATACAGAAGTTGAACAAATAAATTAAGAACTGAAGGATTTCGCCAATATTAATATTGCTTTTGAGTAGATTTCTGAATCTCAACACACGCAGTATCGTGAAGTTCGAATTCCTCTGGTAATAACTTGTTATGAAAAGCGGAATATGCGATGCAAAGGAATGCGCTAGTCGCGGTGTCTAGGCATTTTGGGGGGTCATAAATCATCGCGTGAGTAGCAGTGGGGGCAGGCCTCGGCACCTGCCCTGACACGGCCCAGACCGTCTTTCCCCTGACGCGCTCTATTTTCTGTTATCTTCGGATGTTCAAATTAAGCTGTCTGCGCCAGTGTGCTGCTCTGGGCCATGGCGGTGGAGATAAGGAACACATTGGCGGAGATCAACAAAGAAACTGGAAGGTACACACATCGACACGGTAAACAAGAATACACAAGAAGGGTGAGAAACACAATCAGAAGTGATTGATTGTTGATCATGTACAAGATTAGTAAATCACAATACGTACACTCGTCTGAATATGTTTTCATGCATCCCTTTCTTCTGTTCTTCATTCTTTAAGAAGATTATAGGTTATCGTGTTATTGTCTATTTTAATCGCAATAACACCGCAGGAAACAGCGGTTCCAGAACGTTTTAAAAATAAACAACTAGCAATTAAACAGAGTTCTTTTACTTACACAATTCAATATCATTACAAAAATTATTGATACAATACAATCATTACAAAAAAGTATTGATAAAAACTCCAATCTTGAAAATTGTCACACGCAAGCGGATTGAGAGAGGTGAAAACAACTTTTTAACCCGCCGTGCGCGAAACGCGGTTTGTCGTGCCTGTTTTCGGTGTGCGAAACAGCTATTTTTAGTTTGCGAAACATCGAAGAGCGTGTGCGAAACGATTCGCAATTGCCTTTCGCCTTGACGATGTCTTTGTTTATTGTTTTCAAACAATAGTGTTAGGACACTGACTGGAATCCAATTACTTTTATACAAGTAAGGTAAAATATGACTTCAGAAAGTGATTCGGAGATTACACTTGACACATTGCGTGTCACTCATGGCGTGTTAAATACTAGTATAATGCAACACCTGCGCGAAGTGATTCTCTCCTCGTCTCTTTTTCGTCCTTGCTATGCTCGGACGATAAACTCGACTCGTGCATGAATCACCTGTTTCGTGCCCTTGTTACGAAAATTACTATATCACGGGTTGGATGAAAATCGAAAGAAAGCTCAGAAAGCTTTTTTGAGTACAGAATTTCATTGAAAGAAAGAAATTTTGGAAATAACACTGCAAGTAGTCCTAAAATAGTTTTTAAATCTGGTGAGCCGGACACGTAACCAAGAACCTACTTCCAAAAAGTAATCTGGTCTATTAGTGTTCGATTGTTGATGATGATGCTTGCATTTACTGAATGAGCATGTCAAATAAGCATACCTTACATTAATTATCTAAATTATCGTAAAGGACACGCAGGTCTTCCTTAGTAAGGGAAATACGAATGCGACGTTTTGCGAAATTGCTTTCTCACGAGCAGGTGAGTTTAACTGAATGATTTCGTTTGATTGAACTAAAAACCTTGATTGAAAATTATAGTGAGAACTATTGATTTAATATAAGTGATTGATTTTTTAGTTGATCTCTATAAACTTGAGACATGATTTGAAACTTACGAACCTCCAGTTGATTATTCGCTTCTCATCTGACCAATGGATGTTTTTATAGTACACAAAATTAGCATCATTGTATCCTGTTTCTTGAAGCAATCATGAACTCTAAACCCCAGCTCATCAAATTTGTCTTCCGACATTCCTACACGATTTCTGTTGACTTGTTAATTATACAATGCAAGATTTTTCACTAGAATTTCTAACGCTTCCAATATCTATTGCCTCACCCCAAAAAAACTTTCGATTTAATACTCAATAACTGATTCATTGATTCAATAATAATTCATTGTTTTGAGTTCGTCGATTAACAAAACCATTCACTTCACACTCACAAACAACCGGATTTACCACCTCTGTACTCACTATCACATGGACTGGAATTTTTTCAGTTTCTGTCAAAATGTGCCATCAACACCTTACTCAAGTCGCATTCAAATGGTTGATCAATGTTGATCTAAAATCGTTCAATTAAACTCTAGTAATTATAACGTGCTTTAAGTGAAACAGTCCACGTCAGTCGTTTTAGTCCAGAGCCCTTCTTTGCCAGCCCCCGTCCCCCGCAGAGAAAACTCCAGTCTCGAACCAGGGCGTGAGCCGTGTGTTGCCACAGCGATCCACCGGTTAGAAAGTCAAAATGGGGCGGTGCGGCGCGGCGCGGCGGTCGGAGTGGTCGAATGACTCTCGAGGCGGCCGCCGCCGCCGCCGCCGCCGCCACCTGCAGGTTCCATCCCGCTGCTGCCAACGACCGCTCCTGCCGCCTCTGCCAACGACCTTGGTGGAAACGTAACACACACCGTTACCCGCTCGCACGCTCCGTCGCCCGCCGCCGCCGCCGCCGCCGCCACCTGCGTGAGGGGTACGGGATGCGGCGCCTCCGAAAATGCACCAAACCACGCGCTGCAGTGGACAATGCTAATAAGAACCAGATCACGCCCATCATATCGGATCACACAGTTTTAAAGACATGCGCTTTCAGTGTGGATGAGTGAATGGGCGAGTGAGTGAATGAGGTGGGTAATTAGTTTCCGAATGCGCCAAGTACTTTGATGTGTGTGTAGTGCTTGTTATGGCAGGGAGGCGGCGGTGTTTCGCCTCTCCTGGCTCATGAGACTCGGCGTCGACATTCACGTTCATTGATTGATTTATGATTTGAGCGCGTTATTGGAGCTAAGGTTATTAGTCCCGTACGTAAAGTGCATGTTCTTTTATCGCGGGAGGTGATCTTCTCCCTGCTCTATGGTGAGGTTCGGTGCCGACCTACAAGTGAGCTTGCGGTGTTTCCGACAACCAAGTATCTCCTGCTAGCGAGGCACCGTCTCAGCCGAGACGAAGCTATAAGCTTCGACTGACCTCTCTATATGTGTAGTAGTGTAGTTCACGAATGTGTGTAGGGAGTGAGGTTAGGGCATGGCAGAGGAACGAAAGATCGCACGCTGTCGGTGGCCCGTTTGTTAAGGTACTGCTGTAGCATTCATCATGGTATTGATCGGAGAAACGACGGAAAACTACCGATCAGCGAAGCCGGCCGCTAGAACTGTCCTCGTGACAGCGCCTGAATTCGACCGAGCTATGTAGCTAGTATCGAAAATCCTGACACCATTTGGACTCGAACCCAAGGATCTTTTGGTTGGAGGCACTGCAGTGCCATCCATTGATGCCCTGAGCCACCTTAGCTGGTATACACGTCGGTTTGCGGGGTTTTCTATCTCCAGAAATCTTTGTGAGCGGGGCACATGCCTCACCTGGAACAAGCTCTAAGCTTCAGACTAGTCTTTATGACATACAAGTAGTGCGAAAAGAGAAGACACTCAGGGAGGAAAAAACATGCGCTGTCGGTGGCCCGTTTGTTACACACGGTCAATCAAAGCAGCCGGTGCCTAGAATTCTCTTACAGACAATAGTTGAATTCAGATAAGAACGCTGGGCAGTTTAAATAGTCAGGGAAACAAATCATAATTAAACCATTCCCGGAGTGTAGTAAGTTAGTTTCGCATCGTTACGGCTCTTCTATACGCAATTTTGGTAAAATGAGGATTGCATCTACGATAGTTTTGTCGCATTTTATCGAATTTGTTCATCCGCCGTTAGGTAAAAGGACACCACTGGTTAAAGACTATCATCGTTTTAAAGTTTGTGATAATGTACTATATTCTTAATAAGAAGCAACGAGAGATTTTTAAGGAGAACTTTGATAAGGATTTCCTTTTACTATTAGATAAGTGGCATATTTGAAGCCACCCATGTCTGCCTTCCAGATTATTTCTTCCACCCAGAAACCCTTAGAAACTGTTTCTTAATTATTGACGAATAAATTAAAACGTAAAGAAGATTTTTGTAGAACTTAAGCAGCAATCCAAACCACAAGTTTTAATTGGTAACGGTGTGGTAACGCATTAAATCAGAGCCTCACGTTCGAGAATAATGATGTTTAGGATGTCCGAGGTTCGATCCCCACCACGCGCCAGAAATTTATTTACTAGAGTTTCAAATATTTTAAATATCAGCGAGTTTGTTGCCAGCATATGAGTTTGTGCATCAACTGCTGTTGTGGGTCGCTGTCGCTATTTACCTGATGACTCGAGGCGAATGTTGAAGTAACACCTTGCCGTGGGATTATGCAAGATCTTCCCTTCCCACTCTTTCAACCCATACTGGGACGCCGTTGGGGAGTACGTCCCGTACCTACCCCATCATAACCGGAACAAGTCGATGGGAAAAAGACCTTTACCCTTTAAAGGGATGCATATCGATATGTTTGTTAAAAAAAGGGCAGCAAAAGCTGAGATGGCACAGTGTAGTTGCACCATTGCCCCTTGCCCCTGTAGCGTCGCTGTTCTGGAGATCCTAGTTTTCGAGATCCGACGGTGGCGAATTTCCTACACTAGCTAAAAGCTCAATAGCTGAGTAGAATTCAACCAGTGTCTTCAACTCAAGCGGCCGGGTACTCTGATGGGTAGCTTTCTGTGGTTGCTCCCATCAAAACCAAGTGAATGCTGTTTAAGAAAAGAGCGATGAATTGCCCGTGATGTTTCCTTCCTCACCTATGCACCTCCCTGTCCCCTTGCACACACTTCAAGCCCTAAAGTTCCACACTTGGGAGCTCAGAACGTGCCCCGGCTGGGGCGCAGCCACCTACGGAGAGACCTAGGGGAGATGCCCCCCGCAAGCCCCGGCCAACGCCGGTTCTCATGACCCAGAGCGAGAGCAAAACTTCCACCATCCCCGGGATATCACATGCACTACACTTACTGGACTGGTTACCGAAGCAATCGGCGTTCATGGCGTGCACTGAGTACCATAGCGTTTGGCATGCAATCCGTCGATAGGAAATGCATCATTAATGCGTTGACGTTTGTAGGCGTGGTGTGAAGCGTCGCTGCGCTCCCTCCCCCCCCCCCGGGGGCGAGCGGCGCCGGGGGCGGGGCGGTGGGGCGGCGCGCCGGCGCGGGGCGCGAGCACGCGCAGCGGGCGGCCGATACGGAAGAGGCGGCGCGCGGCGTCGGCGTCGGCGTCGGTCGGTGACCGCGGCGCCCCGCGCGCACCGGCGCCCGCGGCCAGCGCCCTCCCCGCCCGCCCCGCCACACCTCGCGCCCCGCGCCGCCGCCATCGCCCGCCCCGCGGCCGAATTCGCCGCGGGACCGTTAATATGGCACACGCGCATTCCTCGATGCCGCGGCCGCCGCCCCGGGCCGAGCGAGGTGCGACGCGCGATCGCCGGCCACGCGGCCGTGAGAACGCGATCGCCACCGCGCGCCCCGCCCCGCGCCGCGTGGCTCTGCCGGCGCCAGAACGCCCCTTCCAGTCGAGGAAGAATTGGTCCCGTCGTAACTAATTTAGCAGGAAAGCTTTTTCAAGAAAATTGCCATCTTCAGTGCAAGCTTGTGGCGGGTGAGGATTTAGTTCTAGGGGTACGTCAGCACTGACGATGAACCTATAATCCGAAATAAATTGTTGGAATTGATTAAACCACCACAAATGGTTCTACATTTCCTACGATTTCTTCTAAACACGGGGTACCTCGTTAAACGAGCGCCGTACGCGGAAACCCACTTATTTTTCGAAAAATCGTTGAAGTGATTGTGGAGTTATCGATGAAAACTTTGCGCTTTGAAGCGTCCAGTTCGAGCAAGCTCTTGGAAAAACTGTGTACCGCTCAGTCTAATTTCACGAGCCTTTCTCGGAGAAAGCCTTCTTTTTAGTATTAGAGAAATGTGATCCGAAAGACAGGGCCAGGGTGAACGATCTCTTCAACACAGTGCGGCATTTCATTTGTCCACTTATTTGTCGATGAGACGTTCCCGCAAGCAGACTCATTTTTCACAGTCGAAGCAAGCAACCTTCGGATAGATTTGCGAACCTCGCAGCGAAACACGCATGGCAGATTCATGCGATAACTTACTCTATGTGATTAGCACGTGTTTGTCATTCTATTCATTGACTGACGTTTCACATATAGTCGACCGCACAATGAATACGAGGAGTTCATGACCAATCTGCAGCGATGTTTTGCTTTCATGCCTCTACATTGGATTGGCGATCGCCAATTGTATCTCCCCTTCGATGTCGCTTACACTAACGAGCCCGACAGACGACTATGTGAATAGAGGAAATAGCCTTTGGCAGTCTTTCCATACACTCTTCCGCCGACAATTTATTGAGTGGATGTAGGTAAAGCAATTAATTACGATGATTAATTTCCTTTCAAGATGAATGATTATTATTATTATTATTATTATTAATATTATTATTATTATTATTAAAAGTTCAGAAACGTTTGATGTCCAAGGAAATTCAAATTTATATTTCTGAATTTATTTTTTCACAAATTCATGTGGTTTTTAAAGTTACACGATTAAAAGTTAACGAAATAAAAGTGTTATTCCAAAAGAATGTGCTTTATTTCGCCACAATTCCCAATTTGCGCCAGAAATCAACATTTCTGATCGCCGAATCAAATCTCGATTATAAGTTGAGTTTAACATTTTGAATACTATTTTCTCGTCATAAATAATCATTTATTTTCAAATACGGGATTGCAGACAGCCCCTTTTTCTCCCGGCCAGTGATATGTAGCTTCCAGATTTTCGCACCCCGGTATTACACGCGCCGTGCGGGAGACCGTCCGCAAGTAAGCTTTTCGCGACAGTCATATTTGTGTCAGAAATCTGAATGTGAAAGTGCTGCATCAATGCACTCGGAAATGACGGTTTAACGGCTAAAATACTATATTTTCTCATCGAACCGAATCACACAGTTTCGAACACGGGATTTGGAGGAAACTCGTTTACACGCTGTTAGTGAGATGTAGCTTAGTGATTTTCGCAACTCGGAGTCACACGCGCTCTGAAGAAGCCCGTCCGCGAGTGAGGAAGCATTTCGCAACAATTCCTTCTTTGCCTCAGATATCTGCATTAGAAACCGCTGTATGACATCTCGTTCATGAGGACGGCCATGACGGGTTAGAAAACTGTAAATTCTCGTCAAACCCATTCATAGAAGTTTCGAACACGGGTGTTGGAGACAATCCTGTAGAGAATAGCAGTGATGAATTGAGAGAAATTAGTGATACAGTGGACTAATATAAACGCTTTAATACGTAATTTGAAAGGATTACAAAAAGCAAGGCCTCTTGCCACATACACAAGTCAATAAACAATACATGACTGCTCAACAATCGACGCACATTCGATCGCTCTGTAAAGTCTGAGCATATCCGTCGAATATATCCTCAACGAACCCTTTTCCACTCTGCCAGCGAGCAGAATGTCGCCACTGGTGTCGCACGCGGCGCGCTGTAGCCCGTCCGCTCGCGAGGAGGCTGAGGGGTCGAAGCACTCTGAGGCGCCGCGGCGCGTCTTCGCCCGGCGGGGCGGTGACTCACCTCTTGAGGCTGTTGGTGGTGGTGACCCGCAGCGTGCGCACGCGGTGCTCCTTCATTGCGGCGGCCGACCTCCTCCTCCTCCTCCCGCGGGATGCCCTGCTCTTCCTCTCCGCCTCCTCCTCGCCCTCTGCAGCTTCAGCGGTCGGCAGCGGTGCGTCAGCGGCGCGGCACTCCTCGCATGCCCCGGCGCACTCTACCCTCCCTCGCGCACTGTCGCTGGCCGTCCCTCCCGCACTGGCGCGTGGTGCTCTCACGTCGTCGTCGGCGGCGGCTGCTGGCGCGCGCGCATCCCAGCTGCTGGCTCAGCGTCCGACCGCGGCCGCGCGTCGCGGGGTTGTGCCGACTGCAGCCGCCGCGCCGCGCCGGCCCGGCCCGCGCGGCCTGCCCACCGCCGTGGTTGAAGGCCCCGGCCACGAGGCGCGCTGTCGGCGGCGCGCGCATGCGCACGGGTGACCGAACCGCGGACTTCGAGTGGCAGAAAGCTTCAGGCAACGCGAGGGCGAGCGGCGAGCGGCGAATCATCTCAAACTTCATCTGCTTCTTTTTCATATGTTCTATTCTGTGTTACTTCTTCCATTTGGTTGTTGCTTCTACTTTTTCGCACCGTCAAATGTTCCGATCGCAAGTTATGACTCAACCAACCCGCCTTCCCGTTCTTTATTACTTCAAGAGTTTGTTTTCTACAAATCTGAGTACTGGTACTTCACGTTCTATTTTTTCGATCCATTGTACTACTTCCAACATTTTTCTCCATACATTTATAAATGTTCTGTAAATTTCTCTTTTTCCTCTTTGTCATTATCCATCAATTTTAATAATCTTTATTTTATTTACGGTGACCTGTAGTGTAGCGGTCAGCGGGCCAGCTGGGTTACGGAATTTAAATCACAGTTGATCAATTGCAATTTGAAGTCAAAAAAGGTTCTTCGCGACAAGATTGCTAGGGGTTCTCATGTTCCATCCGCCCCTCATCGAATCAGTGCTTCTTCATCGTTTAATTGCACTTCACCCCTACATTATCAAGTCACTCACCATTCCCGGTAGAGGCCACAAAGGCTGAGTTACAGGAAATCATTTGCATAATTTCGAAAATTTATTCTATTATGAAATTTGGTGTATTTTGTGAGTGCGTCCGGGTGACTTGTAGCTTATCACTCAAGTGCAAGTTTTTCACCTCTGTACCGGAGTTCAAACCACAAATACTGCATTTGTAATTTGTGCCGAACAAAGCGGGTTTTGAGGGGCTTTTGCAGGGTTCTAGTGTTCCCCTTCCACCGTTGCTCCTCCCTCATTATCTGATTTCCGTTTATTTATTTTCCGTTCGATGTCTCTCAAGCTAAGATTCTGAAATTAAAATGCCGGTGTACTCTTTTCGTATCTTTGGTTCTTTTTGGTCACCTTTGGAATGCTTCATCAACTAACAGAATTCATGGATTTGTAATAGAAAGAGAGAATTTTCAGGATTTGGGTAATCTCGAAAGTGTTTCTTTCTCCTATGTTACAACGCGGCAATCATCCAGCAGTACAATGGTAAGATTTTCAGAATAAAGGTCTTATCCTTATGATCACTGGCTATTTCATGTTCTATGGTTCAAATCCTGTTCGACCACACTTTGTCATAACGCATTCGCGATGTGTTTTGACAAAATTCTCTAGTTTTCCTTGTCATTCACTGCACCAATTGTACAATTAAATTCAACCCACTTCACATTTTTCTCTTCATTGCAATTTTCATGTACGGAATCGCGGGGAATAACAACGGCAACGCTGATTGACTCGAATTTTGGATAACACATATTTCCGTGCTGTCCTTGGGGGATTAATTTTATTTATTTTGATTCTCACTACCTAGCTTTTCGGGTATACCTGGAAGGACAAGTTTTGATACATGGGTATAATGTGTTTATGAGTTAAATTATGATGAACCAATGATTGAAAGAGAGGCAGAGGGAAGGGAGGACCTCGAGAAACCTTGCCGCGAACCCTTTTCATAACCACCATGGGATTTTGACTTCCGTACCCAAAGGCGGAATGTGAGCAGCCTGATTACTACAACACGACTCGCCCCTCCTAGGGGATTCACAAGAGTTCATTGTATTAAACGTACAAAGGAGCACGGGAGTTAATATTCCAAATCATGAATGGTTTTCTTACTTCTCTGCATTGGGTGATGCTGTAGCTGAGTTGAGAGCGTAGACGGTGGATGTCTTATGCGGGGGTGTGGGATGTTAGGCGTGTACGAAGTGGGCGTGGCAAGTGTCGGCCTGCTTGAGTAGTGTGGGCGTCATAGGCATGGTCGGCGTGGGCATGGGAGAGTAAATTTTCTTGGGCATGGGCGACGGAGCCTGGACCTCATAGACACGGGCGAATGACTCTGTACGTCATGGGCGTGTTCGGTGTGGGCGTGGATGAGTTACCGTGCGCAACGGTGGCGCGGAGAACGTGGGTGTTTCGGTGATTTGCGTGCGAAGCGTGGGCGTGGATGGCGGTGGTGGCGCGGGCGATGTACTGTGAACGTCGTGGGCTTGGGTCGGAGGCGTGGGCGTGATTGGCAAGGGAGCGCTATTGGCGCCGTCACCGTCGTCCCCGCCGCCGTCGCCGCCGCCGCGCCGGCCGCTCCGTGAGTGGCCGCTCCGCGCCGCGCCGCTCCGGATTCCCAGTTCCCGGATGCGGCGCCTCCGAGAACAGCGCGCGCGGCCTCTGTCCCGCAAGCGGATTCCTGATACTCGGCCGTTCACACCGACGCCCCTCCACGCCCCGCCATGCCCGGCTATTGTCATACTGCCCACCGGGCGGCTGGTCGATGAGATTCGAATCTTAACGCTTTACTCGTTGATAGGACATTGGCGATTTCTTTAATCTTCGAGGGAATGCTAATTCAAGAGAAATTTTTTAAACCTTCGCAAATTCGTGCATATTGTGAATTTGTAGTATTTATTTGGGGAATATATCCCTATAATAATTCAGTACATATCTAATTAAATACATTTTTTAATACTCATATGTAGTTTATATAGAATTCAATAAAAGAATATAAATAGACTTATAAAATGATTACGAGGTGTTGAACCCAAAATATAATGAATTTTTTTGTTTATCAACATTATAAGCGATCTTTTCTGTTGCAAGAAATCATTCAAAAGAGCGTTTACGGCACAAGTGATAACGAATTAGATTTTTCGGCACAAATAATTGTGTCATCAGTAGAGACCGGAAAAATATGTAGTATAAAACGTCAAAATCTCTACATAAATATATAATGAAAATAGTAAGAATATGTAATAAATATGTAAAAGCGGATATAATATGTAACATTAAAATACACTAATAATAAAATATATTTACGTAATACGAAAATGGATTTATAAAAACTGCTCACTTCACATGTAGGTAGTTTAGCAGCCAGACTAATCGCAATAGAAGCCATCGCACAAACTGGCGAGATCTACGACCACTGTAGTACACTGTAGCATCTTCATCGAAGTGTTACACGTCAGTGATCGCAAATTTTTTTCCGAAATTAAGGTACAGATCACAACACGCGATGCAATGATGCTTTGGACACCTAGATTTCCCCAATAATGCAGGGAAAATGCTGATATTTAAAAAATATATATCTTTTCATAAAAAAATATGTAATTGAATAGAAGAAAATTGATAAAATAAGAAAGTATATTGTGAAAACAGCAAAATATGTAACATAGTACTAAATATGTAAAAATATGTAACGAAAATATTCGATATTGTGTTAAGAGGGCTATGATTCGCCAAGATTACAATTTTGAGAACGGTAAGTAGAAAGACAAAAAATATGTAATTGCATAAAAATCCGGTCTCTAGTCATCCAGACATTCAGCCAATCTCAGCGAGAGTATTGTGCGGAGGTAGCGGTGAACGAAACAGTCGACCACCGTTTTCCCGCAAAAATGTCAAATACTGAAGACGTCACAAGAAAGTTGTTTCGCAAAATTAAGTTGGATTCACTTATAAATTTATAATGCTGTTCTACAAAAAAAATAGCGTGTGCAACTCGTTTATAATGTTGCTTTATTGCATTCGTACAAATTTGAAAACTCGCTTTAACGTCGCTTGTTTTCAAAACATGTACTCATGCAATAAAGCTTAACGTTATAAACTAATTGAATAAACTACTATTCTAGACTAAGAGAACTTGAGGTAATAAACACGGAATGCAAGCAAAGACAAAATAGAAAACATACGACGAAACAGGAAAAAGGAGAAAGAATTAAAAGAAAAGCAAACATGAAATTCATTAATTAATCGTTTCATATCAATGTTGACTCAGTCCGTCCAATTCATTACTTAAATATTTACTGAGAAAGATAAGTAATGTGAGAGTACCAACAAAATACCGAATACACAATGTAGTTTCTTGTTTTTGAGATCAAATTTAAAGAAGGTTTCGTTCCAGTATTTTCTTTAGACGTGCTGGGGAAATACAAAACATGCTATCACACCCGCGGTCAATGGCCCAAGAGCATTCTTTGAGTTAAAAAGCTCGGCCTTGCAGTATCCTGGTCAATGACCGGATAACATTCTTTCTAATAAAGCCACGACCTTGAAAACCATGTGATGATTCTTCAAGATAAGTCACAAGAAGATAAGAGTGTGACTAAACATGACGCACATCGATCAAAGGTGAGAGCGATTTTTACTTAAGCAAAATTCACTTGTTATTATACTTCCTGTGTCACTGTTGAGAAATCTCTGAACTATTGTAAGTAGAAAATACCTGTATGCAAAGACAGTTATATATCGTCAGTTCTCCTTTATTTGAATTTAATGACGTACATCTTTACTCAATGTTTTTGTACTTAACATTTCAAAATCTAAGTAAATACAAGTTTTGATGATCTACTCGTATGCTTAAATTACATTATATTCACTCAAGCAAGTTTAGTTCATGAAAGCCTATGAAAAATTATCTACAAAAAGTAGTACATTTTCCGGAAATAAATAAAATTTGATTCAGTTTGAAGTTGCCGACAAAATGAACGTATTAAAATCTCATTAGAGTTGATTTAATACTATTCTATTCAATATATGGATGATTTACTAAAACAAAATATTTTAAATATATATTTATGGCGTAATATAAACAGCGCAAATAAAATTACTTGTTAGGTTTTATTCAATATTTTTAGAGTATAGCTGCTTGTGACGGCTGAATAGATTGAGATAGAAATTCGTAGATATATTTGCACACTTTTCTTTATTAGTTTATTCCGCAAATAAGATGAGAAGTTACTTTTTTGCATTAATTTCGGAGATTATTTCTATTCTTAATTGAAACTTTTAATTCATCAAAACATTATATTCTGCACAGAACACTCATTGAAGGTACACGTAGTAGTATTTATGTCATGAAGCTATGAATAGTATATGTAATGGAGATATGAATAGTATTCCTAGCTCCATGGTTTATGTAAAATGTCTTCAATTATGTTTCGTTTCTCATCCGTTTGCACTACCATAATCGTATCTCATTTGTTCATTTTTTATTATCTCCCGATACCGTATGGCGTGAAAGTCACTAGGCGAGTAGCGGGGATGTCTAGGGGGCCGAGAACCGCGCGAAAGAACGGAATTCGCAGATTGGAATCGGACGCGGAACGCGGCGGCGGTGGCAACGGGTGGGGGGCGGAGGGGGAGGGGGCAGGGCGCTCGACCCCCGCCGCCACGTGCACCGCACAGTGTGCCCAAATCTCACGCAGAGTACAAACAAACGAAGGATGCACGTGTAATGGTTTCCAACCAAACACTTCTGCAGTACCAAGTTCAAAATGAGTAGCGTAAAATAATTAAAATAAAACCATATTCACAGGCGACCCGGGAGTTATATGCTAAGCCATTCTAACATAAGTACCTTTTTCTCTATTCCTAATTGACTAATGATTTTGAATCTTCTTCTGTAGTCGAAGCACTTTTGTACACATTTTGGCATTCTTTGTTTAACTATTTTGTGATATGTGGACGAAAAAAATTGTTTAATGATCATATGTGTGGAGTTTGCAAAATTGATAGCTCAAATACCTATAGAAATGTTTAAAAACGGAATATAAAAAACACCTTGTCAAAATGTGCATTTGTGTATGTTTAAACTATCTTGAAAATTCAATTAAATTGGTTGATTGGTTTCTGAGAAAAAGATACTTATGTATCACAAAATGCACTTTGTGGAAAAAGAAGGAAAACAAGAATTTTAGATTCTACCTTCTTTTGTTACATTCAATTATTACATTGTTCAATTGTTACAATGTTCATGGCAACACACACAGTAATAAACATAAAATTCACTACTTAAAAAATAATCTGCCGTAACAGGACTCAATATATTTACAACTTGAACTTTTTACTGAAAACTTAACTTTATACTGAAAATGCAGCAACGGCAAGGTGACATCTTATCCGGCTAAGGAAGACAAACATCTCGACACTGAACGTTTAAGTATTCTTTAAATATACTTTGAAAGCTCAAAGAAGCAAAATGTGTATATTTCTTGACAGAGGAAAAACAGAGCTAAAGAATAGAAGAAGAAAAATTGCAAAAAAAACTTTTTTTTGAAATCCCGGGTCCCCTTCATTGTTATATTCAATTGTCACATTGTTATAATGTTGATGGCAACACACACAATAAACATAAAATTCACTACTTAAAAAATGTTCTGCCGTAACGAAACTCAAAATTTTTATAACAAAGAGAAAACGCAGCACGGCAAGGTTAAAGTTCATCAGGCTAATCTAAATGTTCTTGACAATGAACGTTTAAAAATTCGTAAAAAGTATTTTGAAAGCTCAAACAAGTAAAATATATGTATTTCCTGACAGGAAAAACAGGGCTATAGAATAGAAGAAAAAAATAATTTTGAAAAAAAAGTTTACTTTTTTTAACTTCCTGGTCTCCTTAATATTTTTGCTTTCACGCTTATTTAAAGTTGATCCCTTTTTCGATAATTACTTTTTCGGGCAGATTTTCTGAACGTCATTTTATCAGCATTTCCCTTCCACACTTATGAATGATTACATCCCGGAAGGAATAAGTACAACACATTTCCTTTCGCAATGTTTAATACCTTCTGTATATAACTTCATTACAAATACTGTTTTCCCGTTTAAAGACCTCTTCCTGATCACATCGTTGCACGAATTTGAAACGTCCATGTATTTTTTACTACTAATTTACAGGTTCGAAGCGTAAATAGACATTCATTTGGATGTGGGAGGAATCGCTCCTGAGACGCGCGCCTGGGGCTGAGGCGGGCGATGGCGCTGAGGGCAACGGCAGCGCGCTTCGCCCGGAACGCACATCGCCCGCGGCGCGCGCTCAGCGGCCAGGGGCCGGGCGTTGGGCGCGGGGGCGACGAACCGGGCACGCTGGGGCACGGCCACCGCACGGATGCGGCGCCTCCCCAAGCACATCCAAGGGGCGTCGGCTGATCCAGAGAGTAATTCATTGTTCAGATGCGTCAACTCTTATGGGCATTAGTCCCGTCAGTAGTGCAGTTACGTCGCGAGAAATGGTGTTCATCACTCGCTGGAGTGTGAGATTCGATGTCGACTTCCTCCTCGGTTCCTCCTCAAGTTATCTCAGCGAGAGGGGCAGCTCCCCAACCGGAAAAAAATTAACTCCCGATAAAATATGTTCTTCCTATACGTGAGATTGTGTAGTCTTTGGAAATGTGATTGTGTAAGGAGAGAGAACCGGGAGAGATGGCTCAGTGCATCAACCTGATGTCACTGCAGTCCCTCTGACCGGGAGGTCCTAGGTTCAAGTCCCGACGGCGGCAGGATTTTTCAACACTAGCTTATCAGCTAGGTCGATTTCAATCGCTGTCTGGAGGAGAATTCTAGCGGCCGGCTGCTTTGATCGGTAGTTTTCCGTGGTTTCTCCGATCAACACCAGGCGAATGCCGGAGCAGTACCCTAACAAACGGACCTCGCGCGATCTTTCCTTCCCCTTCCTTATTCTCTCCTCCTACACACACACTTACACTATCATGCACTACACTACCACACATGCCGGGAGACCGGTCGGGAGCTTACAGCTTGTCCCGGCTGGGGCGGTGCCCCGCTGGTGGGAGATACCTGGTTGAGGGGAAACTCCGCTAGTCGACGGTAGGTCAACGCCAGATCTCGCCATTCAGCGGTGAAAAGATCATCGCCACCTCCCGAGAAAAAAAACACGCACTACACTTACGGGACTAATGACCAAATTAGTTGACGCGCCCGGAAACATCAATCAATCAAAAAAAAAGGAGAGAGAAAAGAACAAGGATGAAATAAAGATTATGCGCGGCTCTTTGGTCAAAATACTCCGGCAGAAGTGTAATCGGAAATGGCATCCACACACTAATAACCATTAATTAATCACAAAACTACACTTTAGTGGCATATTTGGGGGTCATGGCGCATCTTGACTAGGAGCCGTAGAAAAAATATTCATTCTGGAGAAGTTGCACAATTTAACATGACAAGGCACAAACATGTTAACAAGAAGACTAAACCACAGAATGTAATTTTTACATAACATTTCAAAAATCTGGTGAGAAATTTTTTATGTTCGATGAGGTACAAAAGATCCTAGCATTTATTTGCAAAAGTTATCGACTACAAATAAATTTAACTAGTAGGTAGATGCTACAACAACACATACTTCCTTGTGTTATTGGAAACAGCTACGAAGGATTGAAATATTGCACTTCCTGCGCTACTAACATCTTAGCTATTATTTGAAAACGTCCAATTCAACCAAGAAGCGACTGTTTCTATCGCGGTGTTGTCAAAACTTTGTGAATTCTACAACTGCATAAAATATAATACAAAAGGTTTGTAAATTTATATTGAAAAAAAGAAGCATAATACCATACAGCTATATCAAGTCACAACAATGACACGTAAATCACTGAAATTCGCGACAGTGAAACGGATTTCCATTGTTGCATTTCCAGTATTGTCCATACTCCCTTAAAGAGCAAGGAATTTTTATTTCCAATATTTCAAAATAAATAGTATCTAAAAGGTTAATATGTAAATGTAAAACAAAATGTCGAATGTAAGAAAGAAAGAAATAATATACTACATTGCAAATGCTAATTTACGATGTATCAGGCTGTCAGAAGCACAGTAAATTTGCAGCGGGCCATTATGTTTGCCACGAAATTATAGAAAATAGAATATTTTCAAAAAATTGAACATGATCTTATTTGAACACGTAGTTTTGATAAATACATTTCATTGATAAAACCACCTCCCATCTATCGCCGCTCAAAGTACGTTTTTTTGACATTTTCTCAATTTTTCGGTTTTCTAATAGTAGAACGCAAAGATTAATTTTAGAAAGAACAAAAACCTCGTTCTAAATGGCTATTTTCTTTTAAAAATTTGTAGCCACTTTTAAGAAAATGACGTTTAAGCGCTACTAAAAATGCAAAATTTGAACCTCTTTTTCACAAAAATGTTTTTGAGTTTATAAAATTTTTCATTTGAAGTCATTTGAAGCACTTACACTCAAAAATATAATATTTACAAATTGCTGGTAATGTGCATATTAAAGATATGAAAGATCTTTCAAAAAAATTACATTTGTTTAATTTTGCATGAAAGTTATATTTGTGTAATTTTTGAAAAAACAAAAAACTCCTCAAATTAAACTTTACGTCATATTAAAGAGTGCAATTATCACTATTTGTTCTAGAGAGTTCAAGTTCAAGTTCAAGTTAGAAGAAAAATTTGGAGCGATTTATGAGAAAATGTTGTTTGAAGCGTTTTGCGAAATTTTGAGCTGGTTTTCACAGAAAACAGTTGAGTTCTCGAGGATCTTTATTTGAAATTATTTAAAGCACATGTACTCATTAATACAACAATATCAACAAATCGCCCCTAGTGTAAATATTAACGACGTGAAAGACAAGTCAAAAACAACACATTTTTGCAATTTTTGAAGAAACAAAAGAATAAAGCAATATGGCGTTTGTGTCATCTAATAGAGTACATTTGGAACCATCCCTAACAAAAGTTTGAAGAAACAATTTGGGGCAGTTTTTGAGAAAATCTTGTTTTTGTATTTGTTTAAATTGCACATATTGTACGCAATATTGCGGGAAAACTACTAAAAATTTGAAAAAATGTACATGCTTTAAAGAAACAATTTACTATGAAGAACAAATTTTATTTGAAAGAAAAATCTATATCTGCAATTTTATAGTTGGAGGAAGGCGCTGAATAAAATTCAGACTTTCGCAATTCTCAAAAATTCAGAGTTAACTGTGAAAATCGGACCTATGCCACCTTAATAAGTGTATTTTACTCTATTACAAGAAATTTTAAGAAAAAATTGGAGCCTCTTTTGAGAAAATTTTTAAAATGTCCGGGAGGCTTCATGTAAAGTACCCCCCAAAATTAAAACATCGATTTCAAATTCAAGGGACCACGAGATTGGCCAGATCGATCGGGGAGTATCAAATTTGGAGAAAATCGGCTGAGCGGTTTAGTTGCTAGCGTTGTTCACAGATAGACGGACGGACAGACGTTTTGCTTTCAATTGGTTTTCCGGTATCAAGGACCCACAAAACCGGCATTCTGGCTTCTCCACGTAGTAGGAATTTTTTTTTCTAAATTCAGCAACTGGATTTATCCATTTTTCGTTACCAGGGCCCTTCGCTTAATAAGTTTTTCTGTCTAAAATCCGCCGTTTTTTGCGCAGCATTATGTAAGTTTTCCTATACTGTACTTACGTATACATATGTATAGTATACGGGAAAGTAAGAATATTTCATTAAACTTTTGCATCTCCAGAAGAACATAACTACACCGAATCATACATTTATTTTGAGAGAGGCTTAACCCGCTGTTGCTCTCCCTCTCAACGATCCTGGGATGAAGGGGAAAAAACCTGTCTTCCTAAAATACCCAATCACCTTGCAAAACATCGACTCAAGCATTATTCGACTCAATTTGAGAATTAGCCCTAAGTCGTATTTTTGTCAGGAGTTGTAGGCACACTCGATTGTCTTAGAATTTCTGTAAATAAAGTATTGATGGGAATTCCAGTTTTGTGTCAGATTTTTTCCGATACCTGTAAGAAACGAAGCCTCTGGCGAAAAGGTGGCCTACAAACCATTGATGCTCTGCCGCCCGGAAAGCTCAGAACTAATAAAATTCACTGCTTCAGTGGAATGCTATGTTGCCAGCTGGACAGTGTTTGCAAGACTAGTTATTATTCACCAGTCTTTTGTTCTGAGGAAATGGAAACCAGGGTGTGCATGTAGAAGGAATTTCATTCAGTAAGTACTCGACGCGCACCACTTCAGAGAAGATTCCTCATTTCGTCCGTTCTACCAAGTACGCACGAGATATGACTCCTGGGATGTTAAATGTAACAGTACACAAAGTATCGTAAGATGAAACGAAAATGTTTGCATAATTAATTTCGAGGCAATACTCTATTGACAACAAATATTATAAGGAGAAAACAATTGAAGATTGAATTGTATGGAAGAAGATAAAAATTAAATGGAGGTCGAACGTCGCGTTACTAATCACTACTGACTACCATAACATTTGGCTATAATTTACCAATGTATGATTTAAATACATTTAGTTCTGCATGTTCTGTTATTAAAATGATTAGAATCAATGCACATGCCATATGAATGCTTTTTCATTAGGTCAATGAAACGAGAATTCTTACTGAATAAGTCTAGTATTTTATATAATATTTCACTGGAATAAATTCTCTCTGAACATGCTGTTTTATTTTGAATGTTCCAGGTTCAATGTATTTCCCTGACCTTCATCGCTTAATTATTGGGAAAATTCTTCATTTTTGAATTATGTGAAACTTATTTCCAAAAAATGTGATTGTATATTTTTTTGTTATTCATAACATAAGAGCAGAGAAAATCAATAATATGACTGGAGTGATTAAAATAACTTTCTGATGGAATAATAAAGTTCTTTAATAATTACTCAACCCTTAGCTTTGTCAATGTTAAGAAATTGTCTTCTCTCCCTAATAACATATTCTTAAAAAATATAATGTTATTCTCTGCAAATTATGCTTTGGTGATAATTTCATTCAATTGTACCCGTGAGGCTTTTTCGGTCATTGACCGCTGTTTCTCTCAGACTGGGAGATTCCCAGATACTTATCATTAATCTTGATAAATGCACCGTCTAGAAACTACACATTATAATCATTTATCTCTTACGATATTATATCATACCGAACTTCAACTCACGCGCCGCGTTTTTTAGTACCCTAGGGGACAAACGACGCGACATGACGATCTGTCGATGCAGACTGGCGCCTTCGCCAAGAACGAAAATCTGGAGGCGGCGACGCGTAGGAACGGGGGGGGGGGATGTTCAGGAAGTCGATGTTCTCCCGTCGACGCCAACGTTGGCAGTGTCTTGAAACGACATCCGCACCCTTCGTCGCCTTCATAGTCCATCGCCCATTACCAATCCAATCCACTCACAGCTCAGCGTATAATTATTATGCAAAATTGCTCGCTGGCAACGGCACGCAAAATCACAGAGGGCGCTGTTCCTCTCGTAAAACAAAGCAACTTATTAAGACGCCAAAAGACAACAAACGGATGTCAAAAGACTCATATGTATTGGTAAAGGTTCGTCTAAAATGCAGACCATGTCATGTTCAGTTATGATGACATAAACACCAATATTATGCCCCATGAATTTTAAGGAACTGAAATTGATTTTTTGGGGATGCCCCACCAGATCATTTTTTTGTGGAAGCACATCTCCATAAATTAGGCCCCTCCCATCGCTACTGCTTAGCGAGCAGGGGGAAGTAAAAAATGGATGTAACGGGGCGGGATGTGTCTGGGCGAGGCGGGCGAGGGGAAAGGATTGGTGCGAGGGGGGGATTAGACGAGAAGAGGAGGGCGTGGTAGGCGAGGTGGGACAGGTGGGTCAGGCGGAGGATCGAGTGTGTGCTGTGGGCGCGGCGAAGAGGGTGGGAGGAGCGTGATGATGATGGGGTGGGAGGGGCATGGCGGAGAGGGCGGGATGGGCAGGGCGGGGTGTGGGGGGTTCGGGCCAAGGCGGAGCGATCCGGGGCGCAGTGGGTGGAGCCGGGCGGAGGGAGGCGGGGTGGTGCAAAGTGGGCGTGGCAGGCGTGGTGTGTCAGCTGGTGACGGAATAATTGGGATGCGCGGGACGGTTATTGCGGAAGGGGGCGTAATGGGGAGAGTGCTTGCGCCGATGCGGAGCGGTGCGGGCGGGGCGCGGGGGGCGGTGGGGCGAAGTGGGCGTGACGGGTCAGGCGGTGACGGGATGAGTGCGGTGCGCGAGTGATGCCGTGAGGGGGCGTGTTGGGGTGCGGGGTTGGGCCAGAGCGGAGCGGCGCGAGCGGGGTGGGCGCGGTGGGCGGGGCCCGCCGGGGTAGGCCGGGTAGGCGGGCCGGCGCGGCGCGGCGCAGCGCTGCGGGCATCGCTTTCAATCCCAGATCCCCGTGGCTGAGCGCAACCCGCGCTCAATTAATTGTCCGTCGGCGCTCTTCCTTAATGGGTCACTCACCTCCGGCGGCCGGCGCGCCGCCACCGCCGCCGCAAAAACGGATCGTCGGCTGCGGCGGCGCAGGCGGCGGCAGCGGCGGCGGCGGCGGCGATGGCGGCAGCGTAACGGGGCGCGACTGTACCGCCCAGTCATTGACCGGCACATATTGCGGGGAAGACGCCGCCACGGCTGCGCTGCGCGTCCGCGGCGCCGAGCGTCGCGGCGCCCTCTCGCGCTCGCCCTCTCTCTCTCTTCCCTCTCTCTCGCACTCGCTCCGCGCTCTCTCTCGCGCCGCGGAACTCGGGCAACGGTACGCGCGCGCCGCCGCCGTCCGTTGGCTCGGCGCAGGGCATCGAACCGCGCTCCGAACGTAAACCGAAACCGGAAAGAACCGATATTTCTCGTGGAATGGAACCGGCAAAAACACTTGAAGGGAAGGTTGTTAAGCGTGGTTAGAAAGTGGAAAAGTATTGTTTATTTCACGTCGATTATTATTGATCACATGGGCAGTCACGTACCCAGAGACGGAAGGTCACTTGTTCACAGGACATTGAACTGAACACAAACCCAAAGAAGAAGTTTACCTAAACGATACCCGAAACATTCTTAAATCGACTATATCATGTCATTCCTTGTTTGCAAATGTAAAAGACTAATTTCACATTTTAGTACAAAATATTAATAAATTTGAACATAATATGGTTTTATTAAATTTTTGTTCACTAACGCGTTACATTGTGATACATTGAAAATAACACTATTATTCTAAATTCCATTAGCAATACTAATATTAAACCAAGAATTGCAGAGTTATATTTAACAGTTAAAATACATTTAAATTAGCGTTAACCTAAAGTTACCGAACCAGAGATAAAATCCAACAAGTGTATAATTAACAAAGAGAATGAGAATGCTCGCATTTCTCGTTGAATCGGCGCCGGATTCATGCGACCGAAACAAATGCATGAATGCACGCAGGTGTCTGTAATGCGTCCGTTAGTCGGAGCACATAAGGGGGAGGGGATGAGAAGACACGTGTATGGAATGCAAGCACGGCGAGAAGAAATGTAAAACTTTAAAGAAGGATGTGGGTAAAGAAATGAAGTGCTGAAGGGCAGTGATAATTCAAGGTGTGGAAAAAAGTGCAGAAGAGAATTCCGCGACGAAAACAGTTTTATTTCATTATCATAATTGTCATCGTCGCAATCATCGTGTTTATTAGGAGTCGTGGCCTCTCGAGGGGGTTACCCGCCAGTGCACTGATGCCTGTCATGGAAGGGGCCAATTTTGAGGATTTGTGGTGACACTGTGAAGTGGATTCTTATTTTTACTAAGAAGACTCTGTATTCCTGTCTAAGACATGAAGATAAAAATCACGCAGGGGCAAGGAATCGAATCCCCTTTCGCATCTGGAACAACTCTGAGTACAATAGAAATTACTTGAAGATTCTGATCAAACAAGTTTAAAATTAATTATGATTCAGTAGGTGGAAGTTTCATATACCCTTTTATATTATTATTATTATTATTATTATTATTATTATTATTATTATTAATAATAGTGTTATTAATATTATTATTATTTTATTTTTATTACTAGTATCATAGTTATGAGAAGCGATTACTTCCTGACCTTTTCTAATTGCAGACACATTTCATGATTCATACATTTTGATTTACAAGATCATTATGCTTTTTATCAATCCATACGTGAGAGAAGTCAACTTGTCGTTAACAGTTATCAAATATGGAGTAATTCCAAACATTTATTAATTGAACGGTTCGGTTAATCTATTTAAAAATTAAATTCAAATATTGAAGGATTGTGTTAATAACACAGTAGCTGTTGCTTAGTAGATGGTCTGCCGTGACGGTCATGTATTATATAGTGAGGTAGAAAAGATTGCGGTGGGTGGCTCTGGGACTAGCCGGAGGCTTTCTAGCACACTCGTGTTGCGCAATAACTCCGCTGGGAAGTTATTCGTGACTGAAAGTGATGTACTACATGAGGTCGACGGGAAAAGGATGAAATATGAATAAAATTTTAAAAATTCGATACATCTCGATTGGATACACTTCGATCTGAAGAGGGAGGTTGATGGACAGAGCATGAAGTACCTATCAAAATTTGGACAAAGGAAAAGCTTTTATTAGACATGAGTTGTCACGCAACATTAAAAAAAACATTGCTCAAGAATTAATCTTTCCAAAATAGTGTTTCGTGGAAAACAGGGATTACTCTATTAATAAGAATACCTCGAAGTTGTTAAATTAATTATTTTGAAAAAAAAATGACATATACATAGTTTCAAAATAACGAAAGCTAAACATATTTCATGGGATGCATTACTAATAGCGAATGCATCATTGATGCTTCATAGGTCAAAGATTTGCGACCTAAACGATGACTGATGTACTTGTATGCCTAATAAGCTGAATAAGAATTCCATTTTCCAGGTGGTCTCATCGGTCTTTTCCGTGGTTTTCTTTAATCAATTGCAGGTGGATGCCAGAAGAAAATCTTAAATAGTGATCCACAGGTCGCTCGCACTCAATCCTTCAATATGCAATCCCTACTTTTATATTTATGGACGGCCCGATGAATCGATCGCCCATCTCTCATGATCATCTCTCATGATCTCTCATGAGCTAGGACCACGACCACCCGACGTTCGAACGGGGCGCTACAGTTTGTTCGGGCCAGTGGGCGATTTTTTTGACAGGTTCTACAACAGTTGAGTACCGTATCGCTCTGCGAAATATATTCATCCGTCAGACATGGACAGGAGCGCACAGCTGATAATGTTTCGAAGTGTCAGATCGCGTGCAGCTGGAGGTTAAAGATAGTTCTCACGAGGGAATTAGTTTGTTCTGATGTAATATTGTAAAATTTGCTACAAATCATGTAGAAAAGCATGTGAGAATATTAAGAGGAACCCTATGATAAAAAAAACTCGAAGTGAGGCCACGTCCAAGTTGCTTTTAATTCAGTTGCAACGTGCTTTTAATTAAATTTAAAATATGTTAAATAGTGCGTTTTTATTGCATTCAGTTGACAGTCGTTCAGTTCTTCAGTTGGCAGAACCACAAAAATAACAGGGAGAACCATAACCACAGCACAAATTACTCCAAATTTGTGAAATAAAAGCGAATTATTTCTGAATATTGCCACATCTCTCCATATGACTTTACAGAAATGTGTGTCGAAATTATCGCTCACAGGAAAATGAAGCTTCGTAGGATAAAAAATAAGAAATGTTCTTCCGAGGCGTCTTGGATTAAAGCGCGCCGCTGCGCGCAGGCTCTCCGCCGGAGCCACGTTCAACGTGAGCCAGGTCGCGGCACGACCGCGAAACGACGTGGGCGGCTCCGGGGAACGAAGCAGACTGCGGCTGCGGGATATATCTTGCAGCGCGTAATTTGATCGCGGCACTTTACTTAATGAATCCTTAAACTTTTAATTACGCGAAGGCGTTATTTGCTTAGGGAAATCCATAGCATGGCCTTCATCCCATATATATTTCAGCAATAATCCAGATGAAGACAAGCTTATTGTACAAATCATATTAACAACGTAATAAAATAGAAGTTTTCTACGCGTTTGCAACACTAGAAAAATAATCACATTGATATATTTAACTGCCGGATGGCTAAGGCAGTAAAGTGGTAGCGCCTCGGTATAAAAGCTGTGGATGTAAGTTCTACGATATGCATGTTTGCAACATATTACAGAAGAAATTATAATATTAATATCTTATAATTCTAGAAGTTTGCTTGTATACATTATTTTGGGATTAGATAAATAATGAGCAGAGATTGTCCTGTCCTAAGCGTTTTCCACGTATTTTACACTCTGCGCAATGTTGAATTGGTTCGAAAATCTAGCCAGCCACAACGGGGTATGGTCACAAATATGATGAAATGTGAGAAGAATGTACGAGATAATAAATAGGAATATGTGTCAGAAAAAATAAGAAATAAATAACGAATACTTTGTGAATCCACGCACAAACAATTTATCCACCGTAGGTTGGGAATAGAATTTATGTCCCCGCATCACTGGTAGACAAGAAGAGTGTAAACCACTATGCCTCCTACCACTCGGAAGTGGTAATGGGAAAAAATGATGGAAATATGAGAGTGGTTGTATTTTACGCCACGACAACTATCGTCCAATTACAACGAGGTGCGAAAGGTTAACGAAGGAGAATTACCATGGATTATTGAAAGGGAAGACTATAGATCACAGGGTGGGAATGGCGTCGTTAGAGAATAGATGAATCGGAGGGAAAAATGAATGCACACTCAAGGCAATGAAGAATTTGATATCTGCGACGAAGTAATGAAGGAATGAGAGTAGTTTTTTGGGAATAAGAATGATATCCCTGGAAATTTGGAAAAAAATGTAGGTAGGCCCATAATTTCTGCCAGTAATAAGATATTACCAAGAACCAACCAGATATTACCTCCAACTGGTTCCAAACGATTGGTCTGATGCGAGAAGCGAGAGAGGATTGCGAGGTATGAAAATTGTGGGGACGTAGAACGAAGACAGACGAACGTAGCGTCAGGGGCAAGGGACTCGGGAGTGGGACTGACAAGTAGTTACGAGGGGAGAGAAGGAAGAAGCGAGTGGGAAAGAGGACGAGACGGCGAGGAGGCGACATGGCGGGGATGAGAAAGCGAGGAGTAGTGGCAAGGGGCAAGGAAGGCAAAAGAAAAGGGCTTGGATAAACGGAGAAAGGGGTGGCGGGAGTGATGGGGTAGATGTCGTGATGGGGTGGAGGGTATGGTTGTATGGAGTGGTCGAGGAGACAAAGGTGAGGAATGAGGAGGCGAGAGGAGCGGGGTGCCAAGAGACAAGAGGGACGAGGAGACAAGGGGGCGATGGGTGAGAATTCGAGGGAGACGAGGAGCGAAAAGACCAGAGGAGCGTGGAGACAAGGGAGGCGAGAAGACAAAGGTCGAGGGTGAGGACACGTGGAGCCAAGGGGTGAGGAGACGATAGAAGCCAGGAGACAAGAGGGGCGAGAAGTGAGGACACGAAGGAAGCGAGGGGCAAGCGGACAAGCGGGGCGAGGGGTGAGGAGACGTCAGCGGCGAGGGGCAAAGAGACGTGATAGGTGGGAGGCAAGGCGGCGGGCGCGGATGGGAGGGCGTGGGCGGGGCGAGGGCGGTTGCGGAGGGCGCTCGCCGCCTGCGCCGCTCGATTCCGCAAACACCGACGCGGAGAAAAAGGGCAGGAAGAAGCGGCGGCGTGGGCAGGAAGGCGGAGGCGCAGGAATCTCCGCGGAAGCGCTGAGGCGTGGCGCTTCCATCAGTGAAATGGAGGCGGCGCCCCGCCCCACCCCGCCCCGCCCCACCCCGCCCCGCCCCGCGCCGCGCCGGTTAACAAGCAGCGGCGCGAGGGATGAGCCCGGAAACGATCGGCCGCGCTGCCCCCGACCCATCTCTTCCGGGCCCAGGCGGAGGAAGGGGCGCCAAAGACTACGTTGCTTCCACTTCCGAGAAGTACCTGACTTCGCGTTCAATACTTTGAACAACCGAATAGAGGCGAATAAAACAATCTGCTGAAATGAAGAAACATTCCGAATGGAACATAACTGATTGCGCAAACCTAAAGATACCCAGTTGTGAGAACGAAAGACTTTTTTTTCCACAGTGATCCTTATTAACTTCTTTCTACTTTTTACCATCCTTTTGAACTATTCATCGCATCGATGTAAGGATCAACGTATCGAACAAAGTAACAAATCATTTGATGATCGAAGAACCAAACGATCAACTTTCAGAGGTGCCATAAAGATCGTTTAAAATATCTCGTGACTCTCGATCTTTTATCCTTGTCCCTTCCTCTCATCATACGCTCACTCGTACACTTACATGTCCTACTCCATCACTCATTCCATGAGTCCAGTCGGAACCTTAGAGCTTGTTCCGGCTGGTGAGATGTTCCGTCGGGGAAGGCTTTAGGGGGAGAAAGGTACCGCAAGCCGACGTGAAGGTTGGCGCCGAAGGTCCCGCAGTAGAGGAACACGGCCTCTTCGCGAGATGTAACATGTACAGTAATAACGATCTATGTAATTGATTGCCCGGAATTAATAAATATTCACTTTGAAACCAGAAGTGGAAGGTGAGCATTTTGTTCTCTCGAATCGGTTCGCCAGAACGTTCTAGAGTATTTGGTATGTAGAGCGTTATTAAACCCCGTGCCACGCGCGAGAAGGAGGGGGTTTTGTGCACGACGTCCTCCGTTGCCGCCGTGTGGGAGGGAGGGAGGGGCGCTCGTGGCCCTGGCCCTCGGCCTCTCGCGGAGGCCCCGTCGGGAGCAGAGCCTGCGACCGCCCACCCGCGGCGGCCACCGCCCGGGGCGCCGCGCTCACGGCCACTAACGAACGCCGCGCCGCGCCGCGCCGGCCGCCGACAGCCTGCCAACCGCTCCTGCTAACTACTCGTTGAGGAGTAGATTATACGCCTGCAAACCATGAAATATATGAATGAAGAAATTAGCATGAATAATTATGAGTATAATGCGAACACAGCATTCCTAAAATGCATTTTTTCCATTAGAAATTTAATGAATGCAGTTCGGTAAATATGATTACTTATCTACCTAATTTGCACTGAATATTGTTAAGATTAACTCACATATTTTGTTATTGCTGGTATAATATTACAAGTCGTTGATCCAGCTTCTATCGTATAAGGATGTTATCATATGAAGGTTCTGAGAATACTGTAGAAATTGAGAGGTAATTATATATTCTCAGAAATGCGCATCAGAGTATAATTCCCGAGTACCCTCAAACCATAACTCTCTAAAAAGTCACTTGACGAGCAGGCATTTGGCGAATCCCAGCATCGTGCAGTTCGGGCGATTCACTCAACTTCCCCAGTGGCTAATTGGCTCCCTCGCGCTTCCCGATGAGTCATCTGCGCTTCCGCCACAACGTGCGTCGCAAGGCCCGGGAGGCGCGGAGAGCGCGACCGGGAGCATTGCGTCGCGGCCACACTTTCTCCGCGGCCGCCCTTCCCCCGCCCCGCCCTTCTCTTCGCTCTCTGTCGCCCCGCCCGCCTCATCGCGCTCCCAGCGCCCGCCCCGCTCCACCCCCGCAGCGCTCGCGGCGCCCCTCCGCCTCTATTAGCGCGAGAAGCTGCCAGATTGGGGCCTAATTGCGAATTTGCGTCAGCTGAGCTGCGGGGGCGGGGGCGGGGGCGGGGAGAGGCGAGGCGGCGACAGGCCCGGGCCGCGCGGGCCGCCGCCGCCGCCGCTGCCGCTCGGGCGAATGACCCCGCTGACCCGGGAGTCTGTGCAGGTCGATACGCGCCGTGCCGCGCGCGCCGACCGCCCCGCCGCGTCCGCCCGCAGGTGGGCAAAGCGCTGAGAAGCGCGCGGACGCCCTTCCGGGGCGCGCCGGTGGAGGGGGCGGGGTGCGACGTGGCTTGGTGTGGCATGGCATGGTGAGCCTTGGCGTGGCATAGGGAGGCGTGGCGTGGTAAAACGTGGCGAGGCGGAACGAGGCGTGGCGAGGCGGAACCAGGCGTGGCGAGGCGTGGTGAGGCGAGCCCCGGAAGGGAAGGCGAGGCAAGGCATGGCGAGCCCCGGAAGGGAAGGCGAGGCGTGGTGAGGCGAGCCCCGGAAGGGAAGGCGAGGCAAGCCATGGCGAGCCCCGGAAGGGAAGGCGAGGCGTGGTGAGGCGAGCCCCGGAAGGGAAGGCGAGGCAAGGCATGGCGAGCCCCGGAAAGGGAGGCATGGCAAGGCGTGGCGAGCCTCGGAAGGGGAGCCGTGGCCATGTGTGTTATGGAAGGGACGGGTGAGGCGAGTCGTGGCGAGTCGTGACGAGGCGTGGCAAGTCATGACAAGGCGAGGTGTAGAGAGGAAGGTGGGGCAAGGCGTGGCGAGCCCTGGAAGGGAAGACATGGCGAGGCGTGGGGAGACCCGGAAGGGGAGGCGTGGCGAGGCGTGGCATGGCGAGGAGGGGTGAGGCGGGTCATGACGAGGCGCGGCGGGAAGCACAGATGAGGAAGGGACGATGGAGGCGAGTTGAGCGACGGAAGCCTGAGCAGAACGGAGTGGCGTGAACGAGGAGGAGCTGTGTGGTGGAAGATGGGGGACGGGTAGGGTTCCGGAAGAACTAGAGCGAGGAGCAGAGATGGGGAAGGGTCACAGGGTAGATCGATCATAAGGTTGGTGGAGGTGGAGGTAGGTGAGGCGGCGGAGGCGGGTTCAGCATTGGAGACCGAACATGGAGTAGGACGTGGACGAAGAAGAGCTGGATGACGGGTGGAGGGACGTGTAGTTAGGGAGATTGCGCGGATGCCGCAGTGTATTGTGAAGGCGAGGATCGGGGCGGGAGCATGGGCGGGGAAGGTAAGGGTCGTTAAAGCCAGCGGTGAGGAGCTGGGTGATTGAGGCGGAGTGAGCCACAAAGATAAGTAGGAGATGGGTGACGAGAAGGGATAGCGGTAGCCGGTCATCAGAGGTGGAGCGGTGGAACGAGGGCGAAAGAAGCGCAGCACGGACGGTAGGGGAGATAGAGGAGGCGCGAGATGGAGGTAGATGGGTAGGAAAGGACACCATAGAGGTAGTAAGATATAGAATGACAGGTTGTTAGAGCGTAGGCTAGTGGGCAGGAAGGGATGTCCATAAATCAAAAGGGGCATTGTTGCTTGCATTACGTGCACATGAGACACCTTAATTATCTGATTAAAATGCTTCGCCCTTCTTGCAGTTTATTCCTACTTTGATTTCTTTTTAACAGCAGACCTAAAAGAAGTAGCAAATAAAACTAAACATTTTATTTTCAATTACATTTTGATATTTCCTCGGAAGATTAACTTGCGAAAGCCTTTTGCCTTTTTATACTTTGCAGAAACCCCCAAATTTAGATATTTACTCTTTTATTACAGCTTGCTTCAGTAATTCGACCTGTATTATGACTGAATACGTATAGATTTTCCAATAAATTTAATCAAAAGTTTCTTGGCCTCACATTAGAACACACTGGAATAAATGTTTCGTCGTAGACGACACCAAAAATAAATTTTTCAATGCCGAAATGCATAATTTTGTACAATTTCAATCTCGTTAATGAGTAATAGTAGAATTTAAAATACAAGTGAATACATTAATAATTTTAAGTGTAGTTAAACTCGGTTTGTCAGACCAACTTGTCTTCTCGATAGTACACAGAGTTGAAATTGTTCATTGAATTTATTTTTGAAGACAGCAATTTGACAAATAATTCTGACGGAACAAATATATAGTCGTGTAAATCGAAAAAACACATTCTGTATTCCAATGTTATATAACGACTTTACCACAAATTTAATTTCAAATCAGGTTTGTTTATACGTGTACCCCTGGAGTTATGTAACCCTTTCATCATTACTGCTGTGCGGGTCTGCCGCGTCCTCTTTCCGCAAGGGGAACTACGCTACATCTCTCGTCTTGGGCGTCTTTCCTTGACCTTTTCCTACGTTTATGGCATCACCTCTATTCATCTCACTAAATTTTAAAATTCGTGTCACACGCAGAGGACGAAATCTAGTGAGCGCATTGTCAAGCAAATCGGTTGGTGCAAATCTGTTAACTGTCAAAAGAAACCAGGTTTTCTTACCATTTGTTTCATAGATTCCGGAACATTAGCTTACACTCCCCATTTCGGTGAAATGCAATAGACATGGGAAAGAGAGGGGAGTCTACATTACTGAGTCACCTTAAGTACTCATCCTCTTTTGCAGAAATACACTGTGGCGCACACACACAAGGTCGAATGCCGATCATTTTCAGCTCGTTATTCGATCCTTTTCATCGCCTTTGGTAAAATAATCTTCTGTAACAATCATATCATGAATTAAAATTTGTCACTTCCTCCCCTTCCCTCTGCTTCACGTTTCGTATTTTCTGATAGTGGATGAGCGGACACTCGGGTATATGAAGATGACCTAGTTGATATATGAAGTGAGGTTGGCGGGCGGACGGGAAACCTAGCTAAAGGATGGGCGACCGAATGTGTGGCCTTGCCGAAAGATTCAAAAGGTGAGTGGGTGGGCGAGAGGCGAGAGGGCTGGTGGGTGAGAGGGCGAGCGGCGCACCGGATTCGTCAGTGCCAGAGTGGTTCACGGTGCGTGAGGGTGGGATAGTGAGGCAGTGCAGCGAACTGGGGCAAACTGGACAGTTAGGACATGATTGCCAGGAACTGAGACAAGTTGCAGATCGCTGATACGAGCTGCGGAACGCAGTTGGAGATCGCTGAGACGAGCTGGTGATCACTGAGGTGAACTGATCGCTGAGGCGTGTTGGTGATCTGATAGTTGGGATGGGTTCGAACGAGCTGGGGTTAGCTGTTGCGCCCCGAGACACCATGGGGCCGCTGACTTGGGCTGGGCCGGGATGCGGTAGGTTCGAATAGGCTGAAACATCTCTCTTGGGTGGACTGAGACAGGCCGCAGTCAAATGAGGCCGACTAGACTGAGTCTAGGGCCGCTCCGGGGCTAGATGTAGCATCCCGGGACACGGACGGGATAGGGCCGCTGACGCATGCTGGACTGATTGGTAAGTTCGAATAGGCTGGGATGAGTCGCGTAGGGGCGTGCTGGGACAGACCGGAATCAAATTGGTAGACTTAAATAAGCTGGGGCTAGTTGGTGAGGCCCTGGACAACTGGGGGCCGCTGACGCGGGCTGGACCGGGATGCGGTATATTGGATTAAGGTCGGATGGGCGATGGTGAGCTGGCCGCAGTAAAATGGGCAGACTAAAATACGCTGGAACTGGTCGGTGGGGCCCGGGACAACTTGGGGTCGCTGGTGCGGGCTGAGCCGAGATCCAGTAAGTTGGAATAGGCTGGGAGGGGCCGTAGCGTACTGGGTCTAGCTGATGCGTCCCGGGACAACATCGGGCCGTTGACGCGGGCTGGGTGGTGCCGCGATGGGTTCGAATAGGCTGGGCTGGCCCGCGCTGGGCTGGGGCGTGCGGGGGCGGGGCGCGTGATAACAAAGGGCGCGCGCCGCGCATTCCGCGCCGCCTCGGAGCCTCGCGGGGTGCAGGCGGCGGTTCAACGCCCGTCACGAGTCATTGGGCGCCCCGATGACGTCGAGTCATTGTCAGCGCCCGCCAACGGGATCGCCGCGTTTTTGACGCTGCCGCTGCCGCCGCCTCCTCTGCCAGTCACGTCGCGCGCCGCCGCCGCCCTTGCCCCCACCCCCACCGAGCCCCGAGCGACCTCGCGCGCGGCCCGCGGCCGCTGGCGCCGCTCGCGGAGCAGCGAGGACGGCCGCGCGCCTTGGACCAATCGCACGCTACACCTCACTTCCAAGAAGCGCTCGCTCGCCTCCTCGGTCAGCCCATTCACTGGAACGACTAAGGATTCTTTGATATCCGTAAAGTTATTAAATTGAGTACTGAACTCCGCTATCAAGAGTTCATAACTACAATAGTATGTTATTCTTATCAAAAAATAGTACTGGTTTCTCTTCATATAAATAACGATTAGATTTGCTCCAAATGCATATCGTAATATAGAAATATAAACGTAAATCTGTTTACATTTCGTACAATTGATAATTAATACAATGTGAAAAAACCTCATTTTCATCTTCCTCAAAAATCCATAAAATATACCCATAAATAAATAATTTAACAAACTTACTTTCTTAGATTTTTACCATACATAAATACTGTCTTATTCTGTTGATTTGCTCTGTTTACATTAACAAAATAATTATATCTCTTACATTGTAATCACTTACTTGTAATCAAGTATGTCCATTCATCTTACATATCTGAACTGATTTCTTCCTTTTACAAACCTATCTTCATTATTTCCCCAAAATCACTCAAACTCTCTACTTATTCTTCATTCCTTTTCTATACATACTCATTAAACCAATTTATTTTCCAGTTAACATCTGTTAATATTTCCTCTTGAACACTGAATACATTATCTTACCAAACTGTCTTACCCCAAACTCACCTTTTAAACACAATATTTTCTTCGTGCTCAGCAAACGCTTGCCTTCGTCTCATTTCCCGATAACTAAAGCTCAATTTTGACCCTCTCCATCTCCCTTTGGCAATACTTTAAACATTCTGGGTCTTTCCACATCCGTACATATACATTTCATTATATTGTGCGTCCCTTGTTCCTCCATAAACTATTGTTCTTCTAATCAGTCTTTTTATATTAAACTGATTACCATCTTCCCTCCCACTCTAATTGTAGCTACTTTAATATTCGCATAATCTTTCTCATTATAAAATGTATCCCTCCATTTTTCTCAAACCGACATTTACTTCCATTTATTTTCTTGATTTCATTCCAACACATTCTTGGCAACTAATTTCCTCTCCGTTGCTCTACTGTTTTCTCTAACCTCACTTGTCTTGAACTAGCTCCACCTATCTGCTCTCCCAGCTTCCACCTATCTGCTTCTTTCTTCACCATACACAATAGTGCAATACACAATAGTGGGCAAAAATTAAGACTCAATCTTCATATAAAAATATACGTATTTTTATTTCAAAACATTGATAGCATGACTTCAATTTTTTGTACCAACACGTTATGCCAAGTCGCATGAGATAGACGGATTGGGTGGAAAGTGTTATGAGTAGTAGACAGGGAGGAAGGAGGGAGCAGTAACAAGAACTAAGACTCTTCAAGGATATGGTGGGTAGGACGACTCAACGTCACGCGAGACATTCATTGTGAAATTTATATTTCCATCAAGGAAGAGGTAGAAAGGAGCTCTGGCACTAGTAGTCCGGCAATATATTTGAAAGTGAATGGAAAGAACTATTTTACTTTCTAAACTGTAGAAAATATGCTTATTTAGCCATATACATTTTATTATTGTCAAAAATATTAATCTAAAGATGCAGTGAAGTCAAGGTATAATCACACCGACGAGGAACACATCATTGCTAACAGCTCTCTCGTCACATTGCTTTTGTCGCGTAGAATGTGGTTCTTCTAATTTTTACCTCGGGATTTAATGCATCGGGATGATAATATCGGGAGATAATATCAAGTCATGAAATTACCCAATTCTGTAATGTTTTGTAAGGTAGTACTTTGTAAAGGATGAAGATAATATTACAAGAGAATCAATAATGAAACTAAGTTACAGAATCACATTCAGAATCGCTATGCAATTACATAGTTTTTGATAGTTCGTAATGCATTACGTATACACGAAATACAGTATACACGCATTACGACTTGCAAGTCGTAAATGAATATTGTATTTATTCGCTCAACAACAATTAAACATTTCCTGTTGAAACAGTTAAACATTTCCTGATGGTCGTAGGTACTCGTTAAAATATATTTCTTGAAGTGAGGGCTGGTGAACTCCAAAAAATGAGAACAGCAGAAATACCAATGCAATTCTCTGCACGGCGAGGTCCTTGTGTCTTGCACAAATACCACTCTCCAGGCTGTGCGTGGTGCACGAATATATTTCAAATAAACTACAGACTATTTTCCCCGACCGTATCTCTCCGTCTGTAAACTCGCCGTCAACTTGAAAACAGTTGGAAACGAGTAATCCTCGTGCGGCGCGGGGCGTGGTAGCGCGGGGTGGGGCGGGGCGCTTGGCAAGGCATTCCTGGGAGCAGTGCGCGGCGCCGCGTCACGGCAGGGCAGGCCAGGAGCGCCGCGCGGCGGGGGGGGGGGCGACGGCGCCTGGCACGGCCTGGCGGTGCGAGCGCCCGACCTGCCGCAAGGTGCTCGGGGCGGGGGCGAGCGCGAGGGCGAGGGCAAGAGCGGGCGCTATTCTCGGTGGGGCGTCGAACCCCGTGCGGCAGGGCGCGCCGCAGATGGGAATGCCCCGAGCACTCTCCTTCACCCTAGCGCTCCCCCAAATTTATGTATAATGAACGTCCCTCTCACAACGTCGGCGATGACTAGTGGTGTCAGGACGATGGCGCTTTTTGGACACTACCTAGATGGCTAGGACAGATTCAGTCACTGCTTGAAGGCGAATTCTAGTGTCTGACTGCTATGATCGGTAGTTTTCCATCGTTTTTCCGATCAATGTCATGCGAATATCGCAGCAAGCACCTTAATAAACACGGCCATGGAGCGTACGTGATCTTTCCTGTCCCATACTTGTTCCCTTCTCTCCCCTTAAACACACACTCACACACTTGCGCTACACTACCACGTACGTTGGGAGACCAGTCGAGAGTTTATTCCGTCTGGGACATGTCTGGAGGGGGAACTACGCATGTCGACGTGTAGGCTGGTGTCGGACGACACGATGTAGCGAGACATCACCACCACTTGAGTTATATTTTCGCCACTCCCTGTTGAGTTAATTACGGGGCTAATTATCATAGTAACTGAAGCGCCCAAAAACACTCAATATTGAGCCACATTTGGGATAGAAGCCTGGAATACAAGGGTTACCGCAAAAATCATGAAAAGATTTTTCACAATAATTCGGGTTTGCAGGAAATTTCAGCCTCGGTCGGTGGTAACAAAAAAAAAATACTACATATATTTTCTCAAAAAGACTACATATACTTTATTGTTTCATTATATTATTAAATGCCACACATATTTTATTGTTCTAAGAGTGTACGTAAGTAATATAACTTGGGGTTGTTCTCAAATTTCAAGGTGAAACTTTAAGTAGAGTTCAGCATTATAACCTGTTCCGGAAATATTTGGAAATCGGCTGTTTTGACGTTCAATTCATTCTTCATCAACTTCACAGAATCTGATGAGTTGTGTAATATTCGTTCGAAAGGATTCTATGCGGTCTTTTATCTTAAGAAGATGTTCGTACACAAGGTCTGTTATTATGCTTTCCTCTTCCATCTTTTGAAGAAAGACCTGACAAAAGAATTTCTGTCGGCCGTTGGACCTGAATGAATGCTATTCCACTTAAGAACGTGAAAGCTTGTTTACAAACATCGCTGTGAACACGTTCTTTCGCTGTCTCTTCGTTTACTTTTCCCCTCACCTATCGCTCTTCGGTTTAGTACAGGTACTACACTCTCGATCAAATGGGAACCACATGCTGCAACAACTATGAATCATACCCTGCGAGCAGCCCGAGTCATAAGATATCCAATATCGTGATTGAAAAAGCAGTAAGTATCCAGAACAGATACTGTTCTATCACTCATCAAGAGAAGGAGCTGCTTGTTTTCAAGTCGAATGACCTCATATTGAACTGTTTTCAGTCTCATCATTTAGTTCCACGCCTTCTGCACTAATTTCTGTGAAAAAACAAAATGAATAATTTTGAACTAGTACGGTTTCTCCACTCATCAATTCAATTAAACCTATACAGTTTGTATTACTCCTACACGGAAATCAGATGGTAATGATTCTCGATCACCATTGTTTCAAAAGGTATAAGCGTGGGAAGAAACTCACGTTTACTATGAAAAACAAAACAAAAGAAATAATGGATTTTGTCCCCAGGAGCAAGTGAAAGGAAGAGCTAGAGTTTTACATAACTAGGTCACATACATTTTTAACACTGTTACTTTGTTTAACATTTTGATCGTCTGGTATGAAATGGAAGTTTTCATGACAAACGGTCGGCAATACTTATAATGAAATTAACATCAGTATCCCCAGCATTACCAACAGCTCTTACGAATAGATCACATACTCTTAAAATAAGTGACGTCAAATTGAACTAAAATTAATTTGTCACTAAGCACGCCAGATAAAATACATCCAATCTATCAATATCCAGTAAAGGCCACAGTATACGTGAAGGTAGAAGCTAAGAACATGTATCACTGCTCCGAGTGTTATTGAGGAGGGAACAAACCCAAGTGTGCGAAGCGGGCGTAGTATCTGGACGCACATGGTTCGGCTCACCTCCTCGAGCAACGCACCTGGCCGCCTGCCCCCAGCGGGAGGCGCGTTCAACTCCCTTACGCCACCCGAGGGAGCACTGCATGCGCCCGTCCCCGTCCCGCCGCGCCGCGCCCCGCTCCCGCCTCGCACCACCCTAGCCCACCCCACCCCGCCCCCTTCCGCCCGGTCCCCGCCTAACTCCACCCGCCCTCCTCGCCCCGCCCCGCCCACTGCCCCGCCCCCTGCCCCCCGCAACACTCCGCCTGCCCCCGCCCCCGCATGACGCATCGCAGCAGTCGAGCGCGCCTCTCGCCCCGGCACGACACGTGCGGTACCAGGTCCAAAGAGCCACTATTGCACAAATTCTGTTTGTGATTTAGATTCTGGTTATTTCATAATATGTTTAATGACAATATATTTTTAAAATCGTTTAGTAAAATTGCAAAATAGCGCTCTCTGTTGCGAAGTAACACAGGATGTCGAAGTCATATCAAAGAATCTCCTGGATACGAGTAAATCATTCGTTTTATGAATCTAATGATAGCTTTTTCTGGGTTGTCTTTTCTTGGTCGACTATATTCCATTGGAGGCTACAAAATTCAAAGAAAAATACTACAAATAAATAAAATGTGAAAAAATAAAAAAATAAAACTTTTCTCCACTTTGAGTAACTTATTTCACGACTGTTACAAATTTCAAAAGTTTGATAACTTCCATAGTTAATTTTATTGTTATTTGTGTAATATTCTCATTTAATACGCAGAATGAAGTATACGAGAACATTTCGCCCATTTTTGTAGTTTGTCTTTTCTGCACTTTATTGCAAACAGAACCATCTTCACTCTATGTGCAAGTGTTGCAGTTTTGTATTAACTCTCCATTTTTGTCTTACACAACAGCTCTATCTCACCAACACGTAATTCTCACATTCTCCATCTCAAGTTACGCGTTAGTGATCAGCAGAAATAAACAGCCATTGGCTTGCACCTTTCAATAAATAATTTCGTTAATCCTATTCTTGTTTCTGTAAACGTGTTATATCAGGTTTCTGTAAAATAAGTGAATACAACTTTTAAAATTATTTTTAGTCATTATGGATATTCTTACTTTTTCTCCGCAGGAACCTGTAATTTCTAACAAAGATTATTAAATTTATTCTGATTTATTCCGTGATTTGAGAAAGCATTCCCGGATAACACTCCGTTTACAATTGAGCCTGCAATTCCAAAATGTCTCTTGTCCACGTTATAAACATTACGGCAAATCACGTTTTTCTTGTTAAATGTTTATTTCTCACCTCGAATTAAGATAAGTACGTTACTAATTATGCCATAATTAGTAACGTATGTTGCTAATTATAAACTACGAAATAAAATTTAACAAGAAAAAGGTGATTTGCCGTAATGTTTACAAAGTGGACAAGAGACGTTTTGGAATTGACAGACTCAATTGTTCCTGAGAAGCAACACATCTTTTGTATCCACCGATCGATACTTCCGGGCACCATGTCCCATCCTAAAGTAGCTCACTAATACAGCGAAATTCAGCAAACAATATTAATAATCGTTGTTAATCGCTTAGAGTTAATCAGAAGTTATGTAGATGAATTATTTTAATTAAATCAGTAAAATGTGAATTCTCAAACATACGGTTGATAACACAAGGTTCTCAAATACAAGACTGAAACACAAAATTTGAATTCTCGAACTGAACATTTTTCAAGAACGGTCTTCCTGAGTTGGAAACTGACTGCCCTACATTGCGGCCCTTATGACAAGACCCCAGCCCGCCGAGAGTGCTGGCGTAGTGCTCTTGGGTGGACCGCTTTATGCGTTCCGTGCGAGCCACGCCCATTCCGCCTTAACGACGTCGTCGCCTCACGGTTAATAAAAAAGTTTTATTACATTACACGATTTAGGCTCGTGGTGGCGCTACTTCCATAGGGCCGACAACATTAACATTAATCCTGGCTACGCCCACGGTAACTGGTTTCACCGTTCTGACGTTAGTGCGTCAGTGAACTTAGGATATCTACGTCACAAAAACCGGTCGCAACGAGGGTTTAGAATGTCTTGGAGAGCTTATTATTTATTCGAAATGATAGATTAAGGTGTAGTAAAATTCATTAAGGTGTAGTGGAACTACCACTCGCATGTTCCTCTAAAATGTCAATTCCAATCAAACACATCTGTTTTAGTTTCGAAAACTACGAACACATGTAAATTAGATTCTTCTTCAATATTCAAACTGGCCAGAGTTTACCTCATCTCCTAGGATGGTCGTTGGAAACATTATTGATAAGGGATGTATGACCTGATGTCCAGTCGAAAAGAATGCTTACAGGAAATTTAAGTGTTTGGCGGGATAAAACCACTTCGCGCCACTACGATTTCGATGTATCGGCTTGGTGCAGTATAAAAATGTTACGTAGAGGTTACGTTTGTCTTCCAGGAATCAATCTGTGCCTTCTATAATGTAGCTCCCACTGAAATTGAGATATTCTGCTATTAGCGCTTTTGTATTATGCATTGGAGATTTTTGTGGGCCGGATAAAAGTACCACAAGTTGGATAATTAAAAAACTAGTGGTGCTAAAGCAGCACGTACTTTCTCGCCTGTAATTTCACGCAAAATTACGCGAAAAGTATTCAAATTTTTGAAAAATTGTACATGACCTTATTTAAAATTTTAAATTTATCTGTAAGAAACAGATTTCATTAAGATAAAAATCTCTATCTTCATAATTGTAGTTGTAGGAAGATGCAAAAAAAAGTTTTGAATTTTTGCAATTTTCGAAAAATCTAATTTTTCAACGAAAATGAGATCTGCACCGTTCTCATAAACGTCCTTCACACTATCCAACAAGAGAATTTGATCAAATGGAGCTTTTTTTGAAAGATTTGGAAAATGTCCCAGTGGGTTCATGTAAAGTACCTCCCCCCAATTAAAATATCGGATTCAAATTCAAGGGCCCACGACATCAGCCAGATAGATTGGGGATTATCAAGTTTGGAGAAAGTCGGCTGAATGGTTTAGCCGCTAGCGTTGTTCACAGATGGGCGGACGTTTTGCCGTCAATCGATTTTTCGGTATCAAGGACCCACAAAACTGGGATTCTGGCTACACCACGTGTTAGGTGATTTTTTTAATTTAGCAACTGGATTTATCCACTTTTTCATTATCAGGACCCTATGATGAGAGTTTTTCTATCGAAAATTCGCCGTTTTTCGCGCAGCATTACATAACTTCTTCTCTATTCCGTAGCGAGAGAGTAAAATCGTTTTGCTCCTTTTGGGAACAGAGCGCGCGGTGGCTGTTTCCCGAAGTCGCAATGTGAGCGACCGCGCGGGTGAAGCTGCTGCAGTAACTCGGCGCTCCCTGGAGATTCGGCGCTGCGCCAAAACGGCTTCCTCGAACACGAAACATCCGCGCTTCTCGGAAATCCATCTCGCTTCAGTACTCTGTTTCCTCTGAACCAAAGGGTTTCACGTAAGCATTGTAAAGGTTTCCGCGAAAATCTCAGAGAGCAAAATTATGAATGGATTTGGAAATAAAACCGCACAACTTCGGGCACAACAGTTGGTGTGCCACAAACCAGAATGTGTCGTGTTCTTTGATTCCTCTAATGTTATTGGGATGAGGAAAGGAAGATGAGGATTTCTTCAAAATCCCAAACCCCTCGCACGTCTTGTAAAGTACTTATGAGGTGCTTGAAAGTAAGTGATTTGTTAATAGCGCCGTGAAATCCGTTCTATAAAATACAGTCCCGCTGAAATAACGTCCTCCTCACAGTATTGACAGCTACCATTGCTTGTTGGAATGTCTGTTCTGCATTCTGCTAAAATTGAACAAATTGGAAGGACTTATTATTGAAATTACTTCTAATTCTGGGATTTCAAGAACTCGCGAAAATGCTCCGACTGTGTACAGCCTTCCTTTTCTCTGACATTGTAGTTATAGTGGATTATGAAGATGCCACGTCAATAAATTTCTTTTGATTTAATTAACGCTTTGAACGAATCTTCTATACCTTCGAATTTTCTAAAGTGGCCGATGACATTCGGTCATCGTTACATCTCCTAACTTATAAAATAGGATATTTTTAATTAATTCGCGAGAGTCCTTTTCAACGGGGCCCATGGCCTCAGAAATGTGCTTACCACTGTTAAAAAGATTCATTTTATTAGGCAGCATATGTAACAATGTACCTAATGTAATCGGCCACCAAAGAAAAATCGAAGTATACTATGTAAGAAGTGCAATGAGTAGCTTATTATCAATCTGATTCAGTCTCGTTGCAGTCAGTAAGAACAAGGGCAGCGACGTCGCATGTTCTCATCGCCTGCAGGAAAGTATAGTCTTGTCCAAGACTGCGCACGTCAGCCCCAGGAGATTTTCGCCTTTGTGCTCGTAGCGAGGGGCTTACGGGGCAGGGGAGGCGCAGAGGCCGAGCTGGTAGAGGGCGGAGGGCGACATATCGACGCGCAGTTGGAGATGGCGCCCGCAGGTAGGGCGGCGTTGGCGGCACCAGTAGACCAACGTCCGAATCTCACGGGCCACAATATTCACCCGGTTGGTAAGCGTTCTCCGAGAGTGTAAGCGTATGAGGCATGTCTAAAAAATCGATTCTTTACCCTTAATCTGCATATTGACATCAGAAATGTAATAATACACATTTTGAGACGAAAATTTGAAAATACTGTACACACAACAGTATAAACACACAACAGGATAAAGGTCCTGATGGCACATTCATTCTTATTTACTTAATTCATAATTCTGAAAGCTCATTTAAAAAATTCATTCAAATGGATACAAATACAGTATAGTAACATCTTTTAAAACACTTCTAATAATACCTTTGCTAGAAACATTCAAAAGTAACCTTACATGGGATGCGGAAACAAGGCGTTGCTAAGAATTGAAGATTTGCTACAATGGCTTCCAGAGAAATGTAAACAACTTCCTCCATTGTTTCGCGTTATGCACAGCGTCGTAGACTCCCAAAACTATTCACCGTTTTGACATTAATACCTCCTAATTTATGAATACACCGGTGACTACGTTTTAAAAGTCACGAATATTTTCACAAACTTTCATAAAGATGCCCATAGAGCTTACATACTTTCTAAGAACAAGCTGTTTTTAGGACAACGGTTGTTATCACATATTTTGTCGGTAACTGATTAACATAGTAGTGCGCTAAGTAGAGTGTAGATAATTTAGAAAAAACAATTATTTACAAGCTGACTTGTTTTGGAGTTTTCCGTCGTTCATTCACAGACCACTTCTCATGAAAACTATCTGTTTACACATCTACAAAGTTTAGATGACTTTCGCAAATTTAGGTTTAGCATGAAGTATTCGACTTCAGAATTTTTTTACATTCGCAACGAGTATTTCAATGTTGGTTATTCATCACATTCTAAATTAGAGGGAAGTGCATTCACGTTCAGGTTTTTGAAGAAAGCGGAGAAGCAGAGTAATGGACAAGACGAATTAATTTAATTGCAATTTTTGTTTCATGATAAAATATTTTTCTTGATGCTTTTAATCTATTGATAACATTTTGCATTTCTACTGCTTTAAACACTTGTCAACCTAATTTTTAAAGAATTATGTGAACTCTCTAAATTAAAATATCCTCTTCATTCAAGTGCATGATATGCTTAATGTAGTTGAACGCTTCAATATGTAGTTGTGAGTTCATAAATCGCTAAATGCATTTGTTAAAATTATTCACGACATACTCTGATTATTTTAAGACACAGCGGTGAAAAAATGCACAGCGATTGATATGTGGCGTTCGGATCACAAGAAAATGAGTAATAGTACTCCGAATATCTTACGATGCTGAATGTCCGAAACCGATGACCTATATTTGGAGTAAGAGTAAGAAAATTGCAGCGAAGGCAGGCTTCAGCTAAAGGGCCGTGAATCTGACGTTTTGTCCAAATGAATCCTGAAAACCCGCCTGTGATCTTGCAGAGGAAGCGCGCGGGGCGGCGGGGCGGAGGGGGAGGGGGGAGAGGGGGAAGGAAGACGGCGGCGGTCGCAGGGTCCAGGTCAGTGACCTCTCGCGAGGGGCGCTGGCGATCGATGCGGCTCCAGGCCCAGGTGGCGGCGGCGGAGGCTGCGGCGGCGGGGACGGAGGCGGAAGCAGAGGCGGAGGCGGTGTCGGGGCCGAGCGGGTGGGCGTGGCACAGACAAACGCATTGGGGGCGAGATCGGGGGCGCCGGAGGCGGCGGGGACTGTACCGGCTACAGGGCACGGACTGGGGCGACGGGGGCGAGATGAGGCTATGAGAGCGGGGGCAGAGGCGATGGGGGCATTGCAGGAGGAAGGCAGTTGTGGATGCGGGGGCGGAGGAGAATAAAGTGGTGAGGAGCGGGGGTGGCGGAGCGGAGCGGGTGCGGGGCGGGGCGAGGCCATGGACGTGGAAGAGGTTGAGAGCGCGGGAGCGGAGTGTGCTACAAAGCGGGCGTGGGCGGGGCGGGGCGGGGACGCAGCTGCATTGACGCTGGGGTGCAGGCTGCAGCGGCCGCAAAGGCTGCGCTGGGGGAAGCGGCGGCTGCATCGGCGCGTGTGAACTCGAAAGGGAGCGCGGATAACTGCACAGGACTCACGAGGTCAGCATACAGCAAAGCAAGCGAAGGGAGACCAAAAGAAGCTGGAAAAGGAAACAACTAAAAAGTAGATTAGAAAGTTATTAAAATATGTTATTATTTTGTTGTAAAAGGTGGTACAGAAATACGTTCATGAATTTGTATCGAATCAAATAAAATGAACTAACCATAATTTGAACTAGGAAAACATAAGAAAGGGGAAAAATTTATTTGTGATGCAGATGACACATATTTTAATTGCATTCTCTTCAGTCAGCGATAGTTTCTCGGTTTTGCCCACTTTATTCCCGGAAGTTATAGGTAGTATATATGGTTGGCACCTACCAGGGTCTTTTGCGGTACCCGCTGTTCCTACCGCTTCTCTGCTCTTAAAAGCTGCAGTTCCAGTTCTGCATCCAGTTCAATCATCTGTAACATAATTCCCTGCGTCCTCGCGAGTGCATGATGCAGTTTGAGCAACTATAGTAAGATAGAAACTTGTTTTTAGGATATTTTAATTACGGTTTAAGGATATGTTGCAAAAAGCATATTTCGTTCCGGGCTTCCGTCAGCAATTAAAAAATTAAGAATTCACCAAGTCGCTCTGAAATCACTGGATTTGATGCTATTAGAACCATATCTGGCGGTACAATTTCGACACTTCTCGTACGCGAGCAGTGTATCGTTTGGCAAAGTTTGCGCTGAATTCGAGGTTATGAACAGTGTCCATAACCATTGGACACATGAAGGACTGTAGCCCAATCAAATTAGATCATAAAATGGTGATCGATTGTAAAAAATCTCGGAGGTTTGAAATCTGGCATGATCGTTCGTTGGTACCTAGCGCACGTCAAACTAAACATCCTGAAGTAGTGAGGGGTGAGCCGAGCCGGGGGTGGAGGAACCATTCAAGAGTGTTTTTCTACGTTTTTTGCCTACATCTCTATAACTATGAATCTTACCAAAAATTATGCTCCATACAAAATTGAAGTGGATAAAATTTCTTACATAAAAGTTCCTACAAGGCAGAATTAAGCCTTTTAAAAGTGGATACAAAAGCATATTTCTCTTTGAAATTACAAAAGCCGCACGTGGGGAGCGGCGGTTGAGAATTACCTGGCGCATGCAAAGGGCTGCATGTAACCTCTATGCTGAGGGGCACACTTTTCTACACACATACGAAGTCACCCCCACTCTTTATTTTAATTTGCACAATTATTTTTAGCTAATTAAGTTTGATTTTGCGTTTTTCAAACTATACTGCCCAGGACATCTGACCTGTTGCCCCTAGCTACGTCACTGGTTAGTATAAATTGGCAATTTATGTTTTGCTCTGTTTTTAGGTACAAAACTGAGCATATCTCCTTGACTCCTGCACCATTCTTAAACTTCAGACATGAGTCCCAAATTAGAGCTCAAAAACTTATATTCTAATAAAATTCACAAACTTCCAATCTGTCTTAGCTATGGGTTTTGAATTATGAGTAGAAACTGGATCATATACAAAAGTTTTTTTGAAAACAATGTGCACATATGTATGCAGTATTCTCTAAAAATGTTTGGCAAATGCAGATTTATGTCTTATTATATGCTCATATGCAGCCAATGTAGTATGTTTGGAATGCCTATTAGAGTCATGTAAAGTTTGATTTCTTATTTATCCACTTGATATTCTTTCTTTCATTTCAGAATATTCACACATACCAAATGGTATATTCCGCGTACTGCGCGTCGCCTAGCACAGAGGTGTGCTCGCAGTGTCACATACATTCCGGCTGCCTCTCGGCAAGTCTCTGCGCTTGCCTTCGTAAGCAGTCGGCGTAGGAAACCCTGCTGCTCGATTTCCATTTTATTTATTTTCGACAAAAAACAGTAATAACTGTATGTGACGTATGAGAAACTTCCCTATCAAATACCAAGAATATAGTATTCCACCATTGTATTCTAAAACATTGAACAAACGTAAGGGAATGAAAATTATTCGAAATTTCTGGCGTTTCTCATATCTCATTTTTTGTTTCCCGAAATGAAATAAATCCAAAGGACTTCACTTCTGAAACATTTTCCTTCAAATTTATTAATTTAGACCTATTTATTTAAAAAGTAATGCGGCAATAAGATGGTAAAAGTCAGATTATTAAAAACATGGAATGTTATAAAAAATTAGAAAATCAAGAATACTTATGCAATTTGCTCGTAATTCTGTCTCCAATTGTATTGTATTATACAGAAAACACGGTAGTCGAGAGTTAAAATGTCTGAAAAACTGCTTTGAATGTTGTGACATTTCTTCAAATTTAGAGGGCTAGGAATGCACGATGAAAATGAGATGAGAGTGTGATAATATTTTTACTCAGGGTACATTTTTTTACGTAATTTAACTAAATCATTATAAGATTTTCAAGAATTGGTGTGGGCTTGATTCTTCAAAACGTTAATTACGGAAATGCTATTCTGTAAATAGGCTATATAAATAAAATTATTTTTCAAATATAATTCCAGACGCATAAAGAAAAACAGCAAACACCAAAATCATTTTTATGAACCTCAGACTCGTCATCGAATCAGCAAACAACTAGAAGATAAAGTACAATTCACTACACTTTATAATATGGTTTAAGAAGCGTATTTTAAAAACTTTACCGGGAATTTCACCCGTTTTTTAGGAGGATTCTCTCGCATTTACAAAACAGAAATAAGTGGGTCGAGAGGGGCGTAACGAAAAGCGAGGCTCTGGTTCGCAGCGTAAATAGCTGATGGAGCACGAGTGCGTCGGAGCGGCGACTGGCAGCAGATTGGGCGGCGGGGGGCGGGGGGGCGGGGGGCGGGGGGGCGGGGGGCGGGGGGCGGGGGGCGGGGGGCGGGGGGCGGGGTGGGCGGGGCTGCCCATTTAAAGCAGAACTGCCATCGGATGCGCTCCGGTCGTTGTCCCCGGCGCGCGCGGCGCGGCACGGCGCGGCGGCCGCTACAGTCGCTCAAGTGGAGAACAAGCAGGAGGATGGACGCGCGCGCCCCGGCGCCAGCGCTCCTCGCGGCTTCCGACAAAATAACCCAAGTGACAGGGGTGGCAGTGCTTTGTACACAAGGAAGAATGATATCCAGCGCCGGCGCCAGGCATGGGCAGAGCGTGCGATCGCCCGGGGCCCGCAGCTGAGGGGTCCGATGATGGGATTTTTTAAATTATGTATTTAAGGTCGCCCTAGAAACAGCTAGGTCAATGACGACCACATCTACCAAAATACAATATTTACAAAAGTATACAACGGTTATAGATACACACATACATACACACTGAGAGAAATGCTGTAGTGGAATGTACTAAATAAGTTTAGTAAGCGACCGTATCGTAAATACAATTATTCGTGTAGTAAGATTCACTAAACACGATTTAGTTTGGTTTAGTACATTAAACAACTCATAATCGTGAGTGAATGAACAAAGAGAATTGTCAGTGGTACTATTCTTGTTTCGTAGATAAAATAATTTGGTGAGATCTACGTTTCATGTCGTCACACTTACTAAACTATGTTTAGTAAGCACTGTTTACTAAATACTGTTTAGTAGGCGCGCGCGTTCTCAGCACTCTGACCAATTGAAATGGCTATAGAACCCGTCTGAAGTGTGAGAATTCAACGCTGTATATAGCATTATATGCTACATAAATGGCGAGTTTAGTATTTTACTGTTTTTCAATAATTATGTTATATTCTAAATTAATGGTAGAAATACCGTCGACAGCCCATAGCCAGCAGCTCGTGCCATAGCTGCTCCGCTAGACTAGGGTCTATCAGGTAACCGGAGTTAAGGAAGTGCAAGTCTGCGGGTCGGAGGATGGGTGACCGCTGCGGAACCCCAGTTGCTACCTGATTGGAGGGACCGAAAGAAAGTAATCCCTTTCACGTTTCCTTTAGTTATTTTCACTGCACTGTTTAGTAAATAGTACTCAATGTATTAATCAACGCAACGATTCGTTTAGTTTTCTCCACTAGATGCCTTTCGTCTCGGGTACGACCTGTTTAGTTAACATTACTATACGTGCGTTAGTATGTTTAACTAAACAGCAGTTTCGTGAACTTGACTAAGCACTTTGTTCTACGAAAATCTACTATACTGTTTAGTTGAATCTATTACGTGATTAATTGTATGAACTAAACATTTCTCTCCGTGCATACAATTACATGGAACATAAAGCACTCAATTGTTAAATACATTTTATCAGATTAAATTTCGTAAAAAGTTGAATAATCTTCATGTGGCCCGAGATGATGGGATTGATGGGGGAAAATAGAAAAAGAAATGACAATCGAGAAAACCGTCTCGTAATTGTATAAGTCACGGTACAGTAGTCTGAAATTTCGTAAAATTTTCAATTAATTATTTACTTTCAATAGCTAATTGTAGTCATTACTTGTAAGGTAGGGCTCCATGGAATGAATCAAATGACGATAACATCAAAATTGGTTGTACTGAAATTCATATTTATTATTTCATGTATTTAACAAACTGATTTTATGACACACTAACTAAAAACAACAATTTTTTTAGGATTTTGAGCTCGCCGTGGACATTGTATTATTCAATTACTAAATACTTTTACTTAAAACTATTATTTAAAATATATTTCCAAAAATGTTTTCTCGTTTAAACGTTCTAATTTTTGTTACTTGTTAAAATAAAATAACTCATAGTTTCTTGACACAACTCTCTCATTTTAAATTCGGGGATGGGGACTACATTTCAGCATTGCCCTGGGGCCTGCGTTTCAGCAGTTTTTCTCCACTTCGTCTAGCTCTGGCACTGAGTGGTGGAGTGCCATCTCTCCTACGATTAGGTGGCATGCTGGGATGAATCAGGACAACACTTGCCACTGCAACGTTACTGATCAGAAGGTTCTAATGTTCGGGTTTTGACGACGGCATATTTTCGACCGTACTTAGATAGCTAGATCGAATTCTAGCACTGTTTGGAGGAGAATTCTAGCTGCGATCGGGAAAGTTTTTAGTGTTTTCTCGTATCAATACCAGGCGAATACCGGAGAAGAACCTTAACATATGGGTCATGGTCTGCGCGCGTTCCTTCCTTCCGCACCCTTGTTCACTCCTCTTCCCTTATTCACACCAACACACATGTCGGAAGAGCAGTTGGGAGCTTAGAGCGGCTCCACACATTCGCTATTCGTCGAACAGCGAGCAACCGCTCGCCGAATCCCGAATAGTGTGGATGGGTCGCTTGCTATTTGCCGAGTGACGAACATTCGGCGCTCGCCCTACCCGCCGCGTGTCGGTCTTTTGGACACATCAAAGGGAGCGAACATTCGCCGAACACATCCGCTGGTCGGGATCGGGCGAGCAGTAGCTTGCTGCTTGGCGAATGCCGAATGTGTGGAGCCACCTTTAGAGTTTTTCCCTTCCGGGGCGGTGCCCCGCTGGCGGAGATACCTGATCGGGGGAATCCTTTAAGCTGACGAGGAGGCGCTGGATCTCACGTTCTAGTCGGGGAGGAACACCGTCACCGTCAGTAATTTAACATGCGCAACACCTACGGGACTAATAACCATAGCGTTGACACGCCCGATAAAAAAAATCCACCAGCAATCATGCCTGTAACGATGAGCCTTCTTCTTCTTCCTATTTACCTCCAGAACTCTCCACAGGTCTTTGTTCTCTTTAACCACCTTTCGCAGAACGCAGGCGCCGGAAGAGCATAGGATCTTCATATGGGGACAGGCAGATCATCCCATCGACCGAGCCTGTGGAGGGGTGAGGGGAGCGTGGAGAAGGGAGATACTGCAGGTAGTCGTCCGTTGTTGAATGTTGTGGTTCAGGGTCCGCCTGGAAATGATCGTAAAATTCACGTTAGAGATCTGACGGCGCACCGGCAACAGAGTTTACCTCATCTAGGCTGTGGGAAGTACCGAACCAACTACATAACTGCTGTCTGAAAACCACAACTGGCGGTGCTCGAATTTGTAGAACATTCAGGTTAAATATAGTTCAATAAAAATTATTTTGATTACTGAAAAAATAAAATACTTAAAATCTTAATTTACTTAAAAAATATTTAAAAAATACTTAAAATCTAAATTTATGTTAAAAGGGGTGCGTATTTTTAACTATATTTTTTCTGTGCTAACAGAAAACTATATTAACTATATTTTTTTCTGTGCTACATTATAGAGATTACGCGAAATCTACTAAAATTTTCAAAACAATGCACCAGACCTTAATGAACGAACTTAATATGGAGAACAAATTTCATTTGAAGGAAAAATCTCTATCTGCAATTTTGTAGTTGTAGAAAGAGCCCAAAAAATTCAAACTTTTGCAATTCTCGAAAATTCAGCCTTAATCATGAAAATCGGACCTATGCCACCTTAATAAGTACTCCATTTTACTCCATTCTTAGAACAAATATAAAGAACAAAATTGGAGCAGTTTTTGAGAAAATTTTGAAAATGCTCGGGGGGCTTCATGTAAAGTACCCCCAAATTTTAAAGAATGTTTTTCAAAATCGCGGCGCCTCGAGTGGAATCAGATCGGTCGGGGAATATTCATTTTGGAAGAAATCGTAATTGTGGTTTCGGCGCTACGGTTGTTCACACACTGACAGACGGACGGACGGACGTTTTGAAAAGAAACATTTTTTGGTATCAGGGGACGTGTATTTCCGTTGAAATCTCGAAACCGATTTTCCGCACCATTACGTTACTTACCCTACGGTGGGTAATACGGGAAAGTAATAATTTGGGTAAGGAAATTTAAAGTCATTTCACATTATGCAATAGAAATTCCGCAGGATATTCTGCAATATTTTTAAGCAGTCAGCAAAGCTTGTCTATAACTAGCTTTCATGCCCGCATGTCTGTTTATGGGATGCCTTGTCTAGGGGAAAACGTTTCAAGTCGTTCGCTCCACCCTCTCCGCTTCGGGACGTCAATGGCTTCGCGCCACCGCCTGGCAGGGGTCCTCGGTGGAAGGGGCAGTGGGGGGGGGGCGGACCAGCGGGCGACGCAGCGGCGCGTCAGCAGTCACACCTGCGCGCCTAAAAATACACGCGCGCGTCGACGCCCGGCGCGACCTACCTCACGCCTCCGGGCGCACTCACCCGCCCTGGCCCTGGCAAAACATCCACGACGTACTTCGAACATTAGATATCGAAGTGGGGAAGCTTTGGAAACTCTCAATGTATCAACAAGTAAACACCGGGAGAGGTGGCTCAGCACATCAACTGATGTCACTCAGTTCCTCTGACCAGGAGGTCCTAGAGTTTTCGACACTAGCCTGTGATCTAAGTCGCATTCAGTCGGTTTTCAGGAAGGAGAATTCTAACCGCCGACTGCCCTGATTGGTAGTTTTCCCGTCGTTTCTCCGAACAATACCACGCGAATGCCGGAGCAGTACCCTAGCCAACAGGCCACGGGCAGCACGCGATCTTTCCTTCCCCTTCCTTGTCCTATTCTCACCACATCTACTCACTCACGACGGGTGACCGGTCGGGAACTTGTCCCGGCTGGGGCGGTGCTCCGCTGAAGGGTGAACCTTATTGGGGAAACCCCGCAAGCATACAGGTAAGGTCCGCTGCCTGATCCCATCCATCCAACGTCGGAAGATCACCGCCACCTCCCATGAAAACCAAGCACTACACTTACGGGACTAATGACCTTAGCCGTTGACACGCCTGGAATCACTAATCAATCAATAAGTAAGCTTTCTTATTTTTTTACTCTGGCAACTTCGGAACTGTGACTCATGGCAACATCCAGCTATCTCCGTTATTATTCGAATATACAAGCAAGTCATAAAGGTGAGTAATGGAAAGCGTAAAGTTGATTATGAAATCGCAAATTCAAAGACCGAATGTGGGACTCAGATAGTGCGTCTTTAACAGATGCTGTTGTTGAGTTTCCGTCTTCCTGGAACACCCCGCCGAGCTCCACATATTCGGTAGTTGAGATTTTTAATGAACGTCTCTGACGTACTGTACTTATACTTTTTATTTCCTGCCATGACTTTACAAATATTATACGGGAACGAGTAGGCTTAAGAAGTTAATTAACATATTGTTATTATGCTTTGTTGACCTTGTACATTAAATCCTTGATGATGTAAATATTTTTCCGAAATGTTGGCAAACAACTAAATAGTCTAATTCTTTACATTGTCCAAGCCCCGTCCATCAACTAGCCTTCATTACTTTTATGGTTGTAGGGATTCTCGATGTTTCATCGTCCATTGACGTAAATAAACCCTTCCCCACCGGGAATACTAGAGTTTTGAAATAAAAATCCCCCTCGGTCCCCGCCATCCTGCGCGGGGTCGCCTTCCCCCTCGGTTCCAGAGCCACCCCTCACCAGTCCCTCGACCCTCCCCAACGCGCTTTTGAGTGGGCGAAAAGTCTTCAGAGCGGGCGCTCGTTTCTCCTGGCCGAGAAGGGCAGTCGGAGTGTATAGAGCCTGCAACTTATAACCCCCCCGTTATAGGTTGCAGGCTCTATACACTCCAACTGCCCTTCAATATACCAGGACCCACGTCTAGTAACGTGGCGTCTAGCAACCATAAAAGTTTCAGGAATTTGTTTCAGAGTAAGACAACAAAATAACCCAATAAAAAAATATTCCGTTATGTCATTATGTTAAAGTAACGTCTCTGTTGAACCGGAAAAACAAATCTAAAACTGTTGGTTCCAGAACACGAATAAAAGCACGAGACCAGCTCTAAAATGCCAGAATAAAGCATGAAGATCTTTTTGTAAGAAGTGGGTCGTGAAGAACTGTAACAATGCATCGCATCCGCCATCGTCCTGCGGAGCGGTCGCCAGCCGAATAGTTGGTCATGGTGACACACATAGGCATCCGACAGGAGGTAAAACCTTACAACTCATGACGTGCAGAAAAAAGAGTACTGCAATAGAGGAAGATGTAAATAAACCTTTCGAATCCCTATTTAAAAGGCAAAACTTTAATCAGTTTTGCTTTTTAGAAGTACATTCAATTTGCTTGGAAATCAAACTTTCATTCAAATTCGTCCTAAATCATGTAAGGAAACATTTTTTACTTCATAAGTAGGTTAAACCGATGTTCGAATTAATGCTTAAAATTCGTAGAAAGACCAATTTTTCAAATTTACAAGATTCATTTTCACAAAATCTAACTTAAATTGGGATGTGAATATTGAATTTAGACGAGATAAAATAGCTCGTGATCATCTGGCCAACTTTTCTGCTGTAAGTTACACCTTTATCATGGCTGCTTCCTTTAAGTCTCAAACATTCCACTTTACTATTTCAATTCCACCCCACATTGTATAAACCACTGACATAACCATATTTATAGAATGTGTAATGGAAATAATACGGTGAGGGGAATGATTGATAGTTTCTGATATATGCAGCCCTGATAAAAGCGGAAAGTCGAAGACTGTTGGCCAGAAATCTAATTGAGCTTTTTAACTGACACTCGAGGCCCACATTCTCATTTAAACCGAACAGGTAGGAATATACAGCATCGTTAAAAAATCCAAGGGCAATGTGCGAAGGCGTGGATTCTTGACAGGACGTTGGACCTCGGCGAAGCCCGCAAGAGACAAAAGCAGCCATAGAAGGCGCCAGCCCGCAGGTAGGCTCTGGGGTCACTACCCCGCACTCCCGAGATATACGACGTGCCCCTGCCGCCCCTTGGGCAGCGGGCGAGGGAGCGGCGGGAGCGGCCCCGGGGGGCGTCGACCGCCCCGCGGGCCTTTTAGCCAGATGAGCAGCACCGCGCGGCGCACGAGTCCCTGCCCGGCGGCCGCTCTCATATTTTTACCTGATCAGGTCAGCGGCCGGACGGGTGGGATATTAATGAATGGACAGGGCTGGCCAGGGTGTGGATCGTCCAGCAGGCATCGATGACTTAGAAGATAGGCCTCAGTTGAGCAAAATTAAAAAAACAACAAAAAAACACTCGTTTCATAATGCGACATTTTACCTTATAAGTTGGCAGCCAAAGAGTTTCTCTGTCTTAGGTTAAGAAACAAGAATATAAAGTAGATGTAACTTAGTTGTAATACTGATATCCCAACTAGCCAATAATTGATCACTTCAGCGGATTCTGTGGGCGAGGACAAAATTAGGAATCACAGAATGATTTACACAATTAACTTTTACATAATTACACAGACACTTTAAGAGGGAAAATCAGAATTCGCCCAGAAGCAAAAAAGAACAACTCACAGTTCTATATTTTACAAGAAAGGTAAAAGCACTAGCAGTATCTGCACTTAGATAAAAAATTATCGTAGTTTTCTTACAATTCTTGGGATACAGTAGTTAATTTGTTTATGGAACTCAGTGGGCGATGAGCGTACGTCTTTCTGAATAGATTCCTTATTTTAATATGGTCAAGTTTTATTTCATTCAACTTTTTAATTTATAATATTTTCTAACCACGATTTTAATACAGTAGTGGGCACATGAATCTTGTTAAATTTTGGTAACGGTCAGATACTTCACACAGTAGAGACAATTGGTATTCTCCACCCCCTCCTGAACGTGTTTAAGAAACTCTCAATACAAAAAAGTGCCAAATCATGTAACATAATTTCAATGTCAATGTTAATATAATTTTTAAGCATATTCTTTCAAATACAAGAAGGAAAATAAATTAATTAAGTTTGTTTTACTCCTTACCTCAACAAGGCATAAGCTTCACATCCTGAAAGTGTGAAATAAATGAGAAGTCTCCCTTTTACATTTTTCAAATTTTGTTCTCGAAGAGGTCACTACTGAGTTTGTCTCCACTGGGTCATTCCATGCAAAAAAGTAGATTTTATGACATGACTTCTTCAGACTTGAAAATATTTTGGGATATTGTTGTCCATGATGCCTACATCGTCGAGGTACAATATTAAAATTTTCTGATTGTTCGGCTACAATGCACTCTTAAAATCTAAGACTTCTTGTGAACATCCGTATATTCTTCAATTTTTTTGCCCTCATATAAACGTTTCTAAAAATGTGTGAGTATATACAAAATACGTAGTTAAATTATACATTAAAGATCAAATTTATATCGTGCTATTCTTGGCATACAACAATAAAAACTTTTTAAAACGCAATTACTCCAAAGTCACCTTTTTAAAATTATGAAAATCTGTAATAATATTGAGGATTCCTAACGGAAATGCCGATGATGATTACAATGATGAAGTTCTTGGGTCAGAACATCTAGCACTTCTTCTTTTTCAAAACATGCTTAAAAAGGCATATGATGATATAGTATGAAGAGGAAAGTAAAGAGCCCAAAATAATTAAGGGAAACTAACGAGAGATTTCAAACCATTTCACCAATAAAAATATTAGGTAGCAAAACAGCAAGAGTTCTGTTCATATTTCATGTTATAGTGTTAAGGACTGAAGTTAAGAGACAACATTATTTCAGATGAAAATGCATAATTCTTATAGCGAAGAATAATGAAGTCATCTAGAATATTTTTGCACAACGATGTCAAATTGTTTTAACTAGCGAAGCGTGATCCATCATCGTCAACACTCGTCATTTAAATGTAAAAACTACACTGACAAAAATTGCAAACCATGAAACAGAACAAAAAGATGTAATTATAACAACTCCTCCGTCACACATCCCAACTACCTTGACCTCGGTCTAAATTACGTACAACAGGATAACCTAAAGCGCTTTATCCACGAACTTGCAGTTCTTTCTGCTCATTCATGTCTTTAAAGACTCCGACAAATAGTCATCCATGAAGAGATGAAAGAAATGCATCAGACTTTGTAGCATTGTTCCAGAGCAGTCAGGCGTTCACAAATCGTTTCTTTCAAATGCTTCAATAATCCTGCAACCTCTTTCGTGAGAATCGCAGCGCAAAACAATAGCTTCGTCTCCTCATTGCTATATTTTGAAGTACCCACCACTGCTCTGTCGTTTTCGTAATCTCTGGAAAGATTCCAGGAGTTCATTTAGCATTATTTATCTTTAGCATGGACTTGCTTTTCCCGTGAGCGGACAAAAGAGATCTTGGTTTATGACCGTGCAGATTTTGTAAAAATTCAAATGTGTACTCAGACGTCAGTTCGTCCTAGAAGTGCGTAAGACAAATATAGTTTATTTTCGCTACAGTTATCCGTTACCTTCTCAAATGAATTTAGCATCAATATAAGCCTTGTATTGCTATCAGCTGGATAATATACTAACTAAGAAGGGAATCTTTGCTGTACTTTAGAACATTGTTCAGCATAGTATTCCCCAAGAATCCATTTTGAAGCTTCGTCGACGTTTTGTGTTCAAAACCTTGAAAATACTTATATTAAGCAAATTTAAACTGTGTCGATTTGAATTTAACACATTTTCTTTTTTGAGTTACATATTTACATACTTATATTAAGCAAATTTAAACTGTGTCGATTTGAATTTAACACATTTTCTTTTTTGAGTTACATATTTTAAAGAAATAAATACCATAAACTAGGGTAACTTGGGTATAGATTTCTACTATAATATTTTTACTTTTCCTACCTGCACTGTATCATAGTCAAGCTGCGGATTTTTGCCTATTTTTTCCTTTAAGGGAAGACGCAATCTTTTAGGATACTTACTCATTTTGAGACATTAGAAGAATTATATGCAAACATGCAACATTTTGTAGTGCTTGTAAATTCCTATTTCAATAATAAACGCTTATTTTGTGTTTAAATATCTAAATGTTGCCGTATCCTTAATCAAAAATTTAAAAAAAAATATTTTTTTCGTTTTTATCTTCACAGTATAGAGAAATTGGACAACCGATAAATCTATGTTCCGTTTTACTGTCACCACAGTGCGGGTATTTCTCATTATGAAAATTCAGAATCGCACGCGTCATCGAATCTCGCCATGTTATTACTATTGAAAATAACTGAAAGCGATGTTAAAATTTTAAGGTTTTAATTTCACAAGTGGAATAGTCACAGAAAATATTTGGGTATCCGAAAAAATTCATTTGAAGTTATTTGATGCACGTGCCCTTACAAATACTATAGTGTTTACAATTTTCTGGAAATGTGAATATTAACCCCGTGAGTGATCTTTCAAAAAAAAAACATTTGTGTAATTTTTGAAGAAAAAAAACCCACATTTAACTTTACATCAAATTAAAAGTGCAATTAGCACGATACATTTGAAAAGTTGGAAGAAAAACTTTGGAGCCATTTTTGAGAAAATGGCGTTTGAGCGTTTCTGAAAATTTTCACAGAAATTGGTTGAGTTCTCGAGAAACTTAAAACACATGTACTCATTAATATAATCATGTAAACTAATCGACTCTAATGTAAATTACTCCCCAAAATTAAAATATCGGTTTCAAATTCAAGGGGCCACGAGATCAGCCAGATCGATCGGGGAGTATCATTTTCGCTGATCGGCTGGGCGGTTTAGTCGCCAGCGTTGTTCACGTACGCACGCACGCACGCACGGACGGACGGACGGACGGACGAACGAGACAGACGTTTTGCTTTCAATTGGGTTTTTGGTATCAAGGACTTACAAAACAGGAATTCTCGCTGCACCACGTATTAGGAGATTTTTTTTCTTATTTTAGCAACTGGATCCACTTTTTCGTTACCAGGGCCCTGTAATAAGAGTTTTTCTGCAGAAAATCCGCCGTTTTTTGGCGTAGCGTACGTATAGTATACGGGAAAGTAAAAATACTTTATAAGAGTATTCACGTATGTTCAATGCATTCGAAATTGACGAACGCCGCTGCTAATTCAGCTTGAACATTTTCCATTTCAAATACTTCCTCAGAATGGAAAACCCAACTTCTTACAACTTTAATAATTGTGTTTTTAATAAATTTGCTTGTAAGTAGCTTCGTTATAATTATTTTTGAAAGTTTTATTACCATAAAATCAAAACGTATTTAAAATCATTTTTTACATTAAACTGTTATTCATATTTTATTTGATTATAAGTTATTCCAGGTGGCAGTGATAACTCGGAGTTAAATGAAAGTGCTACATATTCCGGTAGCAATTTTGGGTAATATTTCTCTTTTTCGTAATTCCTGTTAAATTATCCATTTGATTAATGTAATGTGTTTATTCGTGAAAGTCATACTAAATATCACTTAAAGTGCTGTGATATTATTTCTGATAAATAAAAAATAATTACATGGGATTGTGTCGCTTTGATGTTGCTCCATAGTTCCCAAAAAAATTTGTTTCTCTTTAAATAACAACAGAAATGCAACTTTCTGCAAACACGGTGCTAACTCGTTAGCACCGCAATGGCACGAAAATCAAGAAATTACAGAGACTATTCCACTCATGAAATTTCAGCCAATAGTGTGCAAGAACTGAGACCCTACCAGCCAATTAGAGACGACTTTACCATGCATATTTATCAGTTATTGATTATCACCTCCTAGGAAGTGATAAATTTTGCGCCTTGTTTTGTCTACAGATAGATGTTATGTAATTTTGCTATTATTTTTATTCCATGATCGGGTGTGTATCTTTTGTTAGAAATTGTTTGAGCGCAAAATGTTGCAGCATAGGTTTGGTTCGACGTCGAATGTCGAAACAGAATATTTTATTTGTAAATCCAAACCAAATAACACACTCAACAACAGGAAATATATTTGAATTCAGTTTGAATGAATGAGGAATACCACTCTTCAATTATTAATAAATTAAGACAGAGTAGCGCTTCAAATTCAATATCTTCCTTAAAAATAAGCGAACAATACACGTTTCCTTCGAATTTTAACTTTAAAGATTGTGTATTCAATAACTGTTTTCAAGTAATTTCGCTCTTAGTTTGTTTGTCTTATGTTTATATTGTTGTTTGTAATTGCCCTTATGCATACAAGTATATTTCTGTTCGATATAAAATATATGATATATGAATTAAACAATGTTAATTGTTAACAGTACATTATATTAATGAAATTTCATTCGTGAAATAGTCTTAGTAAGTTTCACTCGTGGTTTCAAAATTGTCGATAAATCCCCGACTCGCGAAGCGACAATTTCCAAACCAATTTATCGACAATTTCCAAACCACTCGTGGAATTACCTATGATAAATAAAAAATATTTACATGGGAATTTGTCGCTTTTTTGTTGCTCAATTGTTCTCCAAAAATAAATGTTGTTACTCTTTAAATAATACCAGAAATGTAATTTTCTGCAAACGCGGAGCTAACTTGATGTCAAGTTCACCGAATGTTTAATAACAGGGTCAAATGAAGAGCGACAAATTTTATTTTTGCATAACCCAATTAGCAACAAAAAAAGCGTCATATTTTGAGTTTAATTTCAATATTTTTTGAAAACTTTGCTATGCTAACTTTACGGACCTTGTGGGATGCGCCGGCGACCGCGTTGCTGCGGCGCTGACGGGTGACGTGACGGACGCGTCGTGTGCGCGGCGCGGGGCCGTTGCTCCGTCGCCGCGTGGGAGCGGCGGCGCGGGCGGGGCGGGGCGCGGAGGGCGAGGGACGGGGAAGCGGGCGCATTGTGCCGGGTGCACCTGGGCCCTCAGCCCTTTAGCCTTTCAGCCCTTCGCCCTCCCTCCCCCTTATCCGCACTCCTTTGACGCGCGCAAGCAGCTCTTTGGAAACCGGAGAGGTGGCATGGGACGGGGCGGGGAGGGCGGTACATGGGCCCGCTCGCACACACTGGCTCCGACCGCATCTCCGCCAGGGCACATCGTGAAAGTGAATTCCGAATGCCCATAAAATAAGGCGGGGACATCAATGGGAATTTTCAGCTTTCAATTACGCCGGTCTCTCATCCACATCGCCCTGACTAAAATTCTTTCTAAACAGATGCTTACTCCGTACTTGGAGTTCTCAGAACGGATCTCGAGATGAGTACTCTTACTAATTTGCTGAAAATCAAATACTTTGTAGGTGAAAGGTAAAACAATTGTACGATTTTAAATCAGTCGATTCATTTAGATTAAATTAACAAATACACTTTGATTTATTCTTTTAAAAAATCCAGATCTTTGATATTACAAAAGGAGTCACCCAAAAATTTCAAAATGACAAAACAGTCTGGAAAATGACGTCGTTCATCTTGCTACCAATATCTTGGACAATATGGATTAATCAACACCCCTTAGAGCAATAGATTTAAATAATAAAATCAAATATTTTAACCCGGAAGCCGACGGAGAACTCAGCGCCAGATCCCACCTTTCAGCGTGGAAAGATCGCCGCCACCTCCCGTGGGGAAAACGTGCACTACACTTACGGGGCTAATTATCTAGGTCGTTGACACACCAGGAATCTCTAGTCAATCAATCAATCATATATTTCCAGAAAGTATTTAATTTCAGTAGACATTTTTCCGCAGGCAAAGTGTTATTTTCCTCTTTCCTGTGGGCTTCTTCCTTAATTTATTTTTACCTTTTCCCTTTTCTCGTTTTTTTGGTAGTTTTCCGAGTATTTTTTCGATCAACATCAGGGGAATGCAGGAGGAACAAACGCCCAAGGACCGCGCGCGATCCTTCCGTTTCCTATACTCACCCCTCACCCCTTACTTACACACTTACATATACATGCACTACACTATCACACATGCGAGGAGCCTAGTCGTGAGATTGTGCCGGCTGGGGCGGTGCCCCGCTGATGGGAGATACCTGGTTGGGGAAAATCTCCGCATATCCACGTAGGTCGGCGCCGGATCTCGCCAGCCAGCGGGGGACGATCACCGCCACTTCCCACTTTAAAAACATGCACTACACTTAGAGACTAATGGTCATATCGGTTGACGCGCCAGTAATCACAGATCAGTCAATCATTTTTCCTGTTTTCTAATTTTTCCTCCGTCCCCTCTATCGGCTGGCGTCATTAGTGGCGGCATCCTTAGTGGCCAGCAATCCTGTTGCTTTTGTCCAAGGAGTCCATACCGCATCATCATTATCATCATCATCATCCTCTTATTATTATTATTCATCCGTATTGAACGACAGTTTTCTATTTTGTTGTCGTACCAAATTTGATTATAAAACCTCGTCTACCAAATTTGATTTAAAAGGTGTTTGTTTCCTCCGTCAATGTAATAGTGAAAATCATGAAGTTTTCTTAGAATAATATTTTCTATAAATTAACTGAAAGTAAACAAAAAATTAATCCTCAAATATATTCATATTACGAGAACAAATTTCAGTTAAAATACCCCCCCCCCATCCCCTCATTGATGGCACATCTCAGAGACAAATCCAGTTTTTCAATTTGCGGCCTCGTCGCGGTTGGTTGTACTAATAGCTTTCAATTCGAAGAGAATTTCGTCAATAATGGTCGCATCTTTTAATCAATGCATTTTTTTAATTATGTTCTGGGATTTTCTAGTGATCTGGGATTTGGGAGCTCAAGAAAATGAGCAGATTATATTTGTTCCCGTAAGTCTCTCACGCGATTTTCTTTTTTCGCAATATATTAATTATGTTTATATTTCTTTATTTTAATGTGTTATTTATTGATTAGAATATTTATATGTTTATTACTCAATTTATGAAAGTAAAGCCGTGTAAAATATTTTAGATGTAATTTTGATAATGTTAACTATTTGATTGCAAACAGGTCAAAACACACGCTCTTTCGAATAACTTTTGGTGCAACTAAAAATGTCGCCCAATTCTAATTTACATCTTGGCTTACATATTGCTTTACTTCTTGGAAACTAATATCGATTTTGATACAATATGTGGATCACGACCATCGTGACTCCCCTTGACGAACCAGGTTCTGATGGGTGAGATGGTAATGCGCGATGCTTCTGGATGGTGAGCGAGAACTCGAAATCTTGGACAGACTTAGTTTCGCTCAGAGCCAACGTTGCTGATGTCCTGACGTCCTAGGGTTCGAGTTCCGACGGTGACGGGTTTTCGACACTAACTACGTTTGTCGAATTCAATCGCTATCTGGAGGAGAATTCTAGCGGCCGACTCTGATCGGTAGGTTTCCGTGATATCTCCGATCAATACAAATGATGGGGCAGTACCCTTACAAATGGGGCAGGGACCACGCGAGATCTTTTCTTCCACATTTTGGCCTATCCTCTTCTCTTACACACACACTTACTTCACTACACTACCATACACATCGAGACACGTGTCGGCAGCCAAGAGATTGTCCAGTTTGGGACGGTGCCGCGGTGGGGGAAGATACCTGGAGAGAGATCCCTCGCAAGGCGATGTGTAAGTCGGCGCCGGGTCTCATCCAATGGGGAAGATATCATCACTACTTTCGAGATAAAAAAATACCACACAAAAAGGACTACACTAATGACCATAACAGTTGACGTGCTCGGAAACATCGATCAATCGAAATCTTGGTTTGTGAAGTGACCCATGGCCGCGCGGAGAGCAGGCCCCGGACACTGTGCCTCCCCCTTCCAGTCGCGAGGGGGGGCGGGGGTTCTGCTTTTTAGTCGCTTTAACGGGAGCCGCGCCTTCTTTTGTTGATTTTTCGGAACCCGCTGGCTGGCTCACATACCTCCACCGCGGCGCCGTCTTCTTTCATGGTTTTTTGGTGGCGGGGCAAGGCGGGGCGGGGCGAGGAGGGTCGGTGGGGTGGGAAGGCGCCTTCGCTCCTGCGCGTGAACCGGATCCGCCCGCCCCGTGACGAAACGCTTACCCCTCCCCGTTCATCGCCCCCCCCTCTCCCGCGAAGAACATGCTCGTCCAAATTTAAATCGAGATTGTCGTTAATTACAAAACAGGAAGCCCGTTGAACTGTTCGTAGTGTGTAGTACGGTGGCACGTTTTCTTGAGTCCTACATTTACTATTTGTGAGAGAAGTGGAGAGGGAGGTATTTCGGCGGATGTCTATTATATCAAATCTGATGCTAAACGTAAATTAAAATGATGTAAACTAAAAGTTTTCATGTAAAGTAAAATTCGGCTACACGGGAACGAACATTTCTGGTTATCTTAGATTTTGTTATAATAAAAGATAATAACGTTCGTTGGTATATTTTATTCTTAATTCAATTAAGGTTGGTAAAGTGGGAGTAGAGATTCGCGGCCCAAGAAATCTTGAGCGTAAAATAACAACTGAGAATGAACCTTCTTAATAGTCCAGTCAAACGGGGCTCAAAAATGGCAAATAGCGGAAAGTTTTGGTGTAGTTTTGATGTTTGGGTCCTATATGTTTTTGAGGTCGTTGAACACAAATATCATGTTTGTTAACAAACATTTTACCCGGAAACACGTTTTTTTTTTTTTTTTGCAAAAAACCTGTTAACAATCCGACATTTTTCAGTTTTTTTCAACATACCTCGAAAACCATCCACTTTTCGTAAATAAAGGCCCTACATAAAATTAAAGATAAAATTGCCTACATTTTATGTCTTTAGGATTTTTTTCTCCAACGTATCATTTAGCTGCTAGAGCAACGTGAAGTTTGGTGTTTTTATTAAGAAAATTGTGAAAATGGAATTCGTCCCATTTTATCACAATGTAGCTCAGAAACTACGCATTTTTCGTAATTATTGACCTTATATGAAATGAAAGATTATACAATTGTCAACACTTTAGGACTTAGAGGATCTTTGTCTGATAAACAGTTGCGCCGCTACTGCGCGTCGAACCCCAAGGCAAAAAATACTTGGATGTTACTGTGAGAATGGCACCTCACCCTTGCAAGCAATATAGTTGCCTGTTACTAAATATGACGGCTGTTGAATCACTCCAACTGAAAAAAGCAAAGTTGGTAATAAACAAGTAAAACGAAAATTAAATATTTTCGAATCCGATGCACCTCACCTTCATCGACGCATCGTTTTGTTTGACGGCCCTGGCTTTTCATCGTCATCTGTTACATAAAAACAGAGAAATGGAATTTTATTACTCTCGGCATTGTGTATTGAATTATTTCTGAACATGTGGTAGATGGTGGGCATTGAACAATTTCTCATGAAGCACATGAGACTTCATGTAGGACTTACACATGAGGTGAGGTAGGGGAAGGTGTATTGGCAAGATGGACAATGGGAATAACGTCTGTACATGTCTGTGAACAGAAAATTGTTGTTGTAGTTGTTGAAAATTATTCTGATGTTACATTTCACTCTTCTGAACAGCACATAGGTTTGAGGGACTCCAGAGTAGAAAGAGACAACAAGGATGGAGTCAAAATGTGTAAAAGGTTACTGCAGCATTTTTCCTTCCCACAACCCCCTGACCTATTTTCAAACAGCACTGGTATTGAATAGGTACGATAGAATTAACAGCCATAAGGCTTGGGATTTGGGCAATAAGGGCATCAATAGAATTATTGATGGTGACTTCGCAAATGTAAAATTCAAGCGGAGTTACAGAGTACAGCCTCTTGCTGTAATGACGTAATGTAATGACGTCTGTAATACGAATAGACAACGAGTTGATTCCTGTCAATCCAAATGCTCTGTTTCAAAGAATTACCAGCGCTAAGAATACGGATGACCAGCTTGAGTGTTTGAGCTACGATGTAGGCCCATATTCCCCATTGTCATTATTCGACAATGGTTTAAGAATAGGAACAATGCCAACTCTCTTTAAAGAATTCAAACTACAGAATCCAAATGTAATAGAGGCCAATTTGAATAAGTCATCGACGGAGGATTTTTATTGCATAAGCTTCCTTGGAGTATGAATCAATCATTGTCTTGTGTTTGTGATAATTACATTAAATACATGAAATCAAAATATCAATTGCAACCCGTGGTTGAGTGTGGTTGGTGTTCAACCACCTCAAAAACATATAGGACCCAAAAATCAAAACTACACCAAAACTTTCCCCTGTTTTCTACCATTTTATTGGACTATTAATACCTAACGTCAACTTGGGGGACTAATCATTCTTCTTCGTGCGTTAAGACTTATTTTATTCACTCATATTTTACAATCTTATTTTATACACTTTCCTAAACGTAAACAAGAATCTTCAAATGAAATACATTTAAGTATTGCAAGCATGGTCAAACAGAATACGTCTTTCGTTATTTTGTTCAGAATTTTGTCAATGGACCGTGTACAAATTGACCCAAGACTCCAATTGTATTTTACTTTCTCGCCTTTCGAATACTTCGTAAGAAGAGAAAGTTATGTTATTTACATTTATTTTACATCGATAAAATTTACAATCAAATTAAATTCGTAGAAATAATTCGATAAATAAATAACATGGACAAAGAGAACAATACATTTAAATTAATTGCAGTGTCTCACTGGTAAGTAAGATTATTTTTGTGACCGTCTATCTAAATTCCATGGATTATAGTATCTTTTAGTTATAGATTAAATCTGTAACAATGTTTATTATATTACTTGGCACAACGTTTCACATGTGTCTGCTTCGTCAAGTGTAGCTAAATTACCAACAATAAAATAAATAATAACAATAAAATTATACAGATACATTTTCTATAAATTAAAATGAACTAAACATAGGAACAGTCAGAAGAGAAAATCATACTCTGTCTTATAGTGGGTACAAAAATCAAAAATGAATATGTAGGTATTCCACTACTATTTCAAAATGTGCGTTGCAACCATTTATATATTTTTTAATTAATTTGTTTACAATATTTTATAAATGTTTATTTTCTCCTTCTTCATACGATTTTTTCGGGTCTGATTTTAATCCAAAGCCAGGATCGAATTTCACTCTAGGCAATGTTTCGGAATGGTTCAATGCACATTTTTGTGTCCGTCATCGTTTGACATAACGCGTCTCATTCAACGGATGGGCGCATACCTCCACAATTTTATGATCCTTCTCTCTTTTGGTTATCTTTAACAAAAAGAACGTGCATTCTCTCATATGCATTTCCTTGAAGGATAATATCGGATAAAAATAAATCAAGGGATTTGCGCGCGGGTCGTCTTTCCGGCGGTTTGCTTTCTCTTCCCTCCCTTGCCGTTCTACGTGTCTGAAAAAAGAGCCACATGTGCACAAAGGCACGTCTGTGCCAGGCTGCTGCGTTGTGAGAGTCCTTTGTATCGACGCAAGTCGTCTCACCCGCTTTTTGCGAGCGGTGATAACACGCCGCCCCGCCCTCTTCACACCTCACTTTTGCACGGCCGCGCCCACGCCGCGGCTCCGCCACGATGGCGTCTGTTTGCGTAACCTGGAAACCGTTCCTCGTGAGAAGAAAATTAGACAGAAAATGATTCACAATATAAATAATACTTATTATTACAATACACATGTGAAATATATAGTGTGGCAATTTAACAAAACTCGTTTGGAGACCCACCTCGGCACGTAAGCAGTCGTGGCCGAGTGGTTAAGGCGTCTGACTAGAAATCAGATTCCCTCTGGGAGCGTAGGTTCGAGTCCTACCGACTGCGAGTGGAACTTTTTTTAGTTACCAGATATTAATGCAGAATCTGAGTCAGTGGATTGTAATACTGGACTAATGCATAAAGTGTGAATTATCTCTTGGATATGCGCGATAAATGAAATTATGTCCGCAACCTTCTGGAAATACAATTAACTAAGAGTTCGTGGCAGCAGCCAGCAGCAGTAAAAACGCTGCTGAATAAAACAATGCAAAATATTTTTCCAGAAAGTAGCACCCACACTGCTCAAGAATAAATAAAATACGGTCTTATAACAATGTAATACATTATTTTAACAAAAACAGTTTGCACCAATACTCCAATAACATAGTATAGTCTAATATTGCGCCATACACCGATGAACAATACTTTGCATACCAAGAATATAAAACAGGTGTCGTTCCATAACACATGTGAATAGCGAATATTTAATGACAAGCGACCTCTTCCTTGGAGTTATGTCGCATGACAGTTGTGTCGCAACCAGTGACGCTCGCAATATTTGCAATTTTCAGTCAAAATGAGATGATACATTGTTTTTGGACTTTTTTCCGAGTTTCTTGGTATGTAATGAAACTAGACATCCATTAATGCTGGATGCCTAATACTTTTCTTTCAATTTCTACGAAAATTGGAAATTAGTAATAAAAATATTTTCGGATTTTTTCCGAGTTCCTGGCAATCCAACGACACCGTAGACACCTCTCACATGCCCGAAGGCTGTATAGTTTTCTTTCAATTGCTGTGCATATAAGATATTAGTATTATAAATTAACTGGAGTCTCCCAAGAGATGTGGGGGGACCCCCCACCCGCGTTTAATAGTTTACTCTATCGACGAGCTGTTAGCCTACTTCCAGCAAAAACACTGCAATACACGAAATATTTTTTTATTCTTTTGAAAATGAATGCAATTAAGAATCATTCTAGTCTTGTCATTCAAATGTCAAGCTAAAAAACAAACAAACGAAAAGCACATTACCAATAAAACTTGCAAAATGAAAAAGCTTTCATTTTTACCATAGCTATAATGAACATTATTCAAAACCGAAAAATATACGTCTTTTAAGGAAATCTCAAAAATAATCGTGAATATTATATCGTGTAATTCATTATTTCATCCGCCACTTGAATCTTCATAATATATGTTTAAGTCTTAAACAATAAAATAAAAACATACTTAGGAATATACAGAGAAGTTGCAATGGCTCAAACTTGGAAACGAATCCGCGTTTGAAAGCGCTGTCAAAATGAATTCTCTAATCTCCGAGACGTCTACAGAATGTCCCACATCTCATGACAATATTTATCGATCTAGAAATATCCAATATTTATTCAACCATCTTTTTGGTGACAATAAAACAGGAGGATGTCTTCTGCGATATTGTCAGTGTGCGAGCTTGTCTCCTTTTTTCATACGAACTCCCTTGGAAAGCCTGATGTTTCCGAATATCAGGTTAGGTAATACAATGTTCAGGCTCCACTCACAAGACGCCAATAAAAATACGCAATGTTAAAGGTGCCATTTATAATCGATAATATTTATGTCACGAGTCCTTAAAGACTAATAGAGGACGAGTCACATACATTTTTTTTTCTAGTTTATCGCTTATTGAAAATAAACTTATCACTTTCATGAGTTAAGAAAAAAATTGGCATTACTCTCGGTTTTTTGTAGCAAGGGTTGGTTGTACTGGATACTTTGTTTGTGATTAAACAGTTGAATGCTTTTTCTCGTAATGTAAGCTGATTGAGAAAAAAATCCGGGAATTTCAAAGTATCAGCAGATATTTTCGTGCCAATGATATTCTGGAGGAAGCAGACGATGCAAGATATAGTTTGATGCCTTCTAAATCTGTAACCACTTGTGAAAAAGCTTATGATTTATTTTGTGATTAACGAAGGAAAAAGAATGTTCGAGGCATTAGCGAAGAGATTATACTACCATTTTGAACGAACGATCAAAAACATTGAGATCTCGGTTGTCCGGGTGACGCCGCGTGCCAAGCTGGGTAGCCACAGCCTGGCACCTGGACAACCGAGATCTCTACTCTGGCCGCGGAAGCCTAAGACTTCGATCAAAAACATTAAAACCAACCAATCTCTAGTCATACTTTAGTATGATGAAAAAATGTATAAAAATAAGTGAGAAGACTGAGTATCCACGTAAGTCATTCCTTCCTTATAATTTGATATAATCGTGAATAATCGTGATAATTTAATATAATCGTGAAGACTAATTGTTTAAAACTTATTTGAAAATACTATTATAAATTTATTAAATATTTGAAGAAAAATCTAAGCTAATAACAAGCCTAAAATATCAGAAGAGCAAGTAACTAAGTTCTTACAAGAGACTGACGATCACATATACCTACTTTTGAAGGTCATTCTTGTTTTTGGAGTATTTGGTGCTTGCCGGGGATAAGAACTTGCAGACTTGACCGTGAACAATATACAAGAGAAAGGAACATACTACCAGGTACATATTTCTCTGACAATTGTTTACATTTATTCCCAAACATTGTGTTTTGTGTCAAGGTCATATTTATCCCAAGATTTACGAGCAATGATACAATCTAAACCTGAAAGTCTGCTAAAATATTTTTAACCCATTTTATCCCAATTTTTTTTGTAACTTTTTCAATGTTTTATATATTAACAACATAAAATAGGTCTGAGGAGAATATTGTGACAGAAACTGGGACTTTATCAATTGTTGTTTAGAAAAAATTGCGTGTTCCAAAAATGGGACAGTGGGATCGAATGGGTAGCACGTTTCTAAAAAATATATATAATTTTTAATTCGGTTATTTTTTGTTTTATAAAGATAAATAGCATTAAAATAATAAAAATGATACTTTAAATTATATTCTATGAAATATTTCAAATGATTCTGCATGTAGAGGAATGTTGGACTTCTTGAATTTTCTATGTCTTTTTCTTACAATGCCCATATCTAGACTGCTTGTTATGACCCACAATTAAATGATCGATCTCATCATATCTCACATCATTAAGCACACTCTTGCAATTTTCGAAGGATCTAGTGATGGTCGTCCTAATCGAGAACTTGCATATTTCTGGAAGAAACGCGTAGTAACAAGTAACACACCTTGTAAAACGGATAGGTTTTCCAATGTGCTGCTTGGTTCTCTTCTTTCCGTAGCAAGATATCACTGCTTCGTCAAAACAGTTCTTTCGTTTGTAAAAGCATGAAGCAACTGCTCGTTTAGCGTATTCCATAAAGGGCAAACTTTAGCAAATTTATCTGAACTTCATAAACGTGAATTATTGGACACGTAAAAATTAATTTTCAAGAAAACTATTGCTGCAACAGTTACTTCAAAACGAAAGTCATTCTTATGACTGGCATATAAATTAATAAGCTGTACTATTATATTTAAAACTTAATTATCATAAAACAATTCAAACACGTGCACAGACATCATTTCTTCTTCCGTAAAAAATAGCGAAGTCCATTCTTTTGGGGATCCTCCTGAATGTCTATGAGGAATCATTTTCGAATTTCTTTCCTTTTTATTACAGTTATCTGATTTTGATACTACTTCCACCTGAATTTTTATAATGCTATCTATAATTCAGTGTTACTTCAGGTTCTGAAATCGGGGCCGAAACATCAGCAATAACAGATATACACTGTCCAAATGACCTTCTTACCTGGAAATATGTAATATTGAGAAAGTGCATACAGGATGTGCCAAAAACCACGAAACAAACTATAATTTCACTGTCTTCTTCGATAATAATTGGGGAGTCAGTTTTCTAGAGCACATAAGCTTCTGTACATACTCTTATCTGATTCCTGCTGAGGTTATTAAAATTTCGATCTTCGTCCCCCTCCCCCAGAATCATCATCAGAAAGGAAATTATTCTCTAGAGAAAAAATAAAACCTTCTGCGTACAATAATAGTCTTTTTCTTTCAGAATGCTAATGATCTCGTCGACATTTAGGCTACAAAGGGAAAATAAAACATGCAGGTCATTCGATCCCACTGTTCCAAAAATGGAACATCAAGATTTATTACATAATTTCTGGTTAGGTTTCAGTCAAATGAGAGGACGATAGGTTCTTCATCAATATACATGTTGTCTTCAATGTTTACGAATATTGATAAGCAAATACATAACCCTGACTGTAATTACATACTTCCTGTTTCTTTTCAGACACCTTGTCACCAAATGGGGGTATTTTTAAGATATTATTCTTCCTCGTCACTGAGATTTCACGAAATCTGTGCATGTAAACCAGACAACTAATCCTTCCTCTCAATAGTAAAGGGAACTAGCACGGAAACGAGAGCGAATAATGACGTTTCTGAGATAAAAATAAAAAATTTTCCAAAAATGGAACAGTGGGATCAAATGGGTTAAGACCTCTCGAGAATTTTAATGGCCGTTGCTATGGACGCGTCCTTAAAGAGTTGTTTAGATGGTTGGTTGCTAAGGGGCTAAGTGCGTGTTTACCAACGTAAATAACAAAAGAGTAAATTTTCTCTATTCAATCAGGTGCATTGAATAATAGAAAATAGTGGTGCTACAGAATGGCACAGATATCCCCGTACTAGCTTTCTTTTTCTTTGGTCTCGGCTATCAACTCGGACTTACCACATACTCTTGCCAGATGACATCAGTCGCCACCCAAAGTACGTTCTTTTGACATTTTCTTAATTTTTCGGTTTCCTAATAGTAAAACCGAAATATTATTTTAAGAACATCAAAGAACACTAAAACCTCGTCCTAAATAGAAATTTTCTTTGAAAAATTTGGAGCCGTTTTTAAGAAAATGATGTTTAAACACCACTGTAATTGCAAAATGTCATGCTCTTTTTTAATAGAAAATTTTTGAGTTTTCAACAAACTTCATTTGAAGTCATTACACGAAATTTAACTATTTAACTCACAAAAACAGTAGTGTTTACAAATTGCTGGAAATGTGCATATTAACGGTGTGAGAAATCTTTAAAAACAATTATATTTGAGTAATTTTTGAAAAAAACAAAAAAAGCTCCAAATTGATCTTTACGTCATATTAAAGAGTACAATTAGCACTATCCGTTGGAAAAGTTTGAAGAAAACATTTGGAGCCATTTATGAGAAAAAGGCGTTTGAGTGTTTCTGAAAATGCGAAATTTTGAGATAGTTTTCACAGAAAACGGTTGAGTTTTTGAGAAACTTTATTTGACATTATTTAAAGCACATGCTCTCATTGATATAATGTCAACAAATCGCCGCTAATGTAAACATTAACGACGTGAGAGATAAGTAAAAAAATACAATTTTGTAATTTTTGGAAGAACAAAATAATAGACCAAACTGATATTTATGTCATCTCATAGCGTAGAGAGAATCTTGTTTTTGTTATTTATTTTTATTTGCAGATACTGCACGCAATACAGCGCGAAAACTACTCAAATTTTCAAAAAAAAAAGTCCATGACCTTAATGAAAGAAGTTAGTATGGAAAACAAATTTTATTTGAAAGAAAAATCTCTATCTGCGATTTTGAAGTTGTAGGACAACGTCGAAAACGATCCAAACTTTTGTCATTTTGGAAAATCCAGAGTTAACCGTGAAAATTGAACCTTTTTATAAGTGAATTTTATTCTATTCTAACAATAAATTCTAAAATAAATATCTGCAGCCGTTTCTGAGAAAATGTTGAAAATCACCGGTGGCTTCATGTAAAGTACCCCCAAATTTTAAAGAATGTTTTTCAAAATCTGAAAGCTACGACTCGAGGCAGATGGACAGGGGTTTCTTCAATTTGGAAAAAATCCTACGCATGGTTTAGGCGCTAGTGCTGATCACAGACGGACAAACTGACGGACGGACAGTGTTCTTCCTCATCTCATGACGACGTCACAGATCCGTAACCATTAAATCCAAGAGCTCGTGGAATTCAGTAATCTTAAGCCCCGCTACCCATTCCTTGCAATAGTTATTTAATTCTCGCGCGTATACATTCCACGTGGTTCCCGCACGCCTTTGGTGCGACGTGAATAATTGTCGGAATCTTTCGGCGTTAAAGGGTCCCCCCCGATAAGATGGTAAAAAGTTCCCCTCAACCAAATTACATATGAGTGGTTACACTATAATTCTAACATAAAAATAATATTTTTGAAAAGTTTCTTAGCCTCCGTCCTACCACCCACACCCCTACACAGCCAAAAACGTGTTTTTTTAATTTCAATTTTTTTCGACAACTGAACACTATTTTATCAGACTGAAAAAATATGATAAATAAGAACACAACTTGGACTATCAGAAAAATATTTTTTAATATTTTCTCGGGCTCAAATTCGAACACAAAAAAATATTTTCGAAAAAAAATATCAAGAAATATTTTTTACTGTGTCTTAGAAGCCTGGAACAGGCTCGAAAAAAACGTCAAAGGTTCCTCTTTACACACAAAATTGTTGTGTATTTTTTTCAGATTTTTCCGATTACTGGGCTGCAGTTAAAAAAATAAAAACCATTTTCCCGCCTTGAAAGCACCTGGACTTTCAATATACTTTGAAACTGACTGCAACGGTTCTCTGCATTTATTTTAGTGTTTATTATACATTTGTATACATTGCTGTATCACCCAATAAAGTTTTGATTTTGGAATATACTTACGAAGTATTATTTTTAAAGCTTTCTAATCCTTTGTATGAGAATATCATACGCTAAGGAAAGATAATAGTGTTTGGCAGTTTATTAAATAATAATTCCGTCATATTTGAGGGATAATTGGGGGACATGTGGAAAAATGAAGGGGAAGAGGTTAAACCCAGATTTATAAGAACTGTTTTACTTGTCTTAGAACACAGACACTGGAACGAAAATAATCTTCAAACTTCATCTCAGAATGCTTGTGAATTTTTTTCATATTTTTTTAATAGCTGGATCATAGTTTTAAAAAAAACTAAGACATTTGTAGTCAACCACTTGGCAGTTCGGCAGTTGCCGTGTCCTAAGCACGTGCGACCTTGCTTGAGGAGGAAGGCCACAGAATAGCAGCTAAAACGTTGACAACTAAGCCTAGAACGCGGCGCCTCCCGGACAGATAAATAGTAACGAATTGGTTGCGGAAGCCTGTTGTCTCACGTCTGTAGATTGTTTCAGACTAGAGAAAAAGTTGTCTTTTCCTTTACCTAAGTATTTGTTCTTGTATACGTATAAATATGGAGACACTCGTACAATCTGTACACGTGCGAAAACTCTGCACTTTGTAAATAATAATTGTACGAAAATTGAAAATGGAATTTAATGTAGCACCCAACTGCAAACTCCCATCCCCCAAAAAGTAGTTAACGGCATTATAGACCCGGTACTGTGCGAGAGAATTCATTCCAATATTGCTGAGCGTTGAGATAAAAATTCGGCAGAAAATAAAATAGTCCCGTTAATTTTATCGTTAAAGATAATTTCAGTATTTTCCTTCAATTTAATTTTACATTGATATTGGCTTCTCTTTTCTGTCCATCTGTGCTACGGAAAAGGCGCACCCAAAAGAACTAATATGGAAAATTGTAAAATGGGATGATCATGAAAGTGGTATTTTGAAAAATACATCCCAACAACATAATCGGGGCCTAATATGTTCCCCTTCACTTCCCCACTGTCCCCCATCTATCGTTCACCTGCACCCGAAATGTCCCTTATCATTTCCCCATTTGTCATCTACCCGTCACCCAAAACATGTGTGTTAGAATTTACTTGATCTCAGAATAAAAGGCGTGTCCCCATGAGACAAGCAAACCTGGTTTAAAAGGCCTAGGAAACATCGCTTCCGAGTTATTTACCATTATAATGGTGTGTTACAATAATCTTTTTTTGTATGTCATAATCTGCAAACTTCTATTTTTTCTTCTAAAATCTGTTTGATGTAGGATGGGGTGTAATTCTTTATTCACCAGTATCACACTTACAAGGTCTTGTGTCGATTGTTTCTTATAAATTGCCAAAACTATCGTCTTTCCGTAGCATACGATTACTTATGCAAACGATTAGAAAGCTTTAAAAATGATACTTCGTAAGTATATTCCAAAATCAAAACTTTATTGGGTAATTCGTATACTTTATTTGTATACAGCAATGTATACAAATGTATAATAAACACTAAAATAAATGCAGAGAACCGTTGCAGTCAGTTTCAAAGTATATTGAAAGTCCAGGTGCTTTCAAGGCGGGAAAATGGTTTTTATTTTTTTAACTGCAGCCCAGTAATCGGAAAAATCTGAAAAAAATACACAACAATTTGTGTGTAAAGAGAAACCTTTGACGTTTTTTTCGAGCCTGTTCCAGGCTTCTAAGACACAGTAAAAAATATTTCTTGATATTTTTTTTCGAAAATATTTTTTTGTGTTCGAATTTGAGCCCTGAGAAAATATTAAAAAATATTTTTCTGATAGTCCAAGTTGTGTTCTTATTTATCATATTTTTTTCAGTCTGATAAAATAGTGTTCAGTTGTCGAAAAAAATTGAAATTAAAAAAACACGTTTTTGGCTGTGTAGGGGTGTGGGTGGTAGGACGGAGGCTAAGAAACCTTTCAAAAATATTATTTTTATGTTAGAATTATAGTGTAACCACTCATATGTAATTTGGTTGAGGGGAACTTTTTACCATCTTATCGGGGGGGACCCTTTAAACATTTCTAACAGCCGCGGTTTTGCTTCCTCATATTCTACGCCACCCGTTCCCGAATCGAAGCGTCAACCATGAATTTACCTGATTAGGCAATAATGCCATGGGATTTGTCACCCATTCAGATTCAGGTATTCCCAATTGCCCTACCTGTGCTTCGAACACACTAAGGAACATTGTAATATCATCATTTTCGCCCTTAAACCGATCCATGACGTTTTTGATTTGAACATTTGCCTTCGTTGCGATACTGGTACCACCTACCGATTCCCGTCCCGTGACTGCCGTCGTGATACGTAACTTTTCTAACTCATGCTTCCGTTCCTGCTCCACGCGTTGCCGTTCCTGCTCCACGCGTTCTCGTTCGCGTTTTTCGATGAGGATTTCCTGAGTCGCTTCGGCAAGCTCCCGTATCAGTTCCTCCTCAAATTCCGCGCTATTAACAATTATTTGCTTTAGTGCAACAACCGTTTCATCACCTGAAAGCGTTTCCCCCAATCTCTTTGGCCACTCGAACCAACACCTCCTTCCTGAATCCCGCAAGATACGACATATTGCCTGAATTAATATCGGCGAGTACAAAAAGATACACTTACGTACAGGGAGCCCTCGGTGCCGCTTGCGCTGATGTGACCCAGGGTTGAGTCGGAGACACTTGTAGACGTCCTTCCTTCCTTCAGGGTTCGGACCAATGCTTCTTCTTGGTGCTTCCGTTGCCGACGCGTAATTTAATGTTTCCTCGCGCTTCACTGGTACTGCGACAGCTTCCGCTCAGTTCCGTTACTGCTGCATATTCCTTCGTACGCACCTGTAGCCGCACTATTCACAACTTGGTACTTGCATCCGTAATTAATGTTAGTTCAACCCGAGTGCGTGAACCACTTAATGCATTACTGGTCACTCGCGTGGATGTCCGTTGTCACTGCTTCCACCATTCAATGTTTTAATAGTCACCACCCAATGAATCACTGCCACCATTTAATGCCAGTTTGGTGGGCAACAATTTTCCTCGTGGGCTTCATAAAACCGCTGCCACCATTTAATGTTTCGGTGGGCAACAATGCACCCCGTGGGCTTCGTTATAACCGCTGCCACCATTTAATGTTTCCTCATCTGTGACGTCGTCATGAGATGAGGAAGAACACAGACACGGAGTTTACTGTACATATTTATTTACAATAGTTTATTACACTATGTACACTCCTAAGGAACACTGCTCTCCACAGCACTCCGACTCCTGAGACGAGCCGCCTCAATATTTGCCAAGAGAACCCCAGCTCGCTACCCTAGCGCCGCCCTTGGTCTCTTGTCCTGTGGCGAAAAGCCACGCCTCGCAAGACGCTGCTCGCGATCACCGCACATCGCTACGGTCCAACTCGACTCCCCGGAAGCTTATCCCACCCGCCTCCCTTGCGAGTCATCACGTGACCGACCTCCCACGCACAAAGCGTCATTTCCGCTCGAGATTTGGGCTGGCTGCAGATGGAGCCGGGCTTCCACCTGCGAACGATTTCTGTCGTCACACATCACTTGTGCGAACGGACAGCCGCCTTCTCAGACACGCCCTCAGCGGAGAGACCCTCGAGAGACCCCTTCTGGCCGTGCGCGGCACGAGAGGACCAACCCCTCCAACTTGCACGACTTGTGCGGTCGGTCGCGCCCAGTGCTATGACGCTACAACAGATAGACAGATGGACGGACATTTACACGGACGTTTTGAAAAGGACCGCTTTTTGATATCAGGGGACCCGAAAACGTGTATTTCCATTGAAATCTCGAAATCGATTTTCCACAGCATTACATAACTTTCCCTCTACTACGTATATTATTCAGTATATATGTGTGTTTGGAGGAAAGTAGAACTATGAAGAATATTAAAAATAGCAAGAGAGCATTGAGAATTGGCGCTACTTGACATATTCAAGAATTGTTTCGAGAGTGGATTAATGCAAAATTTGCAAAGAAAAAAATCCAATCTTTGAAAATAGCTTGTTAATCCGCAAAATGGAATGTTGCTACAAGCCACGGTCAATTTTTTGCTTGCGGTCGTTCACGAACACAGAAAGGTTTCTATACAGCGGACGTCGACGGTGGTAATAACTAACTTTGGTAATAACTCCCAGTAGAGCACAACATTATATAACTCAATTACTTAAATTACATTTCTATCATTCGCTGGAGCTGCAACCGCCATCATTGGGGGCCACCAGCCGCCACTGGTGTCCATACACTTGTTATAATAAAAGTGGCGGTCGTTCAAGAACACAACTAGTGGTGCTACAGATGGCACAGACTTTCCCGTATTAGTTTTCTATTTCCTTGGGTCTTCGCTAGCTATTCGGAATTGCCACAAACTCTTTCTTGCCAGCTGTCATCTATTTACCGCCAAAAGTACATTTTTTGTCATTTTCTTAATTTTTCGGTTTCCTATTGGTAGAACGGAAACATAGCGCTACTAAAAATGCGAAATTTGAAGCTCATTTTCACAGAAAATGTTTGAGTTTTCAAAATACTTTATTAGAAGTTATTTGAAGCACATACACTCACAAATATAATGACGTTTACAAATTGTGGTAATGTGCATATTAAAGATGTGAAAGATCTTTCAAAAAATTACAATTATGTAATTTTTGAAAAAACAAAAAAATAACTCAAAATAAACTTTACGCTATACCAAATAGTGTAATTATCACTATCCGTCACAAAAGTTTGAAGAAAAAATTTGCTTCCATATATGAGAAAATGGCGTTTAAGCGTTTCTGAAAATGCGAAATTTTGAGCTACTTTTAACAGAAAACGGTTGTGTTTTCGAGAAATTTACTTGACATTATTTAAAGCACATGTACTCGTCAATATAATAATGTGAAAAAATCGCCGATAATGTAAATATTAACGACGTGAGACACAAGCAAAAACATTTACATTTTGTAATGTTTGAAAAAACCAACCGATAGACCAATATGGCTTTTATGTCATTGATAGAGTACATTTACCACTTTCCCTACCAAAAGTTTAAAGAAAAAATTTGGAGCCGTTTTCGAGAAAATCTTGTTTTTGTAATTTTTTAAAATTGCACGTATTGCACGCAATATTGCACGAAAACTACTAAAATTTTGCAAAACATTTACATGACCTTTATAACAGAACTCAATGTGCGGAACAAATTTTATTTGAAGAAAAAAATCTCTATCTTCAATTTTGTAGTTGGAGAAAGCCGCCGAAAAAAATTCAAACTTCCACAATTTTCGAAAATTCAGAGTTATCCTTGAAAATCGAACATATGCGATGTTAATAAGTGTATTTTACTCTATTGATACAAGAAATTTAAAGACATAATTTGGAAACCGTTTTTGAGAAAATTTTGAAAATATCCGGGGGCTTCATATAAAGTACCCCCAAATTTTGAAGAATCTTTTTCAAAATCTCAAAGCTTTGACTAGAATCAGATCGATCTGGAAATATCCATTTTGGAAGAAATCGTACGTATGGTTTAGACGCTAGCAGTGTTCATGGACGGACAGACGGACAGACGAACAGACGAACAGACGGACGGACAGACGGACAGACGGACGGACGGACGGACAGACGGACAGACAGATTGACGTTTTCCTTTCAATTGGTTTTTCTGTATCAAGGACCTAGAAAACAGGGTTTCTGGCTACACCACGTGTTAGGGGATTTTTTTTCTTAATTCAGCAACTAGTTTTATCCACTTCTTCGCTTTTCACGTCCCGGGAATTAATTTTTTACCGCCGAAAATTGGCCATTTTTTCGCGCAGCATTACATAACTTTCCCCATACTACGTATATCACTCCATGTATACGTACGTATACGGGAAAGTAAAAATAGTTACCATGCAGCAGACGTCGTCAACCCTTAAAATTTTGAAGAATGTTTTTCAAAATCTCAAAGCTTCGACTCGCGTCAGAAGGACACGCGTTTCTTTTGGAAAAGATCCTATGCATTGTTTAGGCCAGGGTCCCAAACCCTAGGCCCGTGGGCACCATGGTGCCCGTAACCGTTTTAGATGTGCCCGCTGCTCATAAAAGCCGCCGCTGCGCCGTGCGATCATACGGCTTTCACGTTTCGGTCTCGATGTGAGTAGAAGGAGTAACGGGTATTGTGTAATTTAAACGTGCTTTAATGTATGAATTTATTTACGTCAAAAACAGTTAAAAACTGTGTGTGATGAGCTGTGGAGAGAAGTGAATTCTGTGCACGTTTTCATAATTCTGTGATCTCTATCCTAAGCCATAGTGTAGTCGAATTTTGAATACTGAAAAAGGCGTTGTTTTGTTTCAAGTTTTGTTGACAAAATATTCGCTCCTTTATAATAAAATCTATTTTCAAAGGTAAATTAGCTATAAATTTATGCCTTTAACCCTCATCATGTTCTTCATGAAAGAATAATACTTTTTGCCGCGACAATATGGAGAAAGATAATTTGAATACCTATATTTCCCGGTGAAATTTAGAAGACGTGCACAAATAATGAAGTTACATTTATGTCCAGAAGCAAACAAGGGGTCATCTCAGCATTTGCTCAAAGGATCAGGGAAACTGGACGAAAAACCTGATCGAGATGGAGACGTATCTGGTCCATCATTTATTTCTAGTTACATGCTCAACTTTAGTGTCTTCTACTTCGTTGTTTTTAAATATTTGTTTATTTTAACCCCAAAATGAGTGGTTCAAGTAAAAGAAACCGAACCTTTAATTTTAACACTGATTGGGAGGAATCATATTGTTTCATCAATGTTAAGGAGACATATGTTTGTTTGCTGTGCAGCTGTAGTGTTGCAATGGCAAAAAAACACAATGTAGATCGCCACTTTAAGACAAATCATGTCACTTTTAATGCCAATTATCCACTTCAATCTGAATTAAGAAAGAAGAAAATAGACTGACTGAAAAATAAACTGAAATTGAATCTGTCTGCCCAACAATCTGTTTTTACTAGGCCTGCTGTAAAATCTAAAAATGCCACTGTTGCTTCTTTGAAAATTTGTCACATGTTCGTAAAGAAGAAAAAACCTGTCCAGGATGGTGATTTGTTAAAAGTAGCTTTTCTAACTGGCGCCGAGTGTTTATTTGAGGGATTGTCCAACAAACGTAAGATTTTGTCAGCAATACAAGACTTACAAATGTCAGATAATACCGTCACAAGAAGAATACATGACATTTCTAAGGACATGTAAACTCAGTTAAAGTGTGAGTTGGAAATATGTGACTACTTCTCACTACAGTTTGATGAGTTTACAGATATAACAGACCCAGCACAGTTAGCAGTTATGGTGAGAATGGTATTCAGTAACTTTACTGTAAAAGAAGATGTACTAAAATTATTATCTATGAAAGCACGTTCAACAGGTGAGGATGTCTGTAACGTATGTTTAACATATGTAAAATCGATAGATATGACTTTGCACAAGCTTTTTGCAATAACCACAAATGGAGCACCAGCAATGATTTGGTAATATCAATGGATTTATTGCTCTCTGCAAGAAAGATAAATCATTTCCAAATTTCCTTTCATATCACTGCATTATCTACCAGGAAGTTTTGTGTGGTCTTTTAATTATGTCATAAAAATAGTTACAAAAATTGTCATCTTTATTCGAGCAGCCCCTTTGCAACACTGTTGTTTCAAAGCTTTATTAGAAATTTCTAAAGAACCTGATCTTATTAAAGTATGTTGGCTCGGTAAGGGCAAAACTGTCTAGATTTGTCAACTTGTTAAAAAAATATCTCAGTTCCAAAGACAAAACTTTTGCTGAATTAACAGACTCTGGCTGGCTTATTTGCTATGTTAATGTAATGAAAATGGCTGCACACATTGGAGAGCTTATTCAAGTAAAGACAGAAGAAGTGGAGCAAGAAATTTTGGATCTTCAGAATGACATTATCCTACATCAGATGAGAACTTCTGGAATATAGTTGAGAAAAACAAATTTCCATTACTGAAAAGAGCTTCATAAAAATAAAATCGTTTTCCAGTTCCACGCATTTGTGTGAATCATTGTTTTCAAAAACGAATATTATAAAATCAAAATACAGATTTCGACGAACAGATGAACATTTTCACAAGCGGCAATATCTCCAAACTCTCCTAATTGCAAAGATATTTCCAATAGAATGCAATGCCAAAGATCACATTGACTTCAGATTTCTACTTTATACAAAGAATTTTTAATTTACATTATTATTTAGTCATTATTGGTGATGTAGGTTAATTTAATCCACATAATTCTATGTTTTTGAATTAAATTAGACAATGAATGATTAGTTCCACATCTATTTTTACTGCCCCGTATACGTACGTATACACGGAGTGATATACGTAGTACAGGGAAAGTTATGTAATGCTGCGCAAAAAATGGCCAATTTTCGCCAGAAAAAAATTTGTTCCCGGGTCGTGATAACGAAAAAGTGGATAAATACAGTTGCTAAATTAAGAAAAACATCTCCTATCACGTGGTGTAGCCAGAACCCTTCTTTTGTGGGCCCTTGATACCGAAAGCAATTGAAAGGAAAACGTCCGTCTGTCCGACCGTCCATCCGTCCGTCCGTCTGTGAACACTGCTAGCACCTAAACCACACGTACGATTTCTTTCAAAATGGATATTCCCCGGTCGATCTGGTTCTAGTCCAAGCTTTGAGATTTTGAAAAAGATTCTGTAAAATTTGGGGGTACTTCACGTACCCCCCCACATTTTAAAATGTTTCTCAAAAACGGCTCCAAATATTTTCTTTAAATTTCTTGTAAGAATAGAGTAAAATACACTTATTAAGGTGGCATATGTCCGAATTTCACGGATAACTCTGAATTTTCGAAAATTGCAAAAGTTTTAACTTTTTTCGGCGTCTTTCTGGAACTACAAAATTTCAGATACAGATTTTTCTTTTAAATAAAATTTGTTGTCCAAAGTGAGTTCTTTCATTAAGGTCATGTACATTTTTTTGAAAATTTTGGTAGTTTTTGCGCAATATTGCGTGCAATATGTGCAACTTTAAAAAAATACAAAAACAAGATTTTCTCAAAAACGACTCCAAATTTTTTATTTAAACTTTTGACATGCATAGTGCCTAATGTATTTTATGAGATGTCAAAATCGTCATATTGCTCTATTCTTTTGTTTTTTCAAAAAATTGGAAAAATATAATTTTTTTGACTTTTCTCTCGCGTCGTTAATATTTACATTAGCAACGATTTGTTCACATTATAATATTTACGAGTACATGTGCTTTCAACAATGTCAAGTAAAGTTGCTTGAAAACACAACCGTTTTCTGTGAAAAGTAGCTCAAAATTCCATATTTTCAGAAACGCTCAAACGCCATTTTCTCATATATGGTTGCAAATTTTTTCTTCAAACTTTTGTAACGGATAGTGCTAATCACACTCTTTAATATGACGTAAAGTTTATTTTGCGTTATTTTTTGTTTTTTTAATTATATAAATGTAATATTTTTTTGAAAGTTCTCTCACATCTTTAATATTCATATTACCAGGAATTTGTAAAAACAATTATATTTGTGAGTGTATGTGCTTAAAATAACTTCAAATAATGTATTTTGAAAACTCAAAAATTTTCTTTGAAGCTTCAAATTTCGCATTTGTAGTAGCGCTAAAACGCAATTTTCTTTAAAACGGCACATAATTTTTAAAAGAAAATTTCCATTTAGGACGAGATTTTTGTGTTCTTTAATATTCTAAAATTAATATTTCCGTTCTACCGTTAGTAAAGCGAAAACTTAAAAATATGACAAAAAATGTACTTTTGGCGGTGATAGATGGCAGCTGGCAAGAAAAAGTATGTGGCAATTCCGAATAGCTAGCGAAGACCCATAGAAATAGAAAACTAATACGGGAAAGTCTGTGCCATTCTGTACCACCATTAGTTACTTTCCCGCATACGTACGTATATACGAAGTAATAGATAGTGTAGGGAAAGTTATGTAATGCTGCGCGAAAAAATGGCGAACTTTCGTCGGAAAAAATTAATTGCCGGGCGCTGATAACGAACAAGTGGTACCACGGAATGGCACAGAAAATTTTAGTAGTTTTCGCGCAATATTGCATAAAATATGTGCAATTTTAAAAAATTACAAAAACTAGATTTTCTCATAAACGGCTACAAATTTTTTCTTTAAACTTTTGGTAAGGATAGTGCCTAATGTACGCTGGAGATGACATAAAACCATATTGCTGTATTTTTTTTCACAAATTGCAAATTTTTTTTTTTTGACTTGTCTCTCACGTCGTTAATATTTATACTAGCGGCAAATTGTTTACATTATTATATTTATGAGTACATGTGCTTTAAATAGTGTTAAGTTGAGTTTATCGAAAACACAACCGTTTTCTGTGAAAACTAGTTCAAATTTCCGCACTTTCAGAAACACTCAAACGCAATTTTCTCATAATTGGCTAAAAAAAACTCTTCAAACTTTTCAATCAGATAGTGCTAATGGCACTCTTATATGAATGTTAAGTTTATTTTGAGTAATTTTTTGGTTTTTTCAAAAATTACACATATGTAATTTTTTAAAGGATCTCTCACATCTTTAATTTTCACATTACCAGCAATTTGTAAACATTATTATATTTGGGAGTGTAAGTGCTTCAAATAACTTCAAATAAAGTATTTTGAAAACTCAAAAATTTTCTGTGAAAATGAGCTTCAAATTTCGCATTTTTAGTAGCGCTGAAACGCAATTTTCTTTAAAACGGCACATAATTTTTAAAGAAAAATTGCCATTTAGAGCTAGGTCTGTGTTCTTTAATATTCTAAAATTAATATTTTCGTTCTACCGTTAGGAAACCGAAAAATTAAGAAAATGACAAAAAATTTACTTTTGCCAGCGATAGGTGGTAGCTGGCAAGAAAGAGTATGTGGCAATTCCGAATAGCTAACGAAGACCGAAGGAAATACAAAACTAATACGATAAAGTCTGTGCCATTCTATAGCACAACTAGTTACTGTTTATTTTTGATTTTGGTATATTATTTTACTGTTTATTTTTACATATACAATGTTTTCACCTTTTGGAGAAGTATGTAAGTTAAAATTTTCATTTTGATTTTTGGTTAAATGTTTATTTTGGCAGCAAAGACCCATGTGCCATTATGTAAACATGTGTGAAGTGAGACATTCTCTAACGATTGTCGCGTCATGAATGTTAATAAACATTGCCAATTTATTTTACATAAAAATATAAGCAACGATTTTCATGTTTAAATTGTATTTTTTAATTAATCACTTCTTTGTACGTTTTGTGTATTATTGCCAATGGTGTGTTCTCGTTAGTGCATAAAGGTGCACAAAGGTAAGGGCCACTGGTTCAGGCGCTAGTAGTGACCACAGACAGACGGACGTTTTAAAAATGCAGCTTGTAAAGGTAACACTAGGTCCGAATTTCACGGTTAACTCTGAAATTTTCGAAAATTGCAAAAATTTGAATTTTATCCGCGTCTTCTTACAACTACAAAGTTGAATTTAGAGATATTTTCCTACAAATAAAATTTGTTCGCCATAGTGAGTTCTTTCATCAAGGTCAGGTACATTTGTTTGAAAATTCTAGTACTTTTCGCGCAATATTGCGTGCAACACATTTGCCATTTTAAAAAATTACAAAAACAAGATTTTCTCAAAAACTGCTACAAATTTTTTCTCCAAACTTTTGATAGGGATAGTGCTAAATGTACTCAATGAGATGACATAAACGTCCAATTGCTCTATCCTTTTGTTTTTTTAAAAATTACAAAAATGTATTTTTTGACATGTCTCTCACGTCGTTAATATATTCATTAGCGGCTATTATATTTATGAGTACATGTGCTTTAAAATAATGTCATATAAAGTTTCTTGAAAACCGTTCTCTGATTTCTCAATTTCATTTTCAAAGACGCTGAAACGTAATTTTCTCATAAATAGCTCCAAATTTTTTCTTTAAACTTTTCGAACGGATAAATCTTATTTGCACTCTTTAATATGACATAAAGTTCATTTTTGAGTATTTTTTTGTTTTTCCAAAAATTGCACAAATATTATTATTATTATCATATATATTATTTTCGTTAAAACCGTGAATTTGTTGTCCCTCCTACTCGGCTCATAGTGAACGGATTTTAACAAATGAGGTACCAAAAAAAAGATAAAAAAATCAGGAATGGAGGTCACTAAATATTGCAAATCACGAAGCTTTTCGTTATTAATAAAATGCTAGGAAACTTTTGTTGTTTGAACTTTGCGGCTGGGATAGTTAGCGTGCCCTCCGCGCGCTGCCTGTCAAGATGGCGGTTATGCGCACACCATCCGCCACAGGAGAACTCACGTGGTTGTCGCATGTGAATCGAAGCGGCGGGAAGCGGAAATCTGTTGTGCGTTCCGTTAAGACAAACATGTGTGCGACTATTTATCAATTGTGTTGTAAGTGTTCAATGTAAAATTTTGTGTATGTTCTTATATATCTTTTATGTGATATCTACGGATTTATGTAATTCGTCTAGCATACGCCAGCTGGCAAGAAGCCTTTGCACGCGGTATTACCCACGTGGCCAACGTGTATTTCTACATGTGGCTGGAAGCGGAAAGCATCCCTTCAGTGCGATGTAATCGCACGGGTTCAGCTAGTCATTATTATTTCCCATTACATCACGACTAAAGATGTTATGAGTCGTCTGAATAAAGATCTACTCCAGGTTGCAACCAGCTACCTAAGGAGCAGATCCGGTGACTATCAGTGCCTCTACAATACTTTACGCAAAATGTGGGCTGTTCCAAATAAAGCAATTTCTTGCACTTCCCAATCTTTTGAATTACCAGGGAGTTTAGACAAGTTCTTACTCAAATTTTGCGGAACAAATCCCAGAGCTCCGATAACTATCGGGACGACCTGTGCTTTTACGCCCCACATTCGGCTGATCTCGATTTCCAAACGCTTGTATTTAAGACGTTTCTCTGCCTCCTTGGTAACGACGTTTTGATCGCAAGGTACAGCAACATCGATAAGTAAACACGATTTTTTCGCCAAATCCCGGATAACTATATACGGTTTGTTTGCCGCTATCGTGCGATCAGTTTGAATTTGTTGGTCGTACAATATCGTACACAATCCAACAGACGTCACCGGTTTTGGTGAGTGTTCGTGCCACTTGGGGCATGTGTTTGGAACTTCGGGGGCGGTACAGATCTGCCAGTGGAGGTAGCTACACACCCTGTCATGTCTTTTCAGGTATTCGGACTTTGCTAAGATTGGACAAGCTGAGACAATATGATCAATGGTTTCTACTTGCTCCTGGCAAATGCGGCATTTATCATCTCGGGAAATTTTGAGAACCGCTTTATCATAATGTCGTGTTCTCAAGGCCTGATCTTGGGCAGCTATTACAAGTGCTTCCGATTCTGGCTTCATTCTTCCCCTTTTAAGCCACATAAATGATTGATCTTTATTGATCTGCACCTTGTCCATTTGTTTCAAGTATTGTCCGTGGAGTGGTTTGTCTCTCCACGATTTCTTTAACATTTTTTGTGTATAACACTTCATGTTTAGCAGCTTCAGAAGTTCAGTGTCTGTGTTATTCGACGTGTCTTGCCTAGTTTTCTTCGCAATGCTTCTTGCTACACTAACAATGCCTCTGTTTCCCATTCTTCGGTCAGATTTCATGACCTGCCTCATTAGAGGGTCATCTTGATGGCTGACTACATACTTCCCCAACCCGACTATTGCGTTGTGCCAGGAGGCTTCAATTTGTCTGAGGTCTCTTCCTCCTTCCTTACGTGACACATAAAGTCTATGTATATCAGCTCGAGGGTGGGAAACATGATGCATTGTTAGCAGTTTTCTGTTTTTTCGATCCATGGTGCGAATTTCTTGCTCAGTCCAGTCCACTAGTCCAAAACTGTATTCGGCTACAGGTACCGCCAAACTACCTATTGCAGATATTTTATTCCTGGAATTCAGAGCGGACTGCAGGACCAGTCTCACTCTCCTATAATACTCCCTACGAATTCTCTCTTTCATTCTGTCGTTCGAGATGGTTTCACATTCTTCAATGTCCAGATATTTGTAACTTTTACCTCGCTCAAGATCTTGAATCACAGTGTGCGTATCAATTTCAATGTTCTCAGACGTTGTGAGTTTCCCTCTTTTTAAGTTGATTTTTGCACACTTGTCAAGACCAAACTTCATGCAGATGTCATTGCTAAAGTCATACACCACAGACAGCATTTGGGAGAGAATCGCTCCATTCTTAGCAAACACTTTCAGATCATCCATGTAAAACAAATGTGATACTGGCCTTTCATCACCATGGAGCTTAAAACCAAAGTCAGCTTGCGACAACTGTCTCGATAGTGGGATCAAACTGATGCAAAACAGCAGAGGGGATAATGAATCTCCTTGAAAAATACCCCTGTTAATCTGAATACTTCTGGTTTCTACTGCTTCCTTTCCGCTGTGTATTAGTAACCTGGTACTCCACGACTTCATACTAGCCTTGCAAAATTCAATAAGTCTAGGATGAAATCGATAGATCTCCAGGGTCTTCAAAATCCAATCGTGTGGTACACTATCAAAGGCGTTTTGGTAGTCAATCCAAGCCATGCTCAAATTACGTTTGCGTTTCTTTACATCATTCAAAATGACTTTATTCTGTAGCAAGATTTCCTTACAGCCATAAGAGCCTTTACATACTTTTTGTTCAGCTGGCATTAGATGATTCTTATCTAGATGTCTGTATATTTTGTCAGCTATGGCTGCAGTGATAACTTTGTACTGTATTGGCAGACAAGTAATTGGCCTGTAGTTCTTCGCCAAAGAGCTGTCTCCCGCTTTGGGTAGCAAATATGTGATGCCGCGTGTGAGCCATTCCGGGAGTTCCTTTGGGTTTTCTAAAATTTTATTAACAGCCTTTGCCAGATGAGAATGTATTGCTGTTAATTTCTTAATCCAATAAATCTGGATCTTATCAATCCCGGGGGACTTCCAGTTTCCCATGTTCTTAATTGCTTGGAAGAGGTCCTCTTCCGAGAATTGGTGAACATCTTCCACTGTTTCTACAAGTTCATCGGCAGCATCAACTTCAGATTGAAGCCAAGATGCGTCTTTGTTGTAGGATCTGCTCTCCTCCCAGATTCCTGCCCAAAATGCTTCGACGTCATCTTTTGAAGGAGTAACAGCTTTGCCATTCGGTTTTTTAGTCAGATTGCGATAGAATCTCTTCGCGTCTGTTTCAAACAACCGGTTCTGTACACAGAAATCTATTCTACGTTTGTAACGTCTAATTCTTTGAGCCCATGCTTGAATTTTCTCTTTTAGCTTTTCAACTACCATTAGCCTTCTGGTGTCATTTTCAATTTGGTATTTTTGTTGAACATTGAATATTTTTCGTTGAACTTTAGAGGTGTGCGTTGATTTAGAAGATGCCTCAGCTAATAGTGATATTTCGCGCCGGGTGTCGACTATCCGTTTCTCAATTCTGTTCATCCATGGGGGTACAGAGCTGTTTACTCTGTTTTGCTGTCGGCCGTCGGTGTTCTTCGCTAGCCCCAAAATTATCTGAGATACTAGATATCCAGTTGCATATATGATGTGATTGATTTCAGTAATATCTAGATCTCTGCCTGGGGTCTCCACCACCTCATTTAAGACAGAATTCACTGTCTTAAATGTCGACAATTCCTATCACTCTTTTAGCTTTGGCATTTTCGAATATTCTCCTCAACGGTTCGCGAGATTCAAACGGAAGTTGACTAACTCTTTCTATCTCGCGCCGAAGGATATTTCGCATTATGTCCTTGTCGTGTAATTCATTGCCAGATGAATTTTCACCACTGACGTGTGTTTCACTGGAAAGAGATGAACCTTCCACGGGATCATCATTTTCAAGTTCTATATGTTCGTCATGTGGATTGTTAGAGCGAAGTACATACTCCGCATTTCTCTCAATGTCAGCAAGTTGTTCTGCTGTGAATTTTCCACTGCTGAGTATGTATCGTCGTTGACTGGCAAGCTTCTTTGAGTCTAGGGTAGGTCTCATATCTGGGTTCCGCTCTCTCCATACCTTGAAAACTTCTATTTCTGAGCCCCCATTTTTGCTTTTGCATAGTAAAAGCACCACATCACCTCCTTTAATTCATCCCGGGTCCATCTCTGACGATGGCTATGACGATGGACATTATTATTATTATTATTATTATTATTATTATTATTATTAGAGATGTTATGAGTCGACTGAATATAAAATCTACTCCAGGTTGCAACCAGCTACCTAAGGAGCAGATCTAGGGACTGTCGGTGCCTCTACAATACTTTGCGCAAAATGTGGGCTGTTCCAAATAAAGTGATTTCTTGCACTTCCCAGTCTTTTGAATTACCTGGGAGTTTAGACCAAAGTTCTTACTCAAATTTTGTGGAATAAATCCCAGAGCTCCGATAACTATCGGGACGACCTGCACTTTTACGCCCCACATTCGGCTGATCTCGATTTTCAAACTCTTGTATTTAAGTTGTTGTTGTTGTTATTATTATTGTTATGCAGTTTATTTTAATGTTTATTTTCTTTTATCACAAGGACAAATACACAGGTTATACAAGACCAAAGCGTGTTCATGGTTTCTAGGCAAGTGACTTTGAAGTAACAGCGCATCAAATCTTCATTCATAATTCTTGACCATTGTAAGCGCTTCTTTGATTGTCCTGTAGCAATGGTTGCCAGCTGGGGCACCGGCAAAACATCAACTTCAGGGGTAGCTGGGAGGTGTTGGGGGCTACTCTCACTTCTATATTCAGCAATAGCTTCTTGAGAGACCGGCGCTTGCTGATCCAACAACCGGCCATTGGCGGTCTGCTCACTGTCATGCCCAGCGCCAACTCCAGGCATGCCCTGGCGCTCCCCAGGCAGCGACTCTTTTTCCGAGGCCTTCCGACTTCTTAGACGTCTTATTATTGTTATTATTATTATTATTATTATTATTATTTCCGATTTTTCACACTTTCTTTGCTTTCTCTGGGAAAACTTTCACCAGTCCAATTGATGTTATAGGACTAGGCTCGGACTGCGCAGGAAGGAAATTCATCCTGACCTACATGAATGTCACTCATTTAAAAATTTTCTAACAATATGTCATGTTCGAAGGAGGGTGGCTTTCTGGGCTTCGTCAAAGATATTTTTGAAATCTAATTTCTCCAGATTTCTTTTAAAGTTCCTGGTGACAACTCCTTCAGCTGATATTACCATGGGGAAATGGGAGACCTCCTGCAACTTCCAAATGTTGTTTAATTCAATTGCCAAGTTCTCATATTTTCTTAATTTTTCCGCTTCGGACTTCCGCAAGTTGCGAGTCAAAGGGATTGCGACATCGATTATAGAAGCTGTTTTCTTTTCTTTGACTATTATGAGGATATCAGGGCAGTTATGATCAACTGTTTTATCCGTCATAATAAGCCGATCCCAGTATAAGACGTGCGTCTTCGTCTCGAGCACAGCATCTGGTTCATACTTGTAATATGCTGGAGCATTATTCCCCAACATTCCAAGTTTCATTCCTACTTCTCGGTGAATGAGTTTTGCCACTTGATTATGTCTGCCTAAATAGGCACTCTCTGACAAAGTACTGCACCCAGCCATTACGTGTTCAATAGACTCTCCATTCTTACCACATCTTCTACATTTATCGATATCATTTGTTTTTAAAATATGTTTTTCATAGTTTTTAGTTCTTATTACTCTGTCCTGAATTGCTGCAACAAAACCTTCAGTTTCCGGGTACAAGAAACCGTTGCTCAACCACTTCAAGGACGCAGATTTGTCAATCATAGGGTCCCATAGAGAGATCGGAAATTTACCATGAAGTATCATTTGTTGCCAATTTTGTATTTCCTCCTTTAAAGTTGGTACTGTAGTATTCGTGTCTTGGGTGCTTAAATTAAGTGGTGTGTATCCATTGTCAGCACTCACCACCTTCTGCATGAGGGAATACTGAGACCTAAGAATAGCGTCTCTCATTTTTTGTTCTTGGTTTCTGCAGTTTAAAAATATTGAGCAACCCTCGACCACCTTCTCTTCTAGGTAAATACAAACGGATAACAGAAGAGTTAGGATGCAGACATCTTAATTTTGTAAGAAGACCTCTAGTAAGTCTATCCAAGAATTTAGATCCACATCAGACCATTTTACAATACCAAAACTATATATCAGCATAGGTACAGCCCAGCTGTTGATGGCTGTAATGATGTTTTTCCCAGCTAGCTTCGTATTTAGTATTTTTGGTTACCCTCTTCTTGTACTTCTCGGTAAACTCGTGTTTAATTTCACTGTGGTCAAGTTTTATATTTTGTTGTATTCCGAGGTATTTGTAAGCAGCATCAGGTTGCAGTTCTTCTATGCCTTGGACATTTTTACATAACTTTTCTGCTTTACCTTTCCGTATGCTTATGGTGGCGTATTTATCGACACCGAAGCTCATTCTAATATCTTGGCTGAATATTCTGGTAGAATCTATTAAGGAACAAAGTATTTGATGTGTTCCAGCATAAAGCTTCAGATCGTCCATAAATAAAAGATGATTTAATGTCTTATGATCTGATGAAGTAATTTTGTAGCCAATGGTACTATTGTTTAACAATGACGACAACGGATTTAAGGCCAGACAGAACCATAAGGGTGAAAGAGAGTCTCCTTGGAATATCCCACGTTTAATGTTCATGGTGCGTATTTTCTCCTTATTAGCATGCAGATTTACCCTCCATGTTAGCATCAGTGACTGTGTTTATGATCTTCAGAGAAATCCTGTAGATTCCAAGGATTCTTATCAACCAGCCATGAGGAACCGAGTCAAATGCTTTTGTGTAGTCTATATAACACATGTGAAGGTTTTTTTGCTTACTCTGGACTTGTTTTAAAACTACAGAATCTATTATAAGTTGGTGTTTGCAACCTAGAGCACCTCTAATACATTCTTTTTGTTTCTCTGCTATTATTATTATTATTATTATTAGTAGTAGTATTGAAAGATCCCTCACACCATTAATATACACATTTCCAGCAATGTGTAAACACTATTGTTTTTCTGAGTTAAAGTGCTTCAAATGACTTTAAATGAAGTTTTTCGAATACTCAAAACTTTTCGGTGAAAAAGAGCTGCAGTTTTCGCGTTTTTAGTAGTGCTTAAACGTCATTTTCTTAAAAACGGCTCCAAAGTTTTAAAAGAAAATTGCCATTTAGGACGAGGTTTAACTGTTTTTTTTAATATTTTTAAAATAATATTTCCGTTATACTATTATGAAAATTAAGAAAATGTCAAAAAAGTACTTGAACGGCGATGATGGCATTTGGCAAGAGTATGTGTCAAGTCCGAATAAACTAGCCGAGACCAAAGGAAATAGAAACAAATAAGAGAAAATCTGTGCCACCACTAGTGTTTATTGTACGAATACTAATCGAAAGATGAGAGTTTCTTCTACGATTTGGTAGAGTTTCAATCGATTTCACCATCTAGTTTTCGAATAAGAATACCGCAAATTCAACATGGGTTCTTTTGGTGATCTGTCAGAGCCGACCTGAAAGTTTAAAATTGTGGTTTGTGTTGAGATATTAAAAATAGTTTGGCCATGCACAGCACCTGACCAGCGAGCAACAGTATTGCGAATTTTTAAATCAGCACTGCACACCGTACATTCAACGCGAATGTGCCATCTCTCTCTCTCTCTCTCTCTCTCTCTCTCTCTCTCTCTAATCTGAACTGTCTCCACTTAGGCATTTTATTTTAATGTGAGTGCAGTCAATAGCACCAATTTCTCATGGAAAAACTGCTTTCTCGTAAAATCCCAGTCGCACACGAATCCTTTCTAGTGCTCCTTTGGGGAAGTACATAAATATTGGTGCTAATTTGGCTATTGCCTGGCTAGTTACTTTCTCGCTACCGCTAGCACAGTAGAGAGAAAGTAATGTAACGGTGCGCTAAACAACGGCGAATATTCGGTAGAGAAACTTTTATTACAGGGCCTTGGTAAAGAAAAAGTGGATAAATCCAGTTACTAAATTAAGAAAATAAATTCCTCTAACACGTGGTGTACCCAGAATCCATATTTTGAGGGTCTTTGATAACGAAAAATCAAATGACGGCAAAACTCCATTCCGTCCTCCGTTCGTCTGTGAACAATGCTAGCCGCTAAACCGTTCAGCCGATTTTCTCCAAAACGGATAATCCCCAATTGATCTGGCTGATATCACGTACCCTTGAATTTGAAACCGATATTTTAATTTTGGGGGATACTTTACATGAAGCTCCTGGGGCAATTTCAAAATTTTCAAAAGAATGGCGCCAATAAGTTTGATGAAGTTTGTTGTTGGATAATCTAAACGACGTTTAAGAAAATAGTGCGTGTCTCATGTTGGTTGAAAACTCTCAGTTTTTTGAAAATTGAAAAAATTCAAAAAATGTTTTCGGCGTCTTCCTTCAACTACAATATGAAGATATATTTTTTTGTTAATGAAATGTTGTTCATCAAAAGCAGATCTTCAAATAAGGTCATGTTCAATTTTTCAAAAACACGAGTATTTTTGCGAAAGTTTGTGTCAATCATACGCAATGTTTATTTTGTTTAAACAATTTCCTTAAAAACCGCACAACATTTTTTGATTAAATTGGGATCTTAGATAGCATAAAGGACGCTTAAGAGAATGGTGTGGGTCTCATATTCGTTGAAATGCCTGATTTTGCAAAAATATTTTAAAAATTAAAATTTACTTTTTCAAAAAAATAACTCCGTTTTTTATTAAATTTTGTTGTTAGGTAGTGTGAAGGGTGTATAAAAGCATGGTGCAGGTCTCATGTTCGTTGAAAATCCCTATTTTCCGAAAATTGCAGTTATCATGCAGTTATCTGCAGAAAAAGCGAAGTTATCTTCCCACGCACAGTAAGGTATGTGTCCTATTTCTTTATTATTCAATATTATATAAATTAATTACAAAGGGAGAAAAAAAACAATAAACCATAGACTAATATGAATGAAATTCTGGTAGTGCTATTATATACATTATTAACATAGATTTTAAAAAAATTGTTTTGTTTGTTGTGAACACAGACGAATATTATCAGCCTTCTGCGTTTTTTGTATTTATATATTCAATGTTTAATGTTTATACATAGTTTTTTTTAATTGTAATTGTAATTATCACTGTGGAAATATTTTAATAACCGTGTTGTGAAAACTTGTCCAGCCCTGAAGATGGAGCAATAATAAACTCCGAAACGTCGGCAAACTAGAATATGTTATTATTTTTGGACCAAAACCCGTGAACCCGCAATGGAATTGTCTACAGAAAATGGTCATGAAATACAGTAGAGGTAATTTTTCTTGAAAATAAATCGAGAAAGTACGAGCTGTTTTAGCACCAGTAGATTTTTAATTATCCTACTTGCGGTGCTTTTATCCAGCCCACTAAAATCTCCAATGCAAATTAAAAATGCTCCAGTACCATAATATCTGTGTCAGTAGGAGCTACATTACAGAAGGCACAGACTGATTCCTGGAAGACAAGCATAACCTTTACGTAACATTTTTATACTGCACCAAGCCGAACATTTGTCAATTTGTAAATTCCAAATATAATAACCCATATAATAAATATAATAAGGAATATTTGACACAAAAACTAATATTTCGTGAACTTTCCTGTTTGTATTGTCCTCAATTTCGTCATTTATAAATATCAACGATTAAAGTACTCGTACAGTTTATTTTTTTAATCTGAATCCTGCAAAATTATCAAGTATCATCATATTCATTCAGTAAGTTTGGCCCCCTGCGTACTCCCCTCAACTTTCGACTTTTTAAATACATCTGGAGTATTTCTTCTTCACTTTCGTCAGAAAACAACTACAACCAGAATTTCGTGCATTTCAGCCATGATGTGTTACAAATTTTGCTATTGCTCAGCCGGCAATATGCGGTGTAAAGGTTAACAGGCTGTTAACCTCCCGTTAACTACGTGCGAGATCACAGGATAACTTAACACCTTGTTATCCCTCAGTTACCCTCTTATCTCGAGTTCTTACAACCGATTTAAGCGCTATAAAATTAAGCGTGATACAACTTATCCCGAATACATTCCGCATTCGTACAACAAGCGCATAATGTCAGTAGTGATTAATCAACATTTTTTTTGTTATTTACGTCGGTAAACATGCGCTTATCTCCTTCCCAACCAACCTTCTAACAATATAAACGCGTCTATAGCAACAGCCGTTAACATGCCCGAGTCTATTAAAAATATTTTAGCGAACTCTCGGGTTCAGATTTTACTAGTGCTTATAAATATTTGGATAAATGTCCCTTTTGTTCCACTTGTCCCCTTGTCCTTTTTGTTCCCACATGTCCTATTTTGTCCCGGCGTCCATCTTGTCCCTTTTATGCCGTTCTCTCATTTTGCCCGCTTTGTCTAATTTGTCCCCCTTTCCCCATTTTCTCCCTTTTTCCAATTTTGCCCCCTTCGTCCTCCCTTTTTTTTTCCGACTTGTCCCCCTTTATCCTTTTGGTCCTTCCGCGCCCCGGGATTATTATCTAAAAACGGTTCCAAGACCCTGTAGCAAAAACCCTTGCTACAAAATATGGAGAGTAATGACAATTCTTAAACTCATGAAAGTGTTAAATGTTTATTTTGAATCAGGGCCGGATTTAAGAGTATGCCACCTGTAGGCTAAAGCCCGTTTGCCGCCCCCTTTATTGTTCATAGTTGAATACATTTGTTTTATACCACAAACGGTAGAGTTCATTCTTGTTTTCATCTTTTTTAAACATTAAAGCACAAAAGCTTTCATTTAGGTTAGATACAATTACAATTTTAATGATTTACACAATAAATTACCAGTGGCGTAGCGTGACTCACACGTTTGGGGGATGCTCAACAATAACATACAAAATGTCACTATCAACTACTTCGTCTAACAGGCGAACGCAACACAAGGCAGATACACTGGGACTACTTCCACGATCTCGATTGCTTACGACGGTGTAGGCGCTTCCCACAAAATCCTCACAGCAGTCAGGGCTGCCGATTGTCTTGAAAGCAAATTATACAATGGCTAAGCTTTAATTCTTATACGCGAATGGCAATAAGACCATTTGTTAATTTATACATTGCAGACTTAAATAATATGTAATCTATTTAAGAGATAATACAATTTCTTGGATATTAATTAAGAAATAGTAGTCAGGCACAATTTCTACAGTTTGTACCCATGACCAAGCGGGGACTCCCGAGTGAGAGAGAGAAATATAATTTACTGAACGCCTGAAGTGTGCTGCGCTCTCGTTCACAAACGAGCTTCTTTCCGCAGTAGACGCTAGCGTAAAGCAGTCGGGTTTCTCTGGGCCAGGGGTGAAGAGGGGAGAGGGGGACCTCGCCATCTGCGCATGCGTCATTGCTCGTCGCAATCTGGCGGCAGACGCTGAAGTATTTTAGCTTCCAACCAATCAGAGGCCAGCTTCAACAGCCCGCCGAATTCAATCATAGGAAATCAATTTTAAATTAATACAAAACGTGTTTCGCTCAACAGACCACTTCTAAGATTATCAATACAGTATTAAAGGTTCTTATATACGGGGATGCTCAGCATCTCAGCGTCCCCTGACGCTACGCCACTGTAAATTACATAATCATATTAGTTCTTCTACTCGTTTTCTACTAACAACTTTCAAGATTCGTTGAAAAAAAAAGGGAAAAAAAGGTTTTCCAACTGAATTAATTAGTTTTTGGAGATCGCGATCACTTTTTTAAACATATTTTTATACTTTTAATGCTAATGATTATGTTTTGCGTAATTGAAGATCCGCGTTCAATTTAAATAAAGTGCCAAACTGCCGCCCCTAAAACTTTGCCGCTCTAGGCTGCAGCCTACCTATTTAGAAATCTGGCCCTGTTTTAATAACTAGAAAAACTAGCAATAATAAACATTGTACGTAACACGTCCTCTATTAGTTTTTAAGGACACGGCCGGAAGGTCAACTACTCGGCTCCGCTATCGTTCTGCCTCGCAGTTAATCCGTTAGTACTATAACAGCACATACTTTAATACATTATTTGTAACTTTTACAATTGTCGACAATTCAGAGACTTCAACGAAAAAGAGGTCTGCGCCATTTTGAAGCATCTTTTGCTCTATCCCAGAGGGGAAAATATTAAAAAATTTGGAGCCTAATAGAGAACATTTTGAAAATATTGTACAGACTTCATGCAAAGTACTCCTAAAAAAATATCAGTTTCAAACTAGCAGGGCGAGTTCGGCCAGATCGAACGGGAAATATCAATTTTGGAGAAAAACTGTTCGGGAGCTAGCGTTGACCACAGACGGATGGGAAGATGGAATTCTTGCCATAATAGTGGTTTATGCAATTTGTTTACAACGTTAAGCTTTATGTCATGAGTACACGTTTAGAAAACGGACAACATTAGTTAGCGAGTTAACAAATTTGTGCGAATGCAATAAAGCAACATTATAAACGAGTTGCATATGCTATTTTTTGTATGACAGCATTATACATTTATAAGAGAATCAAACTTTATTTTCAGAAACAACTTTCCTGTGATGTCTCGGGTACTTGACATCCGTGCGAGAAAACGGTAATCCACTGTTCCATTTACCTCTACTTCACCCCGATTCTCTCGCTGCGATTGGCTGAATTTGTGATGACGCAATCATTACTGTCGTAAAATCTAACACATCATTTGTGCCGTAAAACGCCCGATTATAAACGATTTTTTGCAACAGAAAAGGTCGATATCTATACAATTTTTCGATATCTACGGCCTACAAACCTAATTTCTGACCCCACAATGTTTGAGAGAGGAAGTAATTTACATGTGGAACAAGATTTATCCACTTTTTCGATATTTGGGCCCCACAACAATCCCAAGAAAAATCGCCACTTTCCGCTGCAGCATTACAATACTTTTTCACTACGTAATTACGTAGTATGGCACGAAAGTTGGAAGTTCTTACATCATATAAAGAGCCAAAATTGAGAGAAGTAACTAAAAAAGATATACGGCAATAATGTTGGAGGTATAGAATATGTTCGAAAATAAATTTGATATTCTCAATTTTCAAAGGTCTAAATGAAAATTGGTACTGTTTTGTTTATAAATGCACGTTTTACAATTCAAGAAAAAATGCCGCCTTTTTCAGAAAATTTAGAAAATGTCACAACAGCTTCATGGAAAGTACCCTTTCCTAGTTAGGAAAATTCTTAATGATCTTCAGAACAGCACTAGTCACTCCTGATGTATTTACCAAGTTGCAGCTCAAAACCTAATCTAACACTTATGAGTGACACATCAACCTTCAAATTTTGTATATTTCCTCTCTACTTTTCTAGTTTTAACCATACTTGGAACAGCACTAAAATACCTTCATTTTGAGGTATTTTACTAGTGAAAATTTGAGGTTGTGTTGTTGAAGTGATTCTGGATTTAATAGAAGTACAATTTTAAGAGAAACCAATTTATTGTATTGTTCATTAATTTTGAAAACATTCCATTTCCCAAAAATATGTACAGCCAGTTAATAATTTAAAACTATTTCACTTGCCTCAATATAGTAGGACAATACTTTCTTTAATATGTTGAGAACAACTAAGCAAATACATTTTTTTAAATTATTTGGCTCCATTTCATAAAATTATTTGAATACGTATTTATTATTGTATACGTAATTATTTGAAATTCTGTTAATATGTATGTACTCACAATTTCCACAATTAGCATTACATAACATTTTTAGTTCCCTTCATGTCATGCATACAGAAAATATTTAGTAGTTTGAATCACAATGTGGACCTACAGCACAACCTACTGGTGAATATCCTAACTACAAAGCGAAGCCGCACAGTCTTTGAGTGATCTATGAAACCAAACTTACTTTCAAGAAAACTTAATTCCATCTCTTCCTGTTTGTACAGTACGTACAGTAAAATGGCCGTGAAATACATTGGTAATCTAATAAATTAACAAACTGAGTGGTCACCTTAATACAATTCATATTTGAAATTTTAAAATCTGGTCAGCTAATAAAAATGTGTCCTTAACATTTTAGGATAAGCGATTGATACCTAGACCACCTATAAGTGTTACAAGTTGTGTATGTACATTTTATTATCATTAGAAAATTGAAATGCAGATTCATCAATTCATCATATGTTTATTGGCTGTTCTAATACCTGGCATACAATTTGTTATGTGTATGGTCAGAAAAGGATTGTAATGCAGCTGAAAAAATGTTTGCTAAAATGAAAATATGCTTAACCATATTCTTTGAGACCGTCACTTTTCTCTAATAATGTTAATTTCAATTTAAAACCTTGGAAGGTTGGGTCAATAAAACATATATTTAACAAAGAATCATTTTTATTTTTGTTTTTCGTTGAGTATCTGTTTTGTAAAGTTGAAGATACAGAGGCATATTGAATATGAACCCTTGAACATATTATTCCCATCATAAAATTGATGAGATAATATTTATTAAAAAACAAAAAAATAATGATATGATTCCACAAGGAAGAACAAAAATTCTTAATTTGCATGACTAACAAATATAACCAGAGAACAAAGACAATAGCTTAGTTTCCAGAATAATGAACTTTTTTTTTAAGTAAAAAAATGTAACTTTTTTCTATCACCAATGAGGACTGTTTATCAAATGCAACTCACAATTATATTCTTAAAAAAATTTCACTGATATTGGAAAGAACATTGATTCATACTGTAACCAGAGGATCTTTATCCTCTTTTGAGAGTATCACTTGCACTGCTTGCTGGAATTCATTACCAAGCTTAACAGCTAAAGTAGAAAGAAAGCCACGTTCGGAATCACTATGGTTGCATAAAATCACATGACTGCCATTGTGTACAGCATCAAGAACATCATGATGTAGCATTTCACCTGTGAGGTACAAGTCAGCTTTCACACCTCGCAGGACAGAAGATCCTGAACCCACACAGATGGCAATAGTGTGGACAAGAGCATCTGAAAGAAATTGCCTCTATTACACAACTACAAATGACATATTGCTCATATCAAATCTCTTTTGTAGCTACAAGCAGGAAAACTAGACAGGTATTACTAAGGTTTCGTGTGCTCTGAATAGTTCTTTTATCATATAACTGAAGCATTGAACATGAAGTATGTGTGCTAGAAGATACTTTACATGAAAAAGATCAGAACAGAATTACATACAAAATGTAAATAAACTACAACTGGATTCCATGCTCTGGTTGTCCGTAAAGTGAACTATATTTTATACAGAAACTTATGAAATGCTGAAGTTACCCATCCTATATAATAATCTGTGCGTGTCCATCTGACATGTTGAGATTCTGCTCGTCCACCATTTAGGGCAAATAGGGTCATTTGATGTGTCTTATAGTGGGGAAAAGACAGTTTCTTTTCTGCACACTTTGACAACTTTTTATTATTGTAAAAATGTTTTAAATACCTAAAAGGCCTTTTAGGGCTGTTTCAAGGTACCCTCAAAGGTGATTAATGGCTCATTTGAATCCTCTTGACATGATGAATCAATTTGCAGTATTTTTAGCTGAATTCTTCTAGAATATGGTGGAAGAATTAATGAAAAAAAACAAACATGTATTTTGGGAGAGGATTTCAAGGTAACTACAGTGGTAGGATCCTGTGATTTACTAAACTGACTTTCTGGCATAACATGAAGGCTTAGGACATGATGCATATGATTGACAGTAGCTAAACCTAATTATATAATGAAATACAGAAAATTTTAAAAAAGGACTATCAATACTGTGTCAAATAAATTTCTGTGACAGGATAGACAAGCCAGTCAACTGTATTGTTTTTAATACTTCTTTCTATTATGAACTTAGTGTCACGCAAATAAAAAACTCCAACATCAATTCACTTGTTCAAGGTACCAAGCTAATCTAGTACAGTATTTTATCTTAAATAATAATGGTATAGCTATGTAGTTGTGGCTATAATAACTTAAGACCACACAATAATCTGTCATTATATAAAACAGTTGATTCAAAAATTGAATCAGAGATATTAAAGACAGCAATTTAAATCCAATGCATAACAGTATTTATGTTATGAAATAAAATGTGAAAAAAGTGCTTACCCATATCCTTCCCGGGAATGAGAGCCAATCGAACATGAGGAAGCTTTATATGCAACTTCACTAATTCCACTACTTTGCTTACAGGTATTGGCTGTTTCAAGGTGCACAGTCTCCCAGACCCACAATTAGGTTGAGGTATCTGTCAAGCAGATACTAAAAAGTTAGGTGACACTATTACTCTCAAAAATACTTTGGTTATGAAAAGTACAGACAAAATAGAGAGGTTTAGCAGAAAATGACACGAAAATTAAAAAAAGAGACCATAATTAACAAAACAAATATAAAACTTAGGGAAGATGAAGTTATCATCAAAGACAAGGAATGAAACAGTGAAAACAACATGTGCTACATAGTTCACGTGTACATTTTATACCTTCAAATTACAGAACACTTATTCTTTAGATTTATCTGCCTATTTAAATATTGGATACCCTACTACTTTTATATTTGCAGAAATATAACTCTAAACTGCAAAGAAATCACATCTGAATACAACATACCTCATCATATTTCACGATTTTAATGTGCTCTTCCTCTGAACCATTCTTCACTTCATGAAATATTTTCACTATTTGAGGAAGCAATAATGCAGAGCATGGCAGGTTCATTTTTGTTGCTGATATGGAAGTCTCCTTCCTGTTTTTAAGCATTCAAGAAAGTGTGAATTGTTCGACTCACAAGTGAGAAAGTTAAATAAATGAATAACAATTTGCATGTAAATCAACTGTCATTTTTATATTCTGAGAGAGGCAACGAGATCATGAAACAACATATTTGTAGTATTTTTTTCATTGCAGCCACGCTATCATTTACAAAGATTTTCATAACTATTACAATGATAATAACAATAACAATATAATAATAACAATAACAATAATAATAATAATCATAAAAATGACTTGATCATTTGTCATTAAAGAGTGTTTTTTATTAATCTTTTAGACATCAAGTTAATTTAATGTTATGTGCTGAAAGGTTCAACAAGATGCCCTTTTTTTCTTTCAAAAATAATCAGCTCAATCATGATTGAGGCCAGCATAGGAAGACTGGTCTTCTTAATGATGACACACTAATCTTCAGCAGAAAAAACTAATTTACTATGGAATTGAAAAACTTTAAAAATATTTTCTATAAACGGTACAGCATTCAAAATTCGAAACGATGTATTAACAACAGCAAGCACAAAGCAAATATATTCCAAGATTTAGAAAAATGTTTACCTAACATGACAACCTATTACAAGATCAATAATTATTAAACAATGCAAGAAACTTGAATTAGTAAAACTAATTTTTCATAACGCAATAAAATACATACACATCACCGATTGTTTGTTCTCCACAGCCACCCATTACCTGACGCAATCGTGTTTGGAACTCAGCAATTTTAGATATACCAGCAGGTGAGTTAGAAAATGCAATTTCAATCATGTGAGTGTGAATTCCATGTGCTTTAGCAAGAGTTAAAGGGACCACCTCAGAGTCTGGGCCTATGAGCAGAAAAACTGTTAAAATAATCAACTAGAGAAATATCACACTTAAGCAAAATATAACACTTCTTTTTACAATTTCTCAACCTTACATCATCAGAAGAAAAAGTATTGTAATCATGCACTGGAAAATGCCAAGTTTCTCACAGAAAAACTCCTATTGCCAGGCCCTAGTAGTTAAACGATGCAAAGAGAAATACTTTGTTAACAATATAACATTCCCTAATTTATTGTGAGCCTGTAAATAGTCTCTTAATAAATGTTATTGTACCCATAACATTCAGTTCCACAGCAATTAAAAATTTGAAAAATATTTTTTTATCAAACATGAATATATTTTTGTAATTTAAAAAAGCAATGAATAGAATCTTATAACAGAAAACAAACAAAAATAAAAACAACTTACCAAAGGCTGAAGCCATCCAATCAGTTACACCCCCTTGCACAGAATCATAACTTGTATGAGGAGAAAAAACAGCAATCCTATTTTCTATGCATTTTACTATCACTCGTTCCTATAATGTATCAAAGACCATAAATGCACTTGCAAATAAGCATGTCCAAAACAAGAACAAGTGAGCAATCTTCTTACCTTCCAAGTTCTCGATGTTAAAGATTTCAACGGAACAAAAATAGGAGGGTGATATGAAAGAATGCAATCTGCTTGACAAAGAAGGGCTTCATCCAGTACACTTTCTGTTAGATCATTAGTCAAAAATATTTTCTTTACATGCTTGGGGGTTGAAGGCTCAACAAGCAATCCCACATTATCCCAGCTTTCAGCTAGGGTTAAAGGAGCAATGTTTTTCAGCTTCTCAAGAACTTCTTTTAATGACAACCCAGAGCCTTCTTGAGTCATATTTTCATGTAAATAAACAGTTGAAAGCAGTCGTGGATAGCAATTTCTGTAAACTGAACTTTCCAGATACTTATAACCCCAACAAACAAGTAGTTCTCTTTCAACTTTTGCCAACAATCTATTAACTTTAAAAAATAAAGACTGCATCAGAAAATTTTCACTGATCTTCAAACAATTTCTTCACATAACCTGAAATAATAAATATATTGTGTAAATCTATTTCTGTGACACAAAATTTGCAAAATTACATACTTGATTTGTGCTTCAGTAAATTATTTACCAAAATGTAATTCACGAAAAAATGTCACATTACATATGAATTTCCTCTGTTATTAAAATGCATGTGTGAATATGTTCATGTACATTTGTAATTTAATACAATTAATTGTATTGATTAACTTAATGCATTTCATTAATGCAATGCTTTATGGAAGAATTAATAATAATATTATAATTGTTATTTTATTATTATTATTGTAAAAACATTGAAAAGAACTGTGTAAATAGAGACGACAAAATACTTATTTTCATTGCAAAAAAATGTATTTAATTCTTTATTTACATAAGCCCCATAAATCACACATCTGACAGTAGCAGATAATGTCCTCTAATTTTAAAAACCTACATAACATCACATTTTCACTTATTACAACACAACACAAAAGCTGTCAATGTTAATTATCTTCATACTGCCACAGTTTGACTTCTCCATCATCACTTGCAGATGCTAACAATCCTGGCACTGAAGGATTCCATGCTACAGCATTTACATCTTGAGTGTGAGCATTTGTGCAGGTAGCCACCAGTATGAATGTAGGTGTATGTTTCTCAGAGTCTTCAGCTTCTCTAAATATTCGAATTGCATCATCTCCACATGCAGTAGCAAGTAAATGTGTTTTGTGACACCATGAAATGTCATAGATAGCTCGTGTATGGTACCCAGATAAAGTGCAGACGCACTTCCAAACTGGATTATTATCTGGAGTAACTATTCCTTCAGAATTATTTGAAAGGTATTCCTGCCAAATTTTAACAGTGCCATCATCGCTACAAGTAGCAAGTCGAGATCCTGAATGATCAAAAGCCAAACTCCACACAGTAGAGGTGTGAGAAGATAAAGTTGCAATACATATCCAATCATTATCCGCAACGTCTTCTTTGAAAAGTTTTGCAGTATTATCATAACTTGCAGATGCCAAAATATCAAGATGAGGATGCCACACAACCTTCTTTACATCTTGAGTGTGGGCATTGAGCACTGCAGCACATTCATATTCATCTTCTATGACTTCCCATATCCACACACTTTTATCACGACTACATGTGGACAACAATTGCCCAGATTTGGACCATGCTACGCTTTTAACCTCATTTTCATGTCCTTCTAAAGAAGAAATACAATCAAACTGTCCTCCTTTCTTGTCCCATATACCAGTTGTGGCATCAAAACTCGCAGATGCTAAATAATTCCCACATGAAGACCATGCTACTTCCCTTATCGTACGTTGATGTCCTTCTGTTAAAATATCTCTATTGACCCATTTTGAACCTTCTTTAAACCAGAGACGAATAGTTTTGTCTTCTCCACAGGAAGCTAAAGCATTTCCTTGAGGGTGCCAACAAACATTCCAAACACGACCTTCGTGTCCACTCAGAGTCTGAATAAGGTCGAGTTTACCCATCTCACCTAAAATTAAAGAAACATAATTGAAATGAAATGCCTTAGTTTTATTTTCAAAAGTTTCGTGTATGAACATTACTTAACCTTTCAGGCTCCAAGGTGAATATGGACCACAACCAAACTATGCAAACTTCATCTAACATCAATTGCCAAGCGGCTAACAACCACTCCACCCTAACGTTACTCTTGCCTTAAAAATAACCCAATAGGAAGAATAATGAAATTATTAAAATACCTTTTTTCTTAAGTCTTGTGACAAATACGCAAACGCAATGCAATCTCGGCAAACAAGGTTGGTACACGTCCAGCGAAACATTTGAAAGTGGAAAATAGGGGACATGGAAAAGTATTTACGCAACATACATTTCACAGATGATGAAACGATTTTTTTTTCATGAATGGTGTTTAAACTTCATTATTCATTGAACTTGACACAATTTTATATAAAGCAAGAAGAAGAAAAAAACAAATGAAGTTTTGTTTTATTATGTTGGCGAAACCATTCCAGTTCGATTTTAAAGTTTTATTGTTTGAAGGCGGTAAAATTAGAACCTTCACCTTATCATGACATAAACATTTTATTTTTTTAAATATCAGTAGGACTTCGTTTGGTTCATTAACTTTACATGCAGAAGAGAAGAGAATTTATTTTAATGTGAAACACTTTTTTCAACCACCTTCAAATAAAAATTGTCTACAATACGTGCGACATAACAGACGGCTGACGAAATTTTTTAAAGTAAAATGACCACTACATTGCCTGATAAGAAAGGAAACAAGCTGACGGAAAAGAAAAGTGACGTTTTACAACTAGAAGATGTCACTACTGCTCAAGACATCACGAAAATTGCTTTAAATCAATTACATTTAATAACATGTTTGCAAAATAAACATCTCATTAATACAAGAGAACAATGTAATACTTGTGGGATACCCATGACATTAGTAATGAGAAAAAACTCTAAAGGCCAATATGGTTTTCTGTGTAAAAAGTGCCACAGTATATGCCCTTTAAGTAAAGGTACGTTTTTTGAGAAAAACAGAATGAGTTATGAAGGTGTTCTACTTGCAATGTTTTCATGGGCATGTCGTGTTAAAGCTCAATGTACTGCTGCACTTTATGGGATAACTCTACCTAAAGTGGTGCGACAATACCAATGTTTTCGAGAAGTGTGTACGTTGAAAATGACAAAATATCCAATAAAAATAGGAGGAATTGACAATGTTGTAGAAGTGGATGAAAATTTGTACACAATACCATCAAAAGAAGAGTCAAGTAAAGACTCTCAGAAATATGTTGTTGGTATGTACAGTCATGAAGATCTCTCAGGAATAGTTTTACTAGTAAAGGACAAAAGTGGTGACACTTTACTTGATCTCATTAAAAAGCACATAATACCAGGTACAACTGTTTGGACAAATGATGTCAGTGGTCTACAAAAATTATCTCTTAATGGATATCCACATGCAACATTTCAACAGTCAGCTGGAGCACATATTGAGTATTTACCTCGGTACTGGTCTTCAGTTAAAACTTATCTCCAAAACAATTGTAGACTCAAACCTCATCAGATTACTCAGGATTATTTAAATGAATATTTGTGGATGGCAAAATATGGCCAGTCTCATATAGAAGCATTCCGAAACATGCTACTTCACATATCTGAATTTTATCCAACAAACATAGAAAAAATTGTTTAATGTAATTTTTGTAACTGAACAGAAAGGTTTTTATCTTGCTTCACATTGAAAATCAAGATATGCAATTAAATTTTATAAAATTGGTTACCTTATAAAAGAATTTTATTGTGTAAAACTGAAAATAAAATATTTCTTTTCTAGGAATAAGGAATAAATTATTTAATTTAGTCACAAGTTTATAATGAAATTGAATATGTATATTATCAACACACTTTACAACCAATAATTACAAAAATTTTAACATAATATAAATTATACAAATTCACAGTTTGTACCATTTAGCAAGAGCACAAACAGAGAAATGTTTATCATGAAATGTGCGCTGTTTTGGAACAAGGAATATCAAAATGTTGGCACACACATACATTATCTTCTGAGAAGCAATAGTCAGAAATTTCTCAAAAACTTGTGTAATCTAATCAATATAATTATGAATATGATTGTTTATAAAAAATAAAATAGGTTAAGCTTGCAGACGGAAATTTTGTTTGCCAGGAGACATCTATCACATATTTAAAATACCAGAAATATAATGGTTGATATTAAAGCTTAATGAAAATATTTGATCAGAAACTTTATATAATGTTATATTCCCTAAATTACAATTAAATCAGGGAATAAACTTATGAGTTTAGAGAGCTGAATATATCTACACATTCACAGAGGTCATTAGTAATGTAGTAAGTAGAGGAAACACCCAAAGGGCTTAATTTATTGTAAAATAATTAACAAAAAATCAATAATGCCAAAAATATCCACAACAAAGGAAATATGCATATAAAAAAATCTAAAAAGTTTATAAAAATATTTTATTCCAAATGCATTTTGGAGAGAACGGTCATATCACCTAAGTACACTACACATTCTCCCCACAAAAACAATGTATATTATGCACTGGTAACTCTTGAGAATCTAAAATACCACTATACCTGTTATCATATGAAGATTAAATCTCATTTCCCTCTACTGGAAGGATTAGTATATTATCTGCTACACCACAGCAATCAAAACTTTACTAAACCTCAAACTAAGCTTTGGCTACAAATTCAGAGTACAATCAACTTGTTTTTAAGGAACACTGAATGAAGGAATGACAGACATTAAATTTGACTTTTGAAAACATCTACACAAGAAAGCTACAAGATTAACATTTAGGAACTTCCTTGTGAAAGAGATCATAAACATATTGCCTTTTACAGATGTCATAAATTTAAACTGATTTTTTTCTCAACATTTATATTAAAAATTGCACAATGAAAGAAGTAAAGAGATATGGACATTTTCTATTCCTTCAATCACAAAAAATAAATTTACAAAGATTTCTTGAGCAGGGCATTTTCTATATTTACTGTACTATTTCATGTGTCCTCACTGACTTCACTGATCCTTCACCTTTAAATGTTCGAGCTGGTGGAAGACATTCTCTACATAATTTGTAACTACTTTATACACCTCATTAACTAATGTAGCCATATTGGTCAATGGGATTTGGTCTCAATGCCTAAAAGTCATAATACACGTAACAATATTTGGCACTTGTCATGAACATGAGATTCTATAACCTCTTGGGACACACACATGTATTAGAACTATTAAATCTGTATTTTACTGAGAAAATATTGTATGGACAATATAATCTCTAAAGACAAACAAAAAATGTCCATATCATGAGGGTCCACTACAAAAGCTGCCTACCACTTAAATGAGTATTCTAATTAAAATCATTGGTTGTTATCTACAACACTGCTGATGTTGCCATCATGTTGACTCCACAAGTACCATCTCCACGGTATACTCTATAGTACCCCTGCAAAACAAAACAGTATTTAAAAAATAAAAAAATAAAAATAAAAAAGCCACACATTAAAAAATCATGCATCATTATGGGATAATTTTCATTAATAATTGGGCATTTTTCTATTTTTCATTAATAGAAGAAAACTGATCATTGAATTATGCTTGCTAAAATATGGTTCTAAATTCTGATTAAGCATTAGCCAACATCATTTTACACAAACACCTTATAAATCATGCATGAGACAATATCACAATACCTGTTCACCCCAAAGGGATCCCCAACTGTTCTTTATGGTCCAGAAGGGCATGGTGCGATTGAACATGGGATATGCTGAAACGCAAGAACAAGGAGTTATCAAAACAATCTTACCTTTTCCCCCCAATGATGCCCCCAACTATTCTTAATTGTCCAGTAGGGAAGAATTTTGTGACGGTACTTTGTAGCTGAAACAAGGTTAAAATGAATTTTTCATTTCATTTTTTCTCTGAAATATATACCTACAGAATAAAAATGAAGATAGGCGAAAAAGGAAATAAAAGATAGAGTATATGGATGTGTTTTGAAAGACTAAAAATACAAATTACGAAATAGAGCAAAGTTGTTCATATTTTCAATATTCAAAATTGATTGACAAGATTACCTACAAAGGCCAGGATAACTTTAGGAAAGAACTTACTATGCACTCCATAACCCACTATGAGAACTCCATGATCTAAATTATCTGGATTACACAAAAACTTCCAGGGATGAGACACACCACCCATGTAGAACTGCAAAAAAAAATATGGAAATTAACAGAAATTAAGAAAACAGCAATTAATATTTGAGCAAATTTTTAAATTAAAAACAAATTTAATTTTCAAGAAATTAAAGCAGAATGTAAATATCTTGAATTCTATGACATCTAAACATTTTTGGAACATTTAGTAATACAATGCAACAAATAAATGGAAATGCTAAGAAAAATGAATACTGATATTATTTTCTTTAATAATTTTATAGATATATAGTTGGATATTTTTCCTTCAATAGGAGGTCAAAATACAAGTGTGGAGAAATTCAAGATATGAATTGCTTTCTGTCTGACCTTGTTGTCTGGCAACATTTTAAAGTTATCTGTCCATAAAATCTGTTAAGAGGTGAGCAGAAACCTCATCTATCTGCTGCAGTTTCCTAATAATTTTCACCAAATTATTGTGAAAAGCTGCAGTGTGGAAAAATTGAAGAGCTGTGACTGGTATCAATATAAAACTATACTACTTATGTTATTGCCCTAAATGATAAGTTGAAATATTATCTGGCTAAATTTTTAAGAAGTTTTTTAACTTATTTTATTTTAAATTTACACATTAAATAATTACAAGAACATGGAAGAATACATGTCTGTGAACTTTTTAAATGATTTCAGAACTGTGAGTTAAAGCAGAAGTTTAATCAGTATGTTAATTTCTAGCAAACTTAAATACAGAGTACACACTCAATCATTGCTTCACCAAATGCAGCCATGAAGTTTTTCACTTAACACCTACAACCCAACAAAAATACTGCCTACTCCTGAAGGATATGCAGTTTGAGAACCTTCCTTTAGTCATGTTTGCCTTCAAGGGTGAGATTTATATTGAGATAAAAGATCATTACTTTGTATGTTTGTAGGTGCTTCCATGTTAAATTATGGGAATTAAAATTGAGAATGTGAATACACAAATTCGTGTTTGTATAACAATATAGAACAAATAGTAACTTTTCAGTAACTTTAAATAATTTTTCATCTTCATCATTAAGTAACTTTTTTTAATAATTTGATAATTCAGTAACTCAAACACTTTCTGTGCACAAACTATGCTCTGTGAAGTCACAGAAGTAAGCAACTTGAGACACACTGGATGGAGAACCATCCAGGAATCCCAGTTACTAACAGTGCTGAGTTCCTGGTTGAAGGGATAAAAGGCATGGACTGTCTATGATGTTATGAGAAAAGACAAATTTTATCAGAGGATTACTCATTACAAGTACATATTGCTCAATGCCCAAAATATGACATACACCTTATAATAAAATATGATTGACACACCATTTGGCAAAATCAGTTTAACTTATTGAAGAGCAAAACTTCTAAACAAACCTGCATGGCATTTGCATTAATGCCAATTGATATTGGTCCATTCTTCACCAACCATTGGGCCATCTGGGTTTCATTTGACGTAATATTCACTCCACCATTTACTTTTACTCTGACTTCAGACCTGTTAAAGTGACATTTTTCATCTTCACCCTCATAGGGGTAGTCCTGTTCAGTCTCCAAGCCACCAAGTTCTTCAATAGCTTTGTAGGCATTCTCAGGTAAGCCTCCATTGCAGCCCTCATCCAATTTATCACAGTCCACAAGCTCTGTCAAAGCAACAGCATTCAGAAAAAGCAATCCAACTTTATCACTAAAATCTAGATATTTAACTCTATTAACAGATTAGTGCATCCTGGGTAAAGAACAAGTGAACTACCCACCAAATAATGAAAGAAATAAAAATAGGCTAACTGGAAATAGAACATCCACTAAAAATGCCCATCAAGTATATACTAATTTCACTTTTTACAATAGTTTTTAAGTCACTGGTCTGATATTACCTATGATCCCATTATAACAGTATTTTAATAGAATCCTACACTTTTTATGACCACAAACTATGACAATAAATAAGAAATACTAACCTTGTTCAGATAAAGACAATAAATTTCCATTTTTAATAGCATATTGTCCCTCTACATTTCCAGTAACTGAAAAAGCCCAACAAGAACCACACATACCCTGCAAAAGAACAATTCATAATTACTTTGAATTTTATTTCAATTATAGCATTTATATATCTTTGTCTACATACCTGATTCTTTACTTCTGTGACAACATTATAATGTCTCCAATCAAATTCTTTAGGCAGAGAAATATTGGGTATTTTTGCATGTGGTAGAGGGATGTGATTTTCTTGCCTCAGTTTCACGTTCAGACCTAAATACTTGGTTCGAAATTCTTTGGCTAGTAAAATAAAATCAGAGTAAATACTTTGTAATTGTTAACTACAAACTTTTTGTTTAACTAATGGTCCTTAATCATGTAGTAAAGTGTAATGGATGGGTAACTGATAATTTTCCCAGGTAGAGAGATCAGTAGTCAATTTTTGGACAAATGTATTAATAGCTGAATCCCAGGATAACATACATATTGGCAAAAATGAATAAGTTCCTCTCAAACAAAAATATTTAATTAGAAGATAAAATATGGATACTTCACAACCAACCTGTGAGATCTGCAAACATGGTAGCTCCGTATTTGGCAGTTCCTTGTTCAGTCTCTTGTAAATGTCTGGCCTTAATCATATTGGCACGGAAGATGTGGTAACGTTTCTTTATTTCTGATCTATCTTTGTAATTTTTGTTGAATTTTTGCATGAAGTCACGGAAGAGACCAAAATGGATGTCATGTGAACCACCTCCTAATTTCCCCGGAGCAGACTAAAAAAGAAATTCATGAGTCATTGCATCATTTCAAATAATCACAATTCACAGCTAAATAGTAGTTATAACATTGATTTTTCCTATTCTGTTTCCAAGATTCAAAGGTTCTGATTCCAAGATTGACAATATCAGAGGATATTGTTGTTAGGGAGTGTTTAAAGACAATTTTTTCCCCCCTTTATTATCTTGCAAAGCCAATGTTTTACATGCACCAAAAGTTAAGAACTTGACAGTTTGGACTATGGGAGGACAGGATTGTCAGCTACCACTACAGTGCTGACTAGTAGAATGGGAAATAATGCCAGTCTACAGGCTGAACTATGCATTCCTGAACTATTCCACCAAAATAACACAGGTCTATATCCTGAACACATGTACCACCTGGCAGAAGTTTTTAAAACAGATATAACAGTCACTGGGTTGTCACAAGTCACACTAAAATGCAACCACAGATAGCTGTTCAGAACTATCATTCATGTATGTCAATTTAATTTTACACCGATTTTGAGATTCTGCATGTTTCTGGCAACCCCTGCTGAGGAGTGTAGTACCAAAAACAGCTAAACCTTCAAAAAATGTAATAAATAATAATAATAATAATAATAATAATAATAATAATAATAATTTATTATCTTGCAAATGGACTGTTGTCCAGTGGCAAGTTACAATTACAATAATCTTAGACAATATTTAAAATGTAATACAATAGTAAATAAGATTATTATAACAATAAACAATAATATTAATAATACAACAGTACTCCCAGTTTTTATACAATTAAGAATTTTGAAAGTAAACAGTATCTTACAAGTAATACAATAGTTATATATGTATCTACGGCGCCAAGCAGATGCCCTCGCCCTGAGGGCGACCCCCTAACCCAAGAGCCTCTGGCCCGAGGGGTCGGATGCTGCCCGTGGTGCATACAAAACCTTATGGCTTACTAGCTCGTTGCTGAATCCAATTAGAATTCGAAACATTTTATATTTTTTTCGGGAGGGGAGGGTCTAGATGAAAGACAAATTTGCCTCATCAATATGACATCAGATAAACAAATCAGCAGTGTGTATCTGAGGACTGATTAGTTCATACAAAATGAAAGAATATTGTGAAGTTCCTGCATAAATTCTCACAAAAACTAACAAAGTTACGGAAGGTGGTTTCCAGTAAAATCTCGAGAAATATATGAAAATGATCATAGGGTGTTTGAGAGCTATATAGAAAATAATCGTGCGAATTGCGCTAATGACTTTTCGATTATTTGCGTGAACTGCAGAAGCACACCTGTCTCTAGGAATAAAAAAGTGATACGTAACAGTGAAATTTGAGTGACCAATAGCAATTACAAATTAACAGGAATATTCCAAAATTGCAATTTTCATCTCAATTAAACATAATAAGTTTTATAACAAGTTATTTTATTATTTGAGCATTATTTAATATATTATTGTGTTCACTTGCATCTTAACTTTAAATAAATCAAATTCATAAAAATTTTAAGTGTGTTGTATTGGTATTAGAGCGAGCAACAATGTATTCGAAAGGCCGTAGGCCAAAGGAATCAGAAAGGCCCGCAATGGTATTAAAAATAACATTATGTGTTTTGTTTCAGGTCCGTAAACGCACAGCAATGAACCAGCAAACCACAAAATAATATAGTAAAGATACTTATACTTTACTTCTGCTACTCATGCTAGTGTACTTGTACAATATTGCTAAAGAAATTATTTATTTATATTTTTAAATATTGCTTTTAGACAATATCACTACAAAAGAAACATTAGTTATTTAAATTATTTTTAAATTTAGTAAACGGAGATTGTTGAAACAGTGCTGCCAGATATTCCAATATCGTATCTCGTAAGGTCTTGTTTAGTAAATTATGAGATAAAAACCACCTGTGACCAACCTCAGCTACATCATATGGTTTTGTATGTTGTAATGCATGTAACATATTGCAATTTACATTACATCTGCTGTTTTCTTTTACATAACATGCAAAATCATGTACATTTCATCTTAAATCTGTTTGATGGACACCTGGGATTCTCTATCCAGTAGTAGCCCATTTAAGGAGTTTCATGTCCATTGTGTCTAATAAATAACAGGAAGCCATCATATTTCCTTAGCATACTGTAATTATTTAGAGATTTTTTTTACAATTGAATAGATTCCTTATATTATGAATTATGATTTATTTCCTCCTTGGTGTTTTTGGTTGCATTGAAACACTGTTCAATTCTTGTCAAATGGAGCGGGTGAGTGATTGTTTATTGCTTCCAGGTATGTCATCTACTAGACATTAGCTCCTGAAATGGAGTAGACATGGCGTTTTTGGTTTCATTGAAACACTGTTCATATTCTTGTCAAATGGAGTGAGTGTTTATAGTTTCGAGGCATGTCATCTACTAGACATCAGCTCCTGAAATGGAGTAGACATGTTATAACCCTGGCGATGGCAGATTCCCCCACCCTCACTGCTGAAATGGGAGACTTGGTACTGACCTATACAATTGGCTTGTGATATTTCCTCCTCTTCAGCTATCTCCCCCAGCAAGGCAGGTCTAAGCTCCCAACTGGCCTCCTGACATGTGTGCTAGATAGTGCATGTTACTGTTAAACAAGAGGAAGGTACAAGGAAGGGGAAAGAATGATTGTGTAACTCTGTAGCCTTTTTGTTAGAGTACTGCTCTCGCTTTTATCTAGTTTTAATGTAACAAATCATTGAAAGCTACCAATCTGACTGGCCTCTAGAGTTCTCCTCCAGACAGTGATTGAATTCAACTCAGCTTTATAAATTGTTGAAAATCTGTCACCATCAGAACATAGCTTAAAGAACCCCCAGTCAACGATTCTGCAGCTTTGAACTGAGTTATCAGAGCCAGTTTGTCAAATGGAGATGATGCAAGGGAGGGTTGAGGAGGTGCAGAAGTAATGAGTGATGTGTGGATGATGTGTGAGGACTGACAACCAGGAGAAGCATCGAGGTTGTGAGAAAGCCTTTTTTTACACCATAACATCATGCTTTTCCAATGTCTTAATTAAATTTTACACACAGTAAAAAGAATACTAATTTTTACAGGATCATAGAAAAAAAAGATGTGCACATACTTATTTGTAAATACTGAGAACCAATGTTGGCTAATTTATTGTAATAACTTTCCATTATAGATGCTGTCCTTATACAGTGAAACTTCTGTATAATGTTCCTTCATACAATGTTTTCCTCTATGTTACGTAAATTTTTTCCAGACCTGACCAAATCCCTTATTCAGTCTTCCACTTTATAGTGTTTTCCTCTATACAATGTTCAGAATTCATAGTCCCTTAAAAAACGTTATATAGAAGTTTCACTGTTTAATGAAAGGAAGAGGTCAGGTGGAAAAGTAGATCTTATGGTCTATCCTGCCATTCAATAATGTCGATTTTATTTTTATAATAGTTATTATTGTTGTTATTGTAATTATTAAATAGAAGAACAGAGTCTAAGAACATTGCTAGCTGGAAAAAGTCAGATTAATCCAACACTAAAATGCCAAATACAAACATGCGTAATGTACAAACATATGCACATTATTGTTATCTAAAGCAACAAAAGATTTCATCTTCTCCTTCTATTCTTTTGAAACAAATGTGCCTCATTTCATGTTAAGCATATGTTTGTTAATAGTAGAGGAAAGGTGTAATTCAATTTCTAATATTAATAAATTTATTTCTAATATGAAAAAAAGTTACTTCTGAGTTCAGATTTTTAAGAGGATGTATAAATAATTACATTTCTTCCTTATCCACTGCTGACAACATGGGAATGCTCAGCATTTTTTAAGCTTAGGAATTGTTTGAAATATTTAACTCTTGTAATCAAAAGGTACTGTAAGGTACTTACTTGTAAGGTACCTTACTTGTAAGGTACTGTTTACTTTCAAAATTCTTAATTGTATAAAAACTGGGAGTACTGTTATATTATTAATTATTGTATTATTAATATTATTGTTTATTATTACAATAATCTTCTTTTACTATTGTATTACATTTTGAATATTGTCTAAGATTATTGTATTTGTAACTTGCCACCGGACAACAGTCCATTTGCAAGATAATAAACTTATTATTATTATATATTACTTAAAACAAAGTTCAGAACTTGCAATCCTCCTCTTTCTCTGGAACTTCATACACATACATCTTTCATTGCAATATGTTATGATGTACTTCAGACATAAACAAAAAACATGAAAAGATAAATAAAACAAAGGTGACAATGATAGAAGTTTTATAAACCTAATTTGCTGTTGAGTACGCTTGATAATACACAAAAGCTAGAAGTGAATCATGAGTCAAGTGCTAATCAGGATTCAGACAATAAAAAATTGTGGAATGTTTGCCAAGTTTCTAAAAGTACACAAACATACTATCGAACATGAAGTTCTGTGACCAAATAATCTTCACTACTGACCCTCTTTGAATGTGTTGAGCCAGGTATTTCATTACACTCCACTGATTTCAGCTCCCTCATTTGTAGCCATGGTCGGTCCCAAATCTCTGCAGTGCACTGCTTTTGGATCTGTAAAAAAAACATTAAAGATTTCTTTCTTTTTACATACACAAAAACATTTAAAATACCTCTGTTAAGAAATCTGATCCCTAAAACCATCTGAATTATGGATGCATTTTGCTTTGTCAAAACCTTTCCAGAACCTGTAAACCTACCCTATAAATAAAAACTTACTTCCTCTTTGCATTTTGAAAATAATTGTATTTTACTGATTGTTACATTACAAATAAAAAAAAAAGGAAAATTACTGGAGGAAGAACAGGATAAAGAAGAAAAAGAAAGAAATTGCCCTGTGTAGAGTAGTATAAGGCAGTGGCCATAACTCAAAGGTTCTTTATTGAATCCTGCTTGAGGCATGAATGTTCTTATCATCCGTTTCTGGGATGGTAGCCATTCCACAGCTTTAAGAAACTCATCAGCAACTACAATTCATTTATCTCTTCCCATCTAGAGGTAGAAATGTAATCAAACATTGTTAACGACTACCTCAGTTAGGAGCAGGAGCAGAAGGTGGCCTGAGACAGGTAAGAGGTGGAAAGTAAGGGTAGTTCTTTGGGGATAAAAGGATATCATCAAATATATTGGAAATCAGTTCTTATAAATAAAATAGTCTTGTGTTTGTTTTCAATGTATTTCCTTATTTGTGCATTGTTGCATTCTACCACTTGCTTCTGTACCACCTTTCAATGAATGATGCATTTAATAACCTGTTGCTCTCTAGCAATTTTCTCAATAGAAAAATTAGATATCTGTTAGATAATAGAGATAAAGAAATATTACATAGCTACTCACAGAATTTTCCTGCAAGGTGCAAGAACTTGAATCTCCATCATGACCTTTCCGACAAGTGCTGTGACCAAGCCTCAGAGTTACACGGGTCAAAGTACCAGCAACAACCTGTAAAAAATATACAACTTATTGTTGTGTACATTCAGGTACTAATTCTTTATATCCAAGTAAAAGCAGTTTACCTGTTTGGTCGCATTAGTAATCTCAATCAAATGATGTTTGAATGGAGAGTTTGAAGAAGCATCCAAGTTTGTCAAGACAAAATCAACCATCTCTCTAATGTAAGAATCATTTACATTTGCTACTTCTGTTCCTCCAAGCAAGCCAGAACTCTGTTAAGGAAATAAATCACAATTTGAAGAACTAATCAATATGGCTACTGATCAATATATTTGACACAATGTTATTTAAAACTAACCCTTTTTGTACGAGTTGAGCCAGAAAGTTCACTACATTGCACTGATTTCAGCTCCCTCATTTGTAGCCATGGCCGGTCCCAAATCTCTGCAGTACACTGCTTTTGGATCTGAAATGTAATATTAAACAATTCTTTGTTTTTATAATTGCATTAAAACACTGAAGATGTATTTGGAAAGAAACCTGATCTCTGAATTAATTTAAATAATTCATTATGGTAGGTAAACCATTGCAAAACCAATACATTCACCAAAAATAATAGTATTTTTCTTCCTCTTTACACCTCGCAAATATTTGTATTTCTTAAGTGTCCAATGAAACTTACTGTATTCATTTTGCTACCATATAGTAATTATTATTTAACAGACTTACTTTAAAAAAATTGAAAATTATATGGTTAAGTACTTTCAGAGACAATGGAACAAATGTGTTCGTCTTTTCCAGATATCAACTCCAATGAAACCAGTCACCTTGACATGCTAACAAATAAACAAAACATGTCTGCTACATTAAAAAAAAGAAAGTCTGCTTTATTCACTATTCGTTCTACAATTTGAATCACTACATAAATAGTCATAGAAGATCAAGCTTTGCCCTACAAGCATTATTACTTAAGAGATACTAAACCAAAAGAACTGCCATTTTGACATATAGAGATGAAAGGAGGAAACTAGTGTAGCTAAAAAAGAATGTACTTTCTCGCCTTTCACAGAAAATTACACAAAAAGTGCTATAATTTTTTCTGATTTGTACTTAAAAGTACTCAAAATTTTACCTTATTTCAAAATCAATCTTTAAGGAACAGATTTCATTATGAGAAAACATCTTTATCTTTAAGGATCTTGTAGGAAGACTCCGAAAAAATTTTGAACTTTTGCCATTTTTCAGAATATAAGGGTTTTCAATGAACATGAGAATGGGGGACAGACAGACGGGGGACAGACGGATGGGGGATGGACGGAGGAACACACGGACGGGACAGACAATAACCGGAGGGACAGACGTTTTGGTGACATTAGAGTTTTCTATATTAAAGACCCACAAAACTGATTCTAAATACATCATGTAGCAGAGGATTTTTTCTTTCAAAATTTAGCAACTGGATTAATCAACTTTTTCTTTACAAGGGCCCTCTAACAAGTTTTTTTGGTGAAAATTCGCTGTCTTTTCACGCAGCTTACATAATCCCATTATTTTGTGAGTGGTAGCGAGAAAGTGAAAATGAAAAGGAAAAAAGAAAGAAAAATATTAGAATATGCTGAAATACCAAAAATGTCAAAAATTCAGATTTTTGCTTTGTTTTCCCTTAAAGGAATGTAAATCCCTCATGGAAGGGCCTATGGGCTTCCTCAGTTTGGAAGTTCGATGGATCTGAAGGTGGAATTGAAACGAAATAGTAAGTAAGGAAGAGAAAGGGTATTGAATGTTCTGGGGGAAGAACTGAACACTGTATCAGCAACCTTCAGTGGAAGAAGAAAAGAAAGAAAGAAGAAACGTAAGAAGAAAAGAAAGACAAAAAGAGAAGAAATAAGGAAAGAAAGAAGAAGAAAGAGAGAAAGAAAAAATAAATAAATAAAAGACAGAAAGAAAGAAAGGAAGAAAGAAATCAGAAGATTAATTTTCCTGCAAAAAATGTTCCTACTTACAGAATTTTCCTGCAAAGTACAAGAACTTGAATCTCCATCATGACCTTTCCGGCAAGTGCTATGGCCAAGCTTAAGAGTTAAACGAGTTAAAGTACCAGCTACAACCTGTAAAATATAATTTTCATTGTGTATGGTTACATTAGTACTCAATTAGTAATTATTTATATCCATATATGAGCATTTTACCTGTGTGGTAGCATTGGTAATCTCAATCAAATGATGTTTGTATGGAGAATTGGAAGAAGCATCCAAGTTAGTCAAGACAAAATTAGCCATCTCTCTAATGCGAGAATCATTTACATCTGCTGTTTCAGGTGCTCCAACTGGTCTAGATGTCTGTAATGGTAAGTAAGAGGAAATTTGGTAAATAAATTCCATAATTTTAGAAAAAGAGTTAAATCTCAGAATATCCAAAAAGAACCACTGACCCTTTTCTTTCTGGCAGCTGCTGACTGACATTTTGTTTCTACTATTTCCCTCTTTTGTAACCAAGGCTGATCCCACACTCTGATAGAACACACTTGAGTATCCTGAGAAAATATATTATATCACACAGTGTCATTAAATGTTTTAAAACTTTTTATCATTGTACTATCATTTATCATTGTTTTATCATTGTACTTACAGCTTCAGACTGCACCTCACAGGTCTCATTACTCTGTGCCCCATTGTTACTCTTCAGACAATTGGTGGGGCCTAATTCAAAGGTCACATTTACAATTCTACCTGATACCACCTAAAAGAAAAAGCCAACACTTTCAATGTTGAGTAATCTTTAACATTTAGGTAGTTTGCATTGTGTTTTTGTAACACTTGAATCAAACAAATTCTGTCACATTTACAATTTTTTGTGAACCATCTTGTTAATCTCTGAATAAAAACTTACCTGTGATGTTGCACTGATAATTCTCACCACTTCTTGGCGGTATGGTGTACTGGAAATCTGATCTAGCTCAGTTAAAGCATATCTTGTAATGTTAATAACATATTCATCATTCACATCCACAGGACTTACTCCTCCAGGAATACCACTTCGCTTCTGGCGGTGCTTACCAGCTGCTGTCTCTGGGAAACATTCTGATTTGACAACCTACAAAAACATCACGTTATATACAGAGCAACATTTTTAGAACTAGTATTTTATCTCATCATTTGTAATTTTTTTCTTCAGTGTTTAATTTCAATCTCACCTGGACATCTTGTGGGGAGGAACCAGCAAATGACTGAAGTAACTGCACATGGCAGATTCTTGTGTCTGACACAGGACAGTCTGAAGAGTTTGGACTGCTTTCAGCACAGGTGGTAAGTCCTACCCGAATTTTGAGGTGGTACACTATGCCATTAGTTAACTGAAAACCAATAAAAATGCTGATGAATGTATCAGGCAAGTTAGTTACTGGCACAGCCCATAATAACAAAATTTAAAGATGTAGATTGACTGGGGTCACACCTTCCTTCAAAAACCTCACTTCTTTAGCAAACCTTGATCTGCTTCCCAAAGAACTAAATGAGAAGAAAGTATTTTTGTGATCAACCTTCTGATACATCCTTATCACATTGCAAATCAACACAAATTTTCATTACAAATTAAAACAATTTCAATTTTTTACCAGTATTTAAATGTAAATAATACTGAATTATGTCAGTTATATCTGTTTTTCTTTATCCAGAGGTGCAATAACTAACATCTATAAGAGCAAGCAACATTTCCTTGATTCAGAAACCCCTTTCCGCTCATCAAAAGACACATTACAACCAGAATATTGCATATATGCTTTGACATTCATTGACATGTACATCCAGTGAGGAGCTTCATTTTGCCTATTATATATTTAACTAAAATATTAAAATATATTTCACATTTTAACTATTAAATTATATTTCATTCCTTAAATATTTTAGGTTGGGAAATATTTTCATGCCTCAAGTTTTTTCTTACATTGTAGGGTTAAAACCATCTAGGGTGGAAAGTCTGAAGTTCTTCATGCTTAAGTCCTCTGTTCCTTACCCAGAGCTGAACAGCGTGACCCATGAAAAACTTAGCTCCTATCAACTTCTAATGCTGACATCATCTACCCATAACTTCAAGTCAATTCAAATTCTCATAATATTGCTAGTGATAGTGGATTTATTAGAATATTTTATGACTTTTTTTTTGGTTCCATGATTATGATTTAAGAGCAGATTTATTTATTCAGAATTTCATTACTTCCTCTATGTGACTTTGGGTTATACTTGGTTAAAGAACAGGCGAATCACCTGTGATCCAAATAAAAGAAAAATTGATTTGTGTGTCTTAATACAAAAATAGAAATTAATATGAAGAATGGAAATGTTTAAGTTGCTGACAAGATGGCTTCTATTGGGAATAATGTAGTTATTCCTTTTTCACAGAAATGTGGAAATGTTTAAAATGTTCACTCAAAGTGAACTTCATTCTCCCATTAAAGTTGTATTGTGTTTAGAGCCTTTCTCCACAGTCCCCATTATGCATTATTACAAAAACTTTCAGTACATCTGCTCTTGAATGTGACAAAAGAATATCATACAGCATAAATGCTCTCAGCAGTTAAATTTTGGCAGTTAACATTCATGTATATAAAAGTTTAAATTTATTTCCTTTTATAATAATGACACTCCTTATGTTAGTTTGTAAGAGCTAACAATCTTGTTATAGAATTAACAAATGAATACTACACCTCTGTTCATTAACAAACATCCCATCCCATCAAATAAATATCAAAAAAAAATTCTGAACACATGAAAAACACCAAGATACTATCACTAAGTTCATAAAAAGAGATACTACTAAATTAAAGACACTATTAACTATCTACTTGGTGGTTGTTTTAAAGCCTTCACCATTTTCTGCATCCCAATTTTCGTGTCTCTTTACTCAACACATCTTCTTCCTTCATTTCTCTTTTTTCCATGCTTCAGTTACTGACATGTTCCATAGTCTTCTTGGACTTTCTCTGTATCTGCTTAGATTGGGTTTTCATTTCCAAACTTTGTGGAAGTCTATGTGAATTCAGCCTTCTAATATGTTCATATCATTTTAGTAGTATAAGCTTGATCAACTCGTTCAAGGTCATTTGCACTTTCATTTTATTTCTTTTTGCACATCATTTCTCATTTTGTCTAAAAGAGAAAGTTAACAACATCCTTGCAGGAATATCATTTCTTTGCCTCAAGTTTATCTCTAACCATGATTTGGAAATAAAATTGTAAATTATAATTAACACATTTAAGAACATTTTTTTCTGTAACTTAATTATTTTTAATTTCTGGAAGTATACTTGTATTTTTCAATTTTTGTATTTACTTTTCGGTATTTTTACGCTAATTTAATTTTGTGTGTGAATAAGTTATTTATTTAATCAAATTTTACAAGTAATACCCTTTACGTAGTAGAAATACTAATTCAATAAGAATTAACAGAGTAAAGCACGTGTAGATACATACAAAATATCAAAAAGATCTCATAAACGGAAAGTAGTATAAACATAAGCACAAAAGAATGAAAATAAAAGTAAATACAAGCTTACAAAATTTTACATAATCAGAATTATGTGAAATTTTCTAGATGTCAATTCAAAAAATCACGAGAGTTTCCAGTTGTCAAAATATCATCATCAGCACCCAAACTATTCGCCAAACCACAAATGTGATTCATTGTCTCATTAGCACAATAGTTACTTGCAGAAGTGTCAACTAAAAACAAAGACATTCTCCTAAAGATTTGCTTTGGCACTCTAAATGGTATGCAAGAAAGAATGTATGTGCAGTCTATACTATCCAATAAAATCTCATGTAGGAAATAAATATTAGCATGCTTTCTTCTACAATGAAGATTATTTAATTTGTCTTAAGAGAATGACATCATGGTCTTGATCGTCTGGGGCCATTGTCAGGGCAATTCTATGGGCAAAAAGTTGTAGGAACTTACGTTGAACTCTTTCAATGGCTGATATACTCGATTTCGCATATGGGTTGCAAACAGGCGATGCTTATTCAAGAATTGGCCTAACAAGTGCTCGATAAAGAACCGAAAGGGTCACAGCAGATCGAAACTGCAAAGAGTTCCGCAAGACCATACCCATATTCTCAGTACCTTAGAAATAATGCCCTGAATACGATTCTCAAAAGTCTTACCATCAAATGTGACACCCAGGTCACTCATTCAATCAATTCTGCTCAAAGTTTCATCTTCAATTTTATAATCTGCTATTATTTTAGTAAATGACATAACAAAGCATTTCCCCACATTTAGCTTCATATCATTTTCCCTGCAAATTGCAAAGATCTCACTGGAGCAATGCAATATCATCATTCTTGACAGCCCTATACAATTTCACGTCATCTGCATAAAGCAGACATTGGCTATCAGACATGTACCCTGGTGGGTCATTTATAAAAAGATTGAACAGTTGGGGCCCAAGATGCAAACCTTGTAGAACTCCACTAGTTAAGTCAAATATACACAATGAATAGCCTTTAATACAGACAAGTTGCTTTCTGTCCTATCAGGTAACTACCAATCCAATTTAGCAAAGCTCCTCCAAGTTTCCACCACTCCAAGTTCCCTTAATTTAGCAAGTAAGATAACATGGTTAATGTGATCAAATGCCTTTGAAAAATCAGTATAAATCACATCTAGTTGTGCTCCTCATGACATGGTATCACAAATTGCTTTCTGCAAAAAGACCAAATTTGTAATAATAAATACATTAGGCATTATATTATGTGGCATAGGGGATATAAATGTCTTTAAATCTGAAAATAAGCAACAGGATACAATTTTTTCAAAAATCTTATGAATGGCACTTAAAAGAGTGATATACTTATTCACAGTACCTGGTGTAACGTTGGAAGCAACAAAAGATGAGTTAACATTAACAAATAAGTTCGCAAATAAATTAACTGTTTCCTCCACTCCGCAAGTGGTACCCAAGCCAAAGTGCATATTAAATCATCTTTTCCAGGTCACAACTTAGTATATTTCTAAAAAAACTTTCATATTCGAAGAAATTGAATTTTCAATATTGCTCATATAACTCAGGTAGCAACTCGATTGCAGAAATTCACAGTTTACCCTCAATCTCAAAAAAGTAGAATAGGAAATTTGTGATTTTGTTTGTATATATTGTTTATGTGCTTTTTCCTTCTCATAAATACAAGCAATGAGCCACCTAGAATACTGTACAGGAAATGTAGAGGAAGAAGCACAAGGGCAATACAGTACATATCAATAATTTCATATAAGATGTCGTAAAACAGATCGACGTTGACATCATCATCACACAAAAAGAAATTCCAACCAATGGAGGTCAGTGCACTGATAATTGCAGCATAGTCACTTTTATAAAAATTATAAAAAGGAAGAGAAATTTGTCTACTCCAAGGCTGATACATAATGCCAAGCAGTTTAACAAGCAGTGGAGAATGATACTTATCATAGGCAATAAGGAGATCAATGGATTGCACAATATCAATAATATCACAATTAGAAAATACAAGGTCCAACAAGTTACCCTTAACGTTTACAATGTCATTTTTTTGTACAGTATTCGCCACTGATAAAGCTTCAACACTACAGAGAGCTGAATTCATAATATGTGAGGGAAATGATGTAGAACAAGTGCAAGCAGGCACTTCCTCTGTCAGTATGGACCTGTCAAAACTAGGCAGGTTGAAATCACTAGTGAGAAGGAATTTTGAATTCGGAAACTGTTCTAAGTTGTCTTGAAAATCATGTCCATAAATCTTGTACACAGATGTTCCAGATATTGGTGGAAAGTAAACAGCTCCAATGATGAGGTTGAGATCATCAAGAGTAATATAAATAAGTGGATGTTAATTCAGATTTGATGTTCTCAGCCTATCCAACAGAAATATATTTCGAACAACAATAGGTACACCTCCACCCTTCGCATTACAGCCTGAGGTAGTATTTGTGTTACATCTATACTCAGTATATCCTCGAAGACCAAATTCACTATCAGCAAAATCATTCAGTAGCCAGGTTTCAACCAAAATAATATCATCATACACCATACCAGCAGCTTTAAATGAATTAATCAGCTCATCAGTCTTTGTACATAGCCTTCTAACATTCTGGAAATATACAGATAATGCAGGTGATCTAGGAAGGATACCACCATTTATCAGTTTTTTTCGATGCTCTGTAATTATAGGAGTACCCTTAATGTGGCGAATACACAAGTTATTTCACCATTTGCAATCCTGCTATTCAGTTCATCCCTCAATTTTGACAGATTAGTTTGTTGCCCAGGGGTTACGTCATTCCTCACTTTAAGACTATACCCGTTCAATTGTTTACGGTTTCTAAGAAGAGTTTTCACATCAGATGGATTAGAAAAAGAAATTTTAATTGGTCTCACTCAAGCAGTACAAGGCCCAATTTACCCAATTGAGCAGCTGAAATAGCTCCAGGCATGCCCTCAACTTTAGATAGCAAATTATTGACAGCCACAAGATCAGAAACCCTGTCAGAGGCTTCTGCAATGTTAAAGGCAATAACATTAAAAGAGCAGTAAATATCTCTCTTCCATTTCACCAATAGGTGTTTCATCAGCTTGTTTCTGCTCAAGGGCAGAAGTTGCAATCCTCTCCTCAATGGCTTTCAAATGAACATCAAAATCATCTCTTGTTCATCCAGACGAAGCTAGAATTCATCAATTCCACTCGTCAAAGATTCCAAAGAGGAGGAGAGATGTTCCCTAAGTTCATTTTTCAACTTATCAGGTACTTTCACAAGCAATTTCTCAAGGTCACACTTAGTAATAGGTTGACAGCATTTAACAAAAGCCTCATTCTGTAGCGTCTTTAAGTGTGTAGTGCAACTCGGGTGATTAGGACGCTTGCACAGTTTACATTTTGTCACAGCACTGCCCACAGCAATAACTCTGGTACAACCCATACGTGTGGTAGCATCAATTTTGCCAATAGAGTTGTCATCAGAAGCAAACAGGTTTGCTCTGGGTGAAGCCATGAGGTAATCAATCAAATTAACTTGATGTGATTCAGTCGGCTCACTTAATGAAAATCGTTTATATCATTTACTCACATGGTCATACCATTTGGAGGTTAGATCATATCAAAGTAGTCACAGCTGCTCAATTTACCAGAAAAACTCACTACATTTATCCACACTTGCAGAAGGCCATTTTCTTCCTTCAAAACTACATCCAAAACCAAATCTTGAACATTTATTTCATCTTGAAACCAAGCACAACGTAAGAGCTCTGTGCTGACACGTTTGCTTATCTGCCATCTTCCCATCATTAATATGTAAAATGTCAAATATAGTTTAAGCAATATGCACAAACTTAATTATAATAAACACACTAAAATCATAATATTTCATTCACCTATCACATCCAAAATATCAAATAAGATGATAAGTGGGCTAACTGAGTTTTTCATCTACATAACACAGTTTTGCAAAGTTTAGACCTTTTTATTGCATGTTTTATTTATTTATTTATTTATTATACGGTATCAGCAAAGCTGATATGCTTACATCTACTATTACACAGCACTTCTCATCATATTTCATAATACATAGTTTATCAGTTTATATGGTCACTTAGTGGGCATCAGGACACTTAAAGAGTTTATCTGGACACATCAATTTCTTGGTTGGCTTGATCCAGTTTCCTCTTGAATGTTGTGGACACATTACTTTGTGGTATGGCGTTCCAGGCATTTACGATTCTATTGGCAATAAATTGTGCATGAAGGTTGGTCCGCACTTTCTCTTTCTGCAATCTGCTTCTATGTCCTCAAAGTCTGTCATCTGGCCGTCTAATGAAAATTTCCTCAAATTCTTGTACAGTCATACTCTAAGAATCTTATAGGTCTCAATGAGGTCACTTCTTTCTCTTCTGCACGCCAGTGTCGTGAGTCCAAATTTTTGACACCTATCATTGTAGTCCATGTTCTGCAGACCCTGTGGCAGTTTAGTTGTCTTTCGCTGCAATTTCTCCAAACGCTGAATATCCTTTTTGTAATATCGTGCCCATACAATATTGGCATATTCCAAAATTGGCCTCACATAGGTCTTATAGGTCTGTCTAACTAGTGGCACAGTTAAGTCAAGAAATGCCTTCTGAAACAGGTAAGCGGTGGCATTAGCTTTTCTGGCGACAGCAGCAACTTGTTTCTCCCACTTGAGATCCTGTGATACGATCACCCCTAGGTCCACCTGTGATTCGGTTTGCTCAATTACCTTCTGCTGGATATAGTATGGATTTTTAGGGTTTCTCCTTCCAAGATGGAGGACTCTACATTTTGAACTATTTAAGGGAAGCAACCATTTCTGAGACCATGCCTCTACTTGCACCAAATCCTCTTGTAAATCATTGTAAGAAGTAAGCGGATTTCTGAAGATCTTCGTATCATCTACAAATCAGTTCCAATTCGATCTTATATGTGAGCCAAGATCGCTGGTATATAAGATGAACAGAATAGGGCCCAACACTGATCCCTGTGGGACTCCGCTGGTAACTGGTTTTCGGGCAGACAGCACATCTCCAATTCTAACATGGAAGGATCTCCTTATCAAGTATTCTCTCAACCACACTAGTAGCTTACCTCTAATACCCAATGTTGACAACTTCCATAGCAAGCATTTATGTGGAACCTTATCAAAAGCTTTGGGGTAGTCAAAGTAAATTACATCTATAGGGTTGCCCGCATCCAAGGACTTCGTCCAGTGGTCAAGTGAGCTTAGCAAGTTAGCCATAGTGGATCTATGATTCATAAATCCATGTTGTTGGCTGGGTATTATGTCCTTTCTTACTGCATAGTCTCGGATCCTGTTGACAATGACTCGCAAGTTTTGGCATTTTTACTGCACGTTTTAGACTTTTACTGCATGAAAATCCAATCTTTAGTCATTAGCTTGAGAGTTTTGCTTCCCTGAATTGGAGCTCGTGCTCTCAGGAGAGCTTGTTCCCATGACAGACATTCTCTCTCAGTAAGCAGAGCTGCTCAAACCTCGCATGAACAATGATGTGTTGTCCAAAGTGTGGAACTTAAGTAGTTTTTTTAGTAACTTACAATGAGTGATGACAGCTAAATTTTTCACAGCACATAGAAATAATTAATATGGGTACCTTGGGGGCCATCCATAAATTAAGTAAAGCTAAAGGGGGAGGGAGAGGGTCTGAGGCAGCATGACGCTGCATTACATAGGGATATGGGGGTGCATTACAAGGGAAGAGGGGATATTGAAACTACTTGAAATTTACATTAAGTAATTTATGGACATCCCCTTGTGAGAGCAGGGAGTGAAAGGTTAAGTTGGTGTAAAATGTCCATTGATCATGACGATGAAATTGATATTAATAAGACATATTTCAGATTAATACGTCATATAATAAATTTTTATCATTTTCAAAAAAGCACAAAAAGAAAAAGAAAAACTTCTTATAAAATATTTCTAATCCAAATTATGATTTACCTGTTTTTTTGCAGATTCCACTGACACCACAGTGCGCTTTTCATCATCTGTGTCCAATTCATCCAAAGTCTGCACAGCTATGTTGGCCAGTTTCCGTACCCAAGGCTCTTCTGATGGATCCACATCCTTCAAACCACCCAAGAGGGGGCGTTCAGTCTCTCGTCTCTGACGAGAGGAGCCCACTATGTATGGCTGATGCTTCTCCACACGTTCACTCGATTCATCTACGTGGAACACACGAGGGTGCTTTGGCGGAGGCTGCAACATGGCCTCTTCTGATGACTCGAGAGGTGGTTCTCTGTGAGCAGATGTGTCAACAACACCATCTTCACCATAAGGAATAGGGGATGGAACATCATCATCCTCAAATGATGGGGAATCTCTGATGCGGAAAGGCTCATCCATTGCTGTATCGATATAGTCAAAAACACTTTGTCTATAACAAAATGCAAAAAAATGTCAGTTGCAAACAAAAGGAAAAGTAAAAGAAAACAAACAAAAAAATATAGAAAATAAATGAATGTCGATGCTTCTGGTTCATTGAACGCAAAAGTAAAAATTAAAATTTTCTCTGGATTCTATGAAATTAAGAGCTTGAAGGTGCATAGAGATGTGAATTGAAGAATTAAGAAATAATATAATTCACAAACCTGTCAGCCAAACCGTCAAACACACTTGGTTGAATTTCATTGTCCAGCAAATTGTTATCTAGAGGATCAGTGCAATTGCTATGCAAGAGTTCTCTTCCCAGCTGGAGCCAAGGTCGTTCCAGAAATTCAAATACACAGGTGTGTGTATCTTGTTCAACACTACATGTGCTGCGGTCTTCCAGGGAACCCTTTGGACATGCTGTTTCTCCTACCTCCAGGTGAAGAATGTACTTCACTCCATTCACCACCTATGCATTAAATTCGTTATACTACTAGTTCCCCTACATTTACTTAGTGTTCTAGAAAATTCACACTGAATTGAATTCAGAAAAATTTTAAAGATACAAGATGGAAGATACAGAAAATTTTAAAGATACATCATATTTTGATGGTTAAGACAATCAAAGAGTACAAAGATTCTCAAGCAAGGGCATTAGAATGAGGGATGTTGTGATACCCGATTCAACAAATTTGGCATTGATATCAGTAATACAAAAATACCACAAATATCTATGTTTAAGTGTATGAATTAGGTAAAAGCAAAGTGCACATCCAAATTAAACCATTTTCTTTTTGTTTCTTTCACAAATCAAAATTTGGAGAGAATCAGAGGATTACAATATTTTAATATTTTTTGAGACTTTTATTAAGTGGATTCTTTAGGCTGCTATTAGAAATTTGCAATAGAAAGTACATTATTAATAAGCATTATCCTTGAATAAATGGTATGGAAATTTGATTGTATCTTCAAAAGTTGGAGAACTATAAGGTTCCATTTGCAAAAAGTTGTTGCATGTGCATGCATGAGACCAGTGCTTGCATGTGTCACCCCCACACACTCTCTTCAATAATATAAAGATAATCTCCAAGTAGCATAGTAGGCACATGAGCTAAATATGAATTACTGTACAATTAAATATCTTTCACACAAATAGGCAACTGGCAGAATAGTGAACTGTCTATTACAAAACTTGCATTAATGAAGCTGCCAGCTACAAACTAGTACTTGCTTGGGACTCCCAATTTGGCAAAGCCCTCCCAAATTTTTCAAAAAATACTTTCTTTTGCAAAAGTATATTTTATAATGAAATATTTTTTTAATTAATATATTTAAGTATACTTTTATTCAGATTGCTATAGAAGGACAGGTGTGTGACAGGAAAATTTTTTAAATCATACCACTAAATGTGAAGTACATCCATAAGGCAAACTTACACAGATTTTTAATTCAATGGGCAACTTTCTTATTACTTTTACTGTAGTTAATTTTGAGAACCACCTGTGGCCATCTTTCAAATACTTGTCCCCTTCATGATTATTTATACTTTAATATAACTCAAGTAATAAATTTCGTTTTGTTAATGAAATAAATGACAAATGTACTGCTTAACCTAACCATGATATTTGATCTCTAATAAATCAATATTGAGGGCTGGTGGATTTTTCTACTTTAGAAACTGGTATCTAGTTACAAAACACCATACTACTAATTTAATTCCAAGAAATATGCAACTTGGCTTTCTTTACATCTGAACCTGACACATATTTTTCAAATACTTAAATCTTAATTCTTTAATTGTAGCTTTCTTGCCTGACCAATGTCACACATAGCTTTTGACATTAAATAAATAAACAAATAAACTGTAACTCTCACCTGTTTCTGGGCTTTAATAATCCGCACAAGGGCATGTTTGAAGCGAGCGCTAGACTGCTCATCCAATTGAGTGAGGGCTTGCTCAGTGAGGAGCTGAAGGGCAGGGCTGTCCAGGTTCAGGTCTGTGGGGCAGCCACTGCAATGTGCAGTGCGCACTACAAATGGTTCCTCTACAACAGGTTGCGGCTGAGCATCACTGCTGCTCTCAGAAGATCCCTACAGTACAACAACCCAGTTGAACTTTAAATCCAGAATGAAAGAAGGAAAGCTCCACCATCAGAGAAAACAAATATGAAAAAAATATAAGTAACTACCCTTTGGATGTGTCCCATAGGAAATACATTTATTAAAAGCTGATTCTTTGAAGAAATAAATGTTATAGGAAAAGATTTGTAGGTTTTGATCATGTAACTCTTTACATGCTTTCGAAGAGAATTGTGTACCAAAAATATAACATCAAGCATTGATAATGTAAAAAAATAATAAATAGGTCCTCAATCAATAAAAAAAAATATTTTTAAGGTATTAGGTGTGTTGTATATTTCTATACATGTATGAGTGTTTGGCACATACATACCACACTAAAAAAAAAACATATTCCCCTAGGTGAAACAAAACCATTAATGCTCTATTGAATCATTATGTGAATAAACAAGAAATTATATGTTGCAATTTGTAACATCAACTCTTGAAATTTGTATTCTTGGTATTGTGAATACAATGAATTTTCTGATGGAAACCATAAAAGGTAAATATCTTAAAATCATTTGAGTTTTTCAAGAAATAATTATACTTCAATATATGAAAAGTACACTCACTTCCACCATGTGAACAGTTTCTGTGCTAGCATCTAATTCTTCTATTGCACACACAGGAACAGAGTACAGTGTATCAGATTTCCATGGACGGTCCCAACGAATTAGGCGGCAGATCATACGGCCTGTTCCAGAGGAAAAGTTACTCTCCACACATGCCCGTTCCAATGACAATTCATCAGAATCAGAACGCTTCAAACAGACTGAAGGTGCAACTCTCAACTCCAAACTTGTCATTACTCCTTCTGAACCTGGTGTTACCTGAAGAAAGAAAAAAAAGCATTTATAATTTGATACATCAACTACTCTTCACAGCAATGGTGTTATACTCAAAACAGAATGTAAGACAACAAAATATTACAACAGTTGCAATATTTTCTGATACAGAAGATAAGTGTGAAATGAAAATACCAAATGATTTGATGTTATTATAAACAAATACTTCAAACTAACTTCAAACCAATTATTCAAAAAATTCCAACTTCAAATAACCAATATTAACTTGAGGGAAATGTAGGATAGTCTTTGATTTTTATTATTTTGGTTTAGAGTAGCTTGCATTGAAAGTTGGCACCCAAACTTTATGTGTTGACATTTAGGACTGTATTTTATGAGTGAAGGGGCAAATGAAGAATGTAATAAGTCTGAACAGCTTAGTTCTTGTTGAATCACAGTTAGTTTTGGAATGACGCTGCCTCATTATCCCTTTGTGTGCTTTATGTAATACAAAATTTTACTATATACTTCTCCTGCCTGATTTCTTTTTATGTTATACACATAGATAAAATTGAATCCATTCAACATATTTTTTTTACTTTTGTACCTTGGGAACTAAAACTCCCATTACCCAGGATATCTCATAACTTTACAAATTACTGAAATTTTAAAGAATTTTTCTTTGTCATATTATCAAAACTTTATCGACATATTGTTTTTTAAACAACCTTTTACATAATAATGTAGACTGTCCATATTTACTATCTATTGTTTCGTGGAAAATCCCTGCATGAAATTTTAGATCTAATTCTATTTAACACCCCTACTGCGACAACCAATGTTTGTCATAATGCCCCACTTTCATGTATGTCTAGGCTAGTAAATAAAATTAATAGTTGATTTAAATATGGTTAGCCGAAACAAACTGATTAATTTGTCATAACAAACGTTATTACAATATGCAAACTACGAGCAAATGTAATAAATATTATATTATTGAAATTCTGTAATACTGTTAATTTTTGTTTGCTTTCTTAGCTGAACCCCATCAATATGTACTAATTTTCTAATAACCCTAAATAAATCATGACTCATCATCGTACAAAGATAATTATTTCTGCCAGGAATCAGATACTACCTCAAGCTTTGCCTCATACTACAAGCATTACAAATTCACATATTTTCAAAAGATAATTTGGAAAATAATGGTATTACAGGTTGAAATATCTTATTGAAACTGCATTAGGCTTGCTGTGAGTAGAAATGTATGTAGGATCAGCAGAAATTCTCTACATTTTGTGAACAAAAAAGAGGTTTACATTCAAAATTGCTTGCTTAACAAAATAATAAGGCCTCCAACAATTAACAGGAGATTCACAATCACATAAATTAAGAACAAACTTTGAGAAACTCATGTGTGATTGATGCATAAAAATGAAAAAATTATCTGAATATTGTAAAAGAATCTCATTTAATTTAAGAAAAAAAAATCAGACAAAAATCACAAAAATTGTGCATGAATAATACTCTTTCATTTTGTCAATATACTTACTATTTTTTCAGCATTCATAATATCAAGCAAAGTGTATGTATACTTTGAAAGTGACAAGTTGTCAAGTTCTTGGACAGCATCTTTTGCTACTTGAGTCATGTCATCGCCACTAAGCAAAATATTTGGAAGATTACTTTCCAAGGAGAAACATTCTTTTTCTGAAGAACCATCAGTTTGATTCACCTGCACCTCACAAACTTCAAATCTTGAAGAGTCTCCCCCATCTGTTTTTGTGGCTTTCAATGTAAGAAAAAGTGTGGTACCATTCACTTCCTGCAAGGAAAGAGACAAATTATCACAAAAATAAAAGGAAAAAATCTCAGAATTACATCTCAGAAAGTAATAGCTCACCAGTTTTTTCAAAGACATAATATCAACCACACTTCTTTGTGGGTCACTTTCTTCCAGTTCTTGAATAACAGACTGGGCAAGATCACCTTTCTCACCATCAGAAACTTCCACAAAACCTTGACTAGTGATAGGAGTTTGAGGTTCAATCTCTTTGTTTGCACACAGTGTATATCCATCTAAAATTTGCTTCACTTCAGTTACAGGATCATCTATGACTAGAACTTCACATACAAGTTCTGAGGAAGTACAACTTTCTGAAGCATTTGACTTGCAATCAGCTGATACCCCAAAATGTATGAGATACAAATTGTCTGATTCATTCTGAAAGAAAAATAGGTATTTGCAAATCATCATCAGTTAATTACATTAACATGACCTCTGACCTACAAAGAACAAAACATCTCTGACAAAGAAGACTATCACACAAAGGATCTAATTATACACATCCCATGCACCTTTCTCTAAAAAAGCAATATTCAGCTTTCTTTTAGTTATTTGACATATTTTGTAGTAATACAACAACAGCAAACTCACACCTACCTGGCGATGAATGTTAATGATGTTGGGAGAATGGTAGGTGAATTCATCCCATTTGTCATTGAATGCATCTAAAATTATTTGCTTGACATCTTGTTGAGAAGTCACTGTTGTAGACGAAATTTCGGGCACCTCAGTAGATGACACGATTACTATATACTGGCAAAGTATTAGCAAAAGAAATTTAGCGTACTGCGCCATTTCCAACCATCGGCAACACAAACGAGCCTTTGTCAACCGGGTGGGCCGCCTGCCTTCCACTGCCTTCACTGCAACCTGCGCAAGTGCGGCGCAGATGTAAATATGTCTGACAGACTCGCCCTCCCCCCACTTACTCCGTGACGCAGATCATATGATCGGTTGCATGTGCCCAGCCACACCGAACGGACGTTCGGGTTGTGGCCACAATGCGAAACAGAATGAGACTGGAAGAGGCTACTTGCTTTTCCGTCACGGCGAAGTATTTTATCAATGCGTTGGTATTAATGATGTTTTGTTTTTTTCAGTCGTAATACTGACCAACGCTCTTTGCGACCAGATTATCTTCATAAAACAAAGACAAGTCCTTATAATACGCTCATGGTATTTACTCTATACCATCGAAGAATACCAAAAAGGGACTGTAGGTAGCAGTATAAAATTAGAGCCCCTGGATATAGATCTATATCCTGGATATGGATGTCTTTTCACACGACATGAAAGGACACTCGTGTCTTTTCACAAGACGAACTCGAGTGTTGTCGAAGAAAAATCAATAGTTTTTTTCGAAGTACATTAAGTAGATACCGCACATGACAGGTAGTCCCCATTTAACATTATTTTAATTAAAAGTGAAATCCCAATAAATACGCGAAACAAAGTGACATTTATACCTAGAGTACCGGTAACGGAAATCAATTTCGCGTTAGTGTCCACGTGGAAGAGTGTGATGTCAACAGATGCGAAGAAATATATTTTTCATTTGGGACACGAATTAGAAATAGGCTACATCAGCCTACTATGATATTTTAAACTATTTTTAAAACAAGTGAATTTATTTCCATAGTATTTCTAACAAAAGAACACCACATATTAGGCCAAGCACGCACTTTCAATTTTAAGTAAACTTCAAACGTAAAAGATTAGAGGATCGTTGAACAAATACGTGTATACACAAACATTATTTCTTGGCCTCCTTCCCCTTTGTACATTTTCTTATCAAATATCTTCTACCCCGCAAGTGTAAGTAACATCATGACTTCCCTCTTTACAGTTGACGGAAATACAAAACTGGAATATGATTAGTATAATAAATAATTTAACCGCGTTTAAAGAGAAAACATTAACCAACTTATGTATTCTTTGTAAGTGAAGAATATTTATGACACTTTTCGTGTTTATTATTTCTGTCTTCGAATGAGACACTTGTTTTTGTAGTATACGTAACTTCTCAATTACTTCGCTTCCTCCCGATCGTCAAATTTCATAGAAAAGTATCCCTCCCTCTGTAGCTGTACATATTTTTTTCAATTAATCCTTACTCAAACTCCCAGTTCATCAGAGGTGGATCAACGGAACGTAAAGCCCTTTAAAATCCTTGAAAAATCCATATATGTGTAATGTCGAATAATATATTGTACAAGTAATAATTCCCGATATTTCACAATCTCAGGGGCAAAATATGTAGCGAAGACACGCTTAATACTTCAGGGTGCGGGGGGTTGCGTAGAGTTTCTGTTCAGGGGCGCTGGTGTTCAGCGTGAAGGCATCAAATAAACGGCGTCCATGTGCGGCGGACATAAGCACATTCCTATTGCACTCCGCCTATATTCTTCGCGCAAGGGCAAGCAATACATATACTCGTAAATATAATAATGAGAACAAATTGCCGCTAATGTGAATATTATTGACGTGGGAGACAAGTCAAAAAAATTTAATTTTTGTAATTTTGAAAAAACAAAAGGATGGAGCAATGTGGCGTTTATGTCATCTCATAGATTGCATTTAGTACTATCACTACCAAAAGTTTAAAGAAAAAAATTGAGTCGTTTTTGCGAAAATCTTGTTTACGTAATTGTTTAAAATTGCACATATTGCACGCAACATTGCCCGAAAACGACTAAAATTTTCAAAAAAATGTACATTACCTTAATGAAAGAACACATTTGGGAAAACTAATTTTATTTTGGGGAAAATCTATATCTGCAATTTTGTATTTGTAGGAATATGCCGAAAAAAATTGATTTGGATATTCTGGAAACTTTTGCAATTTTCGGAAATTCAGAGTTAACCGTGAAAATCGGACCTATTCCACCTTAATAAGTGTATTTTACTCTATTCTTACATGAAATTTAAAGAAAAAAAATTGGAGCCGTTTTAGAGAAAATTTTGAAAATGTCCATGGGGCTTCATGTAAAGTACCCTCAAATTTTGAAGAATGTTTTTCAAAATCTCAAAGCTTTGACTGGAGCCTGTACGACAGGGGTTTCTTCAATTTGAAAAAAATTCCTATATATGGTTTAGGGCGCTAGTGATGTTCACAGACGGACGGACAGACGGACGTTTTGCTTTCAATTGTTTTTTGCAATGAATTTTTTCTGCCGAAAATTCGCCGTTTTTTTCGTGCAGCATTACATAACTTTCCCTATACTACATATATACACTCAGTATATACGTATGTATACGGGAAAGTAAAAGTGGATAAAACCACTTTGCCCAGAAAATTGCCATTTAGGACAAGGTTTTAGTGTTCTTTAATATTCTAAAATTAATATTTCCGTTCTACCATTAGGAACCCGAAAATTAAGAAAATTTAAAAAAAAAGTACTTTGATAGATGGCAGCTGGTACGAAGTAAGTGACAATTCCGAATAGGTAGCTCAGATCCAAGGAAATAGAAAACTAATACGGGAATGTCCCTGCCGTTCTGTAGCACTACTAGTTATAATTATTAATAATATTGTGTGGATTTCACCAATTCGTCAAATTTGTCGAGGATAGTCATTTTTAACCTCTAACAGAGGTTGGCTTTTGTGTCATGTTACAACGTGGTTCCGCATTGGCTATTGAACCTGTTGACTATTGATGACGTATGAACTATTAAATTCCAAGTAGGTTGGCACATGATGAAAATCACATAATAGCACATTTACGAATAAATACATTTTTTGATTTCTGAATCGTTAAAATTCAATTCCTTTAAAGAAAAAATTGGAACATGTGTGCTGTCTATTATCTCTGTATCTCCGTGAAAGTTCGCTATTCAGCTTATTCGTTTGACTTCGGTACCCCGTGGAAATACCACGAACTGTGGGCGTGGAGAAAGATTTGCGAAAGAAACGATATTTTTATTTACGTAATCGCACTCTGTGATGGCATCATTCAATTGCAATGGCCGGAGGAAATGACCTGCAGGCTAAAATCTTCAAGCTATCAACTACTGGGCATAGGCGTTAGAGGCTTATTTCTGTATGAGGGATATTCCAGACGCAGTTTTATTTCTTCTAAAATTTTCCGAAACACCGCCTTCGACATCTCTCATAACGATTAAGGATCTTCCAATTAATAAAAAATATATATTTTTGAATAACGTCTTGTTTCCGTGGTTTGTAAATACGCAAAAGTGAAGCATCAGAATTATCTCCCATGATATCACACACGTCCCACTTGAACAGCAAAAAACTAAAATAACTAGGTTAATGAAATACAATGCACGCCTTTGATTCACCCTAACCTCACAACAGCAGTTTAACGAGTCGTCGAAGATGTCTATGGCGGGGTACCGGTCCGCCAAAACTTGACGAATATTTTGACGACCGTCAAGCGAAACGATCTTGGTGAAACGTAAATAAGCGTTTGAAGCGCCGCCAATGTTTTGACGTCCGTCAAAGCTACTGATCAGCGTTGGTGAAATCAGCCGGTCTCAACGTTTAATGTGATAATAGCGTACTTTTTTGTGTATTATCCTTCAAAAAAACCTTGTCGTGTCACTGTAGGAAATGATTCATCATGGAAAATATATACTAATGAGATATCCTTTTATTTCCAAACTACGACTAAAGTTTCACGGCGTTCCTCTTTTTGTTCAAGAAATTTCATATCGGCTAAAAGCATTATAAATCATACAAAGAGCTTAGAAAAAAATGTAATCCTAACTCAATTGCATTTTACATCTACGAAGATCAAGGGTTTCAAACATCTATCTGATGTAGACGAACATTTTTAATTCGTCAAACTAGCTGTGATGCGGCTGCACAGATATCTAGTTCCATTCAATAAGTCCGAGCTAAACAATGCTCCAAGAGTTTGCTCATGATTTTTAATATGAGTAACAGGACTTTGTTGGGCAATATATTTAAATTTCACTTTTAAGTGTAAGTTAAAGTTTGCTTTTAAGTATCCAGGTCACAAAATCCGTACTTACTATGTAGAAATGCGAATGCGCATATGTATACGCATTTTTATGTAGACATGTCTTTGCCATACCACCCGTTTCGTTCATTACGACTGCCGTTGCCATACGTATACATACAAATATGCATACGTGTGGCAACGACGGTTGTAATGAATGAAACGGGTGGTTGATCAACTCACTGACATGGGATATGCATGCTGACGGTTGTAATGAATGAAACGGGTGGTTGATCAACTCACTGACTGGGATATGCTGTTGGACACGCGAAGACACTGCTACAGCATGTCGGCGAGATGAAAAGATTCTCTGAAGGCGATGCCTAGGCTACTGGGTTTGACACCTCATTTGAAATGTGAGGAGAATTCTTTGGCAATTTTTTTAAAAACCAGATGTCATACGTATGCGTAAGAGTGTATGTAATAAGCCGTTGTTAGAGAAATAAACACATTTGAACGAACGATTCAAGTTTCTTTTTCTCTTTATAATCTGGTACAGATCTCAAAAGTGGTACATTGAACTCAAAAGTCGTACATAGTGACCAATTGCATATTTTAAAATCACTAGTATGAACAACATTATAACAACAAAAAATTGTCATGCACATTGTGGTGGCCTCGTTTAATAAGGAACGGCGTAAGGCGAGGGGGGGGGGTGGGAGAGCGGTGCGGTAGATGGTGACCATGCGGATCCGGTGGGGGGAGGGGGCAAGGGGGACATGGACTAAAGTTTTCGTTTCCTTCCTTTAATTGGCAAAATTGATTGAAACATTCCAATTATGTAATTATTTAAACAATTATATAGTATAGTACCAAATCTACAGTACATAAATAATATACAATATAATAACAAAATACCGGCTTCTATATTATTTTAGTAGTATACCTTTCCTTTGCGGCTTTCACATGCAACCAATCTTTATAAATGAGGTATCTAAAGAAAGAGAATTTCCTGAAGACGTGACGAATTGCACTTTGACTAAAATAATATGAAGGATTTGTTTAAAAAACGCACCTAAATATTCATGTCAAAAGCAACCCGCAACACGCGTCAGGATTTATTAATCTATATCGTCAAATAACTTCTAAAAGACGCTTTGTAGGACCTTAAAAATTAAAATTATGAGGTCAAAGGTCTCAAAGAAACATTCCTCGCACCGTAATTTATAGGATAAGGTATTCGTGGACATTCAATTACATTTTTGCTAGTTCGGCGCTCATCGATTCTATCCAATGCCAAATACATTTCAGCCTTTGTTGCTGGTGGCCTTCGTGACGACACGCTTGAAAGGCTCCTCCATCTTATATTACGCTTTACGTATACGCCGTGGTTTGCATAGAGTGACTCTACATCTTCCTACAACTATAAAATTGAAGAAAGAGATTTTTCCTTGAAATAAAATTTATTCTCCTAAGTGAGTTCTTTCATTAACATTATGTACGTTTTTTTTTTTTTTTTTTTTGAAAATTTTAGTAGTTTTCGCGCAATATTGCGTGCAATATGCTCTGCTTTAAAAAATTATAAAAACAAGATTTTCTCAAAAACAGCTCCAATGTTTTTCTTTAAACTTTTGCAAGGGATAGTATTAAATGTACTCTGTAAGATGACAAAACGCCATATTTCCCTATTGTTTTGTTTTTTCAAAAACTACAAAAATTTAATTTTTTGACTTGTCTCTCACGTTGTTAATATTTACATTAGCGGCGATTTGTTGACATTATAATAATAATAATAATGAGTACATATGCTTTAAATAATGTCAAGTAAAGTTTCTGGAAAACGTAACTGTTTTCTGCGAAAAGTAGCTCCAAATTCCGCATGTTTAGAAACGTTCAAACGCCATTTTCTCATAAATGGCTCCATTTTCATCAAACTTTTCGAACGGATAGTGCTAATTGCACTCTTTTAATATGACGTAAAGTTTATTTTGAGGCATTTTTTATTTTTTAAAAAATTACACAAATGTAATTTTTTTGAAAGATTTCTCACATCTTCAATATGCACATAAGCAGCAATTTGTAAACATTATTATATTTGAGTGTAAGTACACCAAATGACTTCAAATGACGTTTTTTGAAAACTCAAAACTTTTCTGTATAAAAAAGAGCTTCAAATTTCGCATTTTGGGAGTAGTTACTCATGCGAAAGTTAGGTAGTCACGCTATTTCAGGATCCAGCAGATGAAATTGACGCGGGCAGGAGAGTAGACGCAGTAGTTATAGATTTTGCCAAAGCGTTTGATGTCGTTCTACACGATCGTCTTGTACAGAAATTAATGAATTCAGGCATAGATTCCAGGGAGGTGGCGTGGATTAGCGAGTTTCTGCGAGATAGAAAACAGAAAGTCCGAATTGGGCAAGAGTTATCTTCCGGCAAGCGTTACGTCAGGAATACCGCAGGGGAGTGTTATTGGGGGGTTCTATTTCTAGCTTTCGTCAATGACCTGCCAGCGCAATTAATCTCAAATGTTCGGCTATTTGCAGACAATTATATCGTAGTATTAATGTATCGTAGTATATCGTAGTATTAATTCGAAAAGAGATGAAGAAATGCTGCATCGGGATTACATCGAGATCTTGATGCGTTATATTACTGGGCGGAAAATAATGGAATGTCCATAAATAGTTCTAAAAGTAAATCCATCACTTTTGGCTAGGGTCATAATTACAATGAAACAAATTACCGTTTAAATAACGACATTATTCCGAGAGTTTCGTCGTGCAAGTACCTAGGAATCCATTTCGATAGTAAATTAAGCTGAAAAAAACACGTAGATTTTGTTGTAGGGAAAGCACGGACAGAGTTGGGCAGTATCGAAAATACTTGTATTTAAAATACGTATTTTCGATACTTTTGTAATTTGTATTTTGTATCGAAAATACATATTTAAACATGTATTTTGTATTTGTATCGAAAATACTTTCTGATTGTATTTTGTATTTTCAAAATACAAAAATACTTTTTCTTAATCCGTCACAAACATTGATTGGGCCAGTAAATGGAGAGGGTCCCGCCACGTGGACGAGTGGAGCCGGACCTCCGGTTTCTCCGATTACGTTTTCCCCCGTCCGTCGGTTCAACCGGAGATAACCGGAGGAGCGCTGTAATCACGGCGTAAGATATATTTCTTACACCGTGGTTGTAATCGCGAGCTCCGATTCAATTTCTCGGAGAGCAGGCTTCGCGTGCCAGAACGAGTGCTGCCCATGTGTGTGCCTTGTGGCCCTGTGGTTGTGCGCAGTGATTAAAAACTTGTGCTTGCGGTGTTTTTAAGAGCTGACATTTCGTTATGGTATATTTAGGTAAAAATCCATTGTTTTCCTCGGTACCTTGTACTAAATGAAGCTTTATATATACATTTTATGTTTATTTGAACTAAAACTCGTCAATTTTGTAGCGCCTAAAAGTGCTTATTTCAACATTAATGCATATTCGTGCCTATTCTACATTTAAGAACCTAAAATGAGACTAATTTGCCTAATTACTTTTGTCTATGGCTCCTTTTACCTTTTACTTCTTTGTCGGCACAACAGACAAGGATGATATTAATTTTAAGTCATTTTAACAACCTAAATTGCATTCGTCCTCTTTTATCTTTTTATCCCCTTGTCTCATTTTGTCACCTGTAAGAGAGCGAGAAATGAATATACCGGACAAAGATCTAGCAATAAAAGTCTCCATGCCACTACTTTCTAACTTCGTAGAGAAGCTGCTTCCGTTTCTAAGATAAAGCGATTGAATTTCCTCGAAAAAAAGTGATCTTGACCGATAAGAAACATTCCTTTTCTCTTGAAAACGTGGAGAATGTATTAGTAATTTATTGTGAGGCAAAATATGATAGGAATAATTCTAACTACTAAACTTGTTAAATAGTATTATCGCAAAATGTTCAATACTGATTCTACATAATATTGATTTATGTTATCTTTGAGAAATATAATAAATGGTCAAAAAATGAGTTTTCTTGTATGTTACGAGTTTTATTAGTGCCTATTCTACCACTTAAAAAGCCTAACAGATGCTGAAAGAACCTATTTAAGACACCTAAAATGCATTTTAAAAACCTAAAAATCCGCGGTATTCATCAGATATATATATCATATAGAGTCGGTCGCAAATTTGCTGGAAAAAACAGGCCAATTATAGTTAAGTTTGTTAGTTATAGGAAACGTCGAGAGGTCTTCCAGTCGAAGAGGCAGCTGAAAGGCCAAAAAATCACAATTCGCGAGGACCTCACCCGCCAGCGTCTGGACGTGCTGCACGCTGCGATCTCGCGGTTTCAGATGCGGAACGTCTGGACAGAAGACGGGCAAATTGTGGTTAGCACAGGTACCGGACGCTTCCGCGTCCAAACAATGGCCGAGCTTAACTCTCTCATTAGGCTCGGGGCGCTCCTTTTTCCTTTCCTCGGAAAGCGTTCTTCACTGCAATCTATTTTCTCCCTCTCTCTCTCTCTCTCCTCTCTCTCTCTCTCTGTCTTATACCATTCTTTGTTTCTATACATCTCTAGTTAACCCATCTCTTTCACCCCTCTGAGTCATTGGCAGTTGGCGGCCGTTTAGGAATTCCCAGTGTACCCAAATGCAAAGCGTCCTCCCCACCCCACAGCTTTCGCTACCTGCAAGTGTCCACTCACCCTCCCTGCCAACCTTGGTCGCTGTAAACAGCACGCTCAATATTTCTAGGAACTGTTTTACGTGGCGCATTTAAATGCACAGTCTCTCCTTTGCCATCATTCCGAAATTCACGAAATTGTAACGAAACATAAATTTCACGCACTCCTCGTTAGCGAAACATGGCTCAAAAAATCTTTAAATTCTCAAACCGTCAAAATTCCCGGATACAGACTTTGGAGATCCGATAGAAAATCCAGCGTTGCTGCACACGGCGGTGGTGTCGGTATGTATTTACGTGACGACATAAATTGCAAAGTTATTTTCTCCTTCATCAAAACATAAAGACCACTTCACCGAATACTTAATTGCTGAAGTCAATCTTGCAGGAAAGAAGTGTCTCTTGGCGGTAGTGTATTCTCCTCCCAAATCTGGCAACATGACGAACTTGACGACTTACTCGCTCATGTGTCACTAAATATGAGGATATTCTTATAATGGGTGATTTCAATTGTAACTTACTGAAAAAATCTGCTTCATCCGACAGCTTTGCTCGCTTTTTTCGCAACATGAACTTAACGATTCTTCCTCTAAAGGCAACTCATATCACAAGAGATACCGAAACGTGGATAGATCATATCATAGTGTCAAATCCAGAAAGAACGCGTTCTCATGGACAATTTTCCGTTCCAGGAATATCAAAACATGATCTTATCTACGTATCATATAATTTAAAGTGTCCCAAATACACACCGAAATAATAAAATATCGAGATTACAAGAACTTCGATGCAATTTCCTTCCTTTCTGATGGATTCTCGGTCCCTTGGAACCTTGTACAAAATGAAACCTCGCTCAATGGCAAAGTAGCAGTATTTACGGAAATGTTTAATGGACTCGTAAATAGACATATACCACTAAAGACATCACGCGTGACACGTCCCGCAGCTCCGTGGATATCCGGTGAAATTCGTCAACTTATGCATGAAAGGGACATTGCGTACAAAGTTTTTCGGAAAACAAGAAACAACGACGACCATGTTAAATACAAAAAAACTTAGAAATCGTGTCACCCAAATGTTAAGAAATGCCAAGATTAAATATTATCATTCTATTTTTCAAAATAACCGGGATTCTAAATTACTCTGGAAAAATTTGCGCACTATAGGTGTTGGAAATATTCGAAATTCAACAGAGATCAATGTGTCTCTCGATTCGCTAAATCATTCGTTTGTTAAGCTTGCGCAGCCAATAAATCCACTCCAAAAATCTCAAACTTTAACCATGCTGCGAAGCACAGAGATTAGTTTTAAAGACACTTTCTACTTTGCATCAGTAACACCCACAGATGTCGCTAAAATCATTTTGAGTTTAAAATCAAACGCATCCGGCTCCGACGAAATCAATTCAAAATTGCTAAAGCTTGGAACTGAAGTAGCACTCCCGGCAATAGTAGACATAATTAATTTCTCGTTAATGATTGGTGAATTTCCTTCGGCCTGGAAGACAGCACTTGTCCATCCTCTCCCTAAAAGCGCAAATCCCATGACGGCTGTTGATTTCCGTCCCATCAGTATCTTGCCAACAATATCAAAAGTTCTTGAAAAGATTGTCAGGAAACAGATCGAACATCACCTTCAAAATTTTAGTATTTTAAATAAAGACCAGTCAGGTTTTAGACCCGGCAAAAGCACAGGAACTGCGCTTCTTAGCGTGATTGAAAATGCCAGAGAGGAAATGGACAACGGTAAAATCACAATTCTCGTCCTTCTCGATTTTAGCAAGGCTTTCGATTCTGTAGATCACGATATTTTGTTAGCAAAGTTAAAAAACATTGGATGTGCCACACCCACACTCAAATGGTTCTCCAGCTATCTATCTGAACGGCAACAAAAAGTTGTGTGCGGTGACAGTGTGTCTTGTACCTTGCCATTAGCACGTGGCGTCGCACAGGGCTCAGTGTTAGGACCCCTCGCTTTCCTAATTTATGTTAATGATATAGGTAAATCAATAAAAAATTGCTGTCATCACATGTATGCTGATGATCTCCAATTGTATATTAGCGGACCCTCTTCTTGCGTCCTCGAACTTGCTCAAAAAATCAATGAAGACCTGCAGTCACTCTCCGCTTGGTCATCATCAATAGGGCTACAGCTAAACCCCAATAAATCTCAGTGTCTTGTAATCGGCTCCAGAAACTCCCTAAAAAAGTTATCAATCTTCGCTCTTCCTGACATTTGCATAAATGGAAGCCCCCTACCGTGGTGTAGCGACGTGAGAAATCTAGGTGTGCATATGGATAATTCTCTAACCTGGAATTCTCAAACTGATAAAATATGTCAAAAGTTTTTGCGTCCCTGCATGTTTTAAAACGCATGCGCACTCTTTTACCTACAAAAACTCGCCAGACTCTTGTACAATCCCTCCTTATGCCTCACTTTGATTACTGCAATTTCCTGCTGACCGACATAAATTTAAAACAGCAACGTAAGATACAAGTAGCCCAAAATGCATGTATTCGTTTTATTTTTGATCTTAGAAAATACGACCACATTTCAACTTTCTATGCTCAATCTAAAATTCTTACGTTGATAAAAGGCGTTTACTTCACTGCCTCCTCCTCCTCTACAAGATTTTAAACAGCACTCATCATGGCACCCTATCAAAAACGATTTCAATTTATGAAGCTACATCGTGCCCGAGCATCACGCCTTATTTGTATTCCGCATCACAATACCACTACTTTTAGCAAATCTTTCACTGTCACTGCCATCCGTGCTTGGAACAATCTTCCCACTACTACAAAAAATAGCAGTTCATTTCAAAAGTTTAAAAAAGAAGTCACAAACTGGATTCATGAAAATAATACTTAACTAAATTGCCACTGCTCGTTTACTAAAACTCAGGACTAGGTGGACGCCACACTGCTTCAGAGCTGTGACAAATCTCATATTTATCTTACCTATCGTACAAAGTTCTACTCCATTTTTTTCAATAAATACTTCCCTCTCTTTCTTTTTCATGTCTCTCTCTTACTTTTAAATTTCAACACAGATTACTTTACTCTCTCTTTCCTCTAATTTATCAGTATTATCTAGTTTTCACTTTAAAAGTTAACTAATCTCGTGGCACACAAAAATACCGTTCCTCTTCTTATTTCCCTTTTGCATTTATCCTTAGTTATATTTAGTTCAGTTCACACATGTGTACGTTTATCCTTAATTACATTTAATACATCTATTTATTTCAGTACACACTTGAGCATACCTGATTATTGAGTGCGTGATAATGCATGAGTATTGCTCTAATGTGTATGTACTCAAGGTATTTGTATGCTTTTAAATCTGTCTAGATGTGTTTCACTAATTTGCAATCTTTCTGTTTCAGTTCATCATCTCTTCCAACCTTCACCATATGTTAAGACATTTTATTCAAATCAAACTATTTACGTTTCTCCTTTATATTTTGTGTGCACCGAAATTATTTAATTATTTATATTGTGTTCTTAGAAGTGTATTGTGTCTTGGCCTTAAGCCACCATCCTGATTGAGGTTTACCTGGGTTTACTCAATCGCTTAAGGCGCATGCCGGGATGGTCCCTTTGTTTGCAGTCCCAGGAATAAATGTAGCATAAATCGTTGGCTTGCGAGTGAGATATGTCGGGTCGGTTTTTCAGGTCTTGGGAATATTCTAAATGGTTAACACCTTCCTACATTATTAAAATTTACAATTTTCTAGGTTGGGAAATATCTTTATATTGTAAACATTTTAGTAAAACTGAATTGATCTTTTCCCGTTTTTAATTATATTTTTTACTAAATAGATTGATAATACATTATTTTATTATTGCTAACTTTCTTATTATTACTATTATGAAATACACGTAAAATCATTTTACCATTTTCTTTCAATGTTCTCCGTTTCTCTTAGGACCTGAACTTTTGACTTGATGTGTTTTCGCTTGTATGCTGACGAGACTCCCTCCCTTTTTAGTTTTCATTTAGGAGTATTTCAGAAATACGTACGCAATCATAGTTTCTACTAAAACCTCTTTGAAACAATTAGAAGTACATATTAATACTTCACCGATTTAAACAATCTCTATCTAATCCACTTCAATATGTAACTTGCCTAGTCAAAGAAAGATAATTTCTCTAAATTTTGAGTAAAATCTCGTAGTGTTTAACTTGATATTTTGGGATCAATTCTTAAATTACATTCCTAACTCGAAATTGAGAACTTTAAACATACAAATGCTGTGACAGCATTCCTCCTCCACCAACTCTTTCCTCCCTCGCTTTCATTCCTGTTTTCTATGTGAGAAAACTTTCATTCAAATTGCGTACGTATTTTTCATTGAATGACCTCCTTATAGTATGCACTAATGTAATACAATTTTGAAAGTGGTTAGGCGGAAGAGCAGGCTAAATGGCCTGAGCCTCGCCACAAATAAAGACATTTATTTATTTATTTATTTATTTATATCATTTGTGATGTATGTTCATACTTTAAGTCTGAAAGGCACCTTGGTTAATTGTCTATATTCTGCAATATTTGTCCCAAACTATCACCTCCCAAGAACTCATGGTGATATCTTTGTACTCCTTCGCTTCTTAGCATGGACAAGATGCCTTTCAGACTTAAAATATGAACATACATCACAAATGAAAGGGGCCGTCTAAATTACGTAACGCAAATTTCGAGTATTTCAATACCTCCTCCCCCCTTGTAACGCACTTCCCTATCTCTACGTATATACAGCAGCGTAACGCTGTCTCAGACCCCCTCCTTCCCCCTTTAGCTTCACGTAATTTATGGATGACCCTACACTGATACCTGAAACGGGTTGAAAATTTCATTTGAAACATTTTTGTATAAAGAATGTTATATATTTTTAATAATAAAATTTTAAATTTGATGTGATTTTAAATGTGAATTTTGAACGTGAATGATTGTTTAAAAGAGAAAAAATAGGATAGAAGTTATTATGTGTAAAACACAGTTGGTTGTATTTTGTATTTTCAAAATTATTTTAAAATACTATTTTGTATTTTGTATCTAAAATACTTTTATGAAAGTATTTTGTATTTTGTATCTAAAATATTTTCGGCGAAGTATTTTATATTTTGTATCTGAAATACATTTTTCAAGTATTTTGCCCAACCCTGAGCACGGAGATCTCTTCACTTTGTAATGCGCATCCTAAAAAAGAGTATGGCAAACGCGAGGGAAATTGCTTATTTATCTCTTGTTCGTCCGATAATGGAATATGGAACAATTTGTTGAGATCCACCCAAAATTATGCAGTGTAAACACTTGGAAAGGATTCAGCATAGGGCAGCTAAATTTACTTTCAGGGACACGAAAATGGCAGGGTGGGATTCACTCAAAAACAGGCGATCAGTAGCAAGACCGTGCGCCTTGTATAAAGCTTATAATGGTCATCCAGCTTGGAAAGAAATTAATTGGCGGCTATATATTCCTACATACATCAGTAGAGGGGATCACAGGCACAAAATAAATTTAAGACAGCAGAGAACGGATGTCGGGAAATTTTCTTTTACAAATCGAACAATTACGGAATGGAATAGATTGTCTGCAAAAACCTTTGAACCCTTTCCTCAAACCGTTCAACAGTATAGGAAATTAATTTAGGGTATTATTAAGTAAATGAGGGAGAATAGTGGACTATATAGCGATGCATAAGTGTTCTATTGTGAAGTGAGGTGTCGTGCAGTGTATAGCAGAGAAATCGAGAAGGAAATGTTTTCAGGTCTTAGTGAAGTGCAGTGTGATTCTAATTGTATAAACATTCAGTGCGGAGTTAGATTATAGAAGTTTTTTTCTCTTAATGTTATTTAATGTTTAATAAATCAGTCAGTTTTTATATTATTACCATTATTATTACTATAATTAGTATATAATTTGTTAGTTATATTACCCTATTATTATCATAAGTAATATCACGAGAAGTGCTGTGCTAGCCGGTAAATTCACGACTCGCGTAGCGAGGAGTGAATTTATCGGCTAGCACAGCACTTCGAGTGATATTTAGTGTGACAATTTCACGAATAAACACATTACATGATTTGAAAGGATAATTTAAATCACAGGAATTACGAAAAAGAGAAATATTACTCAAAATTACAACCGAAAAATGAAAACCTTTCATTCAGTTCCGACTTATCACTGCCTCCTGGAATAACTTATAATCAAGTAACATTTGAATAACAGTTCAATGCAGAAAATGATTTCAAATATGTTTCAATTTTATGGTAATAAAACTTTCAAAAAACAATTATAACAAGGCTACTTAAAAGAATATTTATTAAAATCACAATCATTAAAGTTGTAGGAAGTTGGTTTCCAAGTCTTGCCCTTCCGTGGAAGTATTTGAAATGGAAGATGTACAAGATGAATTAGCAGTGGAATTCGTCAATTTCGAATGGATTGAACACACGTGTGTACTCATTAAAATATTTTCCTGAATAATTTTGGTTACAACTTTCCACATAGTTTTGATGGCATATTCTTTGTACTCTTCACAATCTAATCTTCGTATATTAATGGCCTAAACATGTGTAATTTCTTCATTTGTAGTTTGTGCTGTCCATTTGTATTGTCTGTCTTGACAAATTCTTGAAATTTCTTCCACACGGTTTCTTTGTTTCTTTTGCTGTTTTTCGGCACTGAATCTTTAATAATAGATTATATTTCAGAGCTTTAAACATTACCAAAACGACACATTTTAATATTATATTGATGTACAAGAGCTATTTTGGAGGTGAAACAATTGCTATCGTTATCTTAAAAAGGTAAACAAAGGTTTTACAGCGATAAAAAAAAGGTAAACAAGCTGATGGCGATAAACATCTGGGATTGGTTTAATTTGAATATATCCTTGCTTACCATTGGCTATTTACGACGCGGACAGACATGAGTGAAATAGTCACTATAATTATTATATAATTTGTTAGTTATATTACTTTAGTATTATTATTGTTATTATTATTATTGGTAGTAGTATTCTATGTTACTGAGAGAATGTATTTGTATGTTTTTGTAATTAGTTGCCACCAGGTTATACCCAATTGCAGCTTGAATAAATTTATCTTATCTCCGGAACTGACGTCGCCGAAGACCGATCAACGCGACTCAAGGGAAGTTGACTACTATATATTTTCACTAAATTCAACGGAAGTCTCCATTGTTCAAGGCCAAGCTTGTTATTAGTTAATAAGAGATGTGTTTAAGTACGAAAATGGCCACGAAAGGAGAATGCGCATTTCTCGTGATAGCGTGAATGTGTCTTGTAAGTATTGAGTGTATGAATGAAGTGTATTACAGTGTTTATTCTTAGGTTTATTTGTTTATGTTATTATTCCCTGTCATGCGTTGTTTATGTGTGAAAAGAAATAAGTTTTTGTTAGTAATTTTTTGCGAAACCATAGAAAGAAAAGAAAGCTAAACGAAAGAAAAGAAAAAATAATAAAACAGAAAGAAACACAAATGTGGTTGTTATTTTTTTTTCAAAAGGAAAACTGAGTTATTAAACTGGTTTGAGAAACGCCCGGTATTATTACAAATGATAGCAGGTCTCGATCCAGTATTGGACGACTTGCACCAGCCTACAACCCTTATACATTTTATATATTCGGTCGTGTCCAACATAAAGTGAGATCAGTTTTTCATTGAAGTATAGTAATAAGTAATGTGGGCGTAGTGCCAGACGTGGGCAATTATTAAATAGTAAAGTTGGGTCATAGTCCGTCCCATTGGCTAGCCCGACGTGAAGCAAATTACTAGACATCTCAAATACGTGTATAAATAAAGAGGTGAGGGCGCGGACCGTTTTAATTAGAGGTCTGCATTCTCCGCGATTTTTACCGACCAGCGCTTGCTCGCCTCTCTTCTCTCGAGACCACGCGCTCGACTGTCCTTCGCAGCCGGTTGCGGACTCCCGGTCGCCGGCGGCCGACCGAGACTTGGTCAGTTGTCGATAACCGGCGGATCCCGTTCAGGCAAACTGCGCCACGCAACAATCGGCCGCCACGTCGGAGTAAATATCAAATGCAAAGTTTCAGGAAAAGGTAGGAGTATTGAATGGTTTTTAAAACAAATTACCAATAATTTTGCTCTTTTCAAAATTTAATATATAAACGAATTGAAATAATAATTTTATAATTATAAATTTTAATAATGAAAAAAGCATAAAATGTTTCAAAATTCGACTCCCATGACAACCTCTAGTGGATATATAGCAGTTCAACCAGTGAATTTAAAGAAAAGGCATTTAAAAGTTTTAGAGATAAATTCCTTTATTTGTAATGACTAGACATCGGAAATTGCCTATTTCATTCAAATGAACATAAACTATTTTTTCTTCATTTTATATGATGTAAGTACAAATGCTCTGCAAAATTTAAATGCAAGTGCAGTGAAATATATTAGTACCTTTCCCTTCCAGTTTTGTGTTTTTGTTGCCTTTTTCCAGATAATTATTGTTGTAATTTTCAGGCATCTAAAACGCAGGTCTTAGTTTCTTAATCCGGCAGTAGGCGCGCGGGGTGCCTGAATCACCCCAGCATTGTTTTGAAGCTCACTTTACTTTTAGTTTCATTTATAATCTTGCGAACTTCTCAATACCTTTCGAGGAAAGCTTAGTGCACATATCTCCTCTCCCCTTTCAACCGCTTCTTGTTCTTTCCTGGAAATTTCGTCGCAAAGACGATAGCGCGCTGCGTGGGGGCCACCGAGTCACCTCGCGCAACCTTTGTTATCGCTTCCTGCCACGCTGTTCACAGTAGATCTCAGCAGGACGGCACAGAGTAGTTTTAGTTTCAAATATACACGCGTACCAATCTCATTTTTCTTTAGCTTATGCGTTTTTCTTATGTACTCGTGAAATTATGACCAAACATTCATTGTGTTTAATAAATATGCTTTATATTCCGGTTTGTAAGAAACTTTAATGACATTACAATTGGTACGAAACGAATTATTTCCCTTAATCAATATGAATATAAAAAGCAATATGAAAAATCATGCAATAAAGGTTTATATTTATTTTCAGACTCTTTGTTTGCCTTAAGTCTTTCAAAAAATGTATTGTTTTGTCTCTATAAATTATTTCCAATCAATCGATAAATTGTTACTTTTCAACCAAAGAATCATTTAATTGAAATTGTATTTTCCTTCGATTACAATTAATTGAAAGAGTTCTGCGATCACTACTCGCGGCGACTTTATATCCCATACATGCATTGAGCGACGAAGCTACCGAGGAGTCCGGCGCCGGTCGAGCGGCCGAGCGGCCGAACGCTCGAGCGCTCGGCGACTCCCGAGTCTCGGTAACGCTCGACTGTTCTGCAGCTAGGCGGCCGGTCGAAATGTCCGTTACACAGCTATCTCTTCGCCCCCGAGCAAGGTCCCCCTCCCTTCGTTGAGCGTCGGCGCGGAGCCCGAGAGTCTCGAGCGGTTGTTTTCGCCTGATTGCAGAGCTCTAGTTTTAATATCCTGCTTCAAACCCATGATCTCTTTAATTCTTTCATTCGTATTTTCTCTCTTCTTGAGATGTCAGCTGATCTTCTAAGAAAGCTCATTTCCATTACCCTCAACTTTGTTCTCATTTATTTTGAGAGTTGCCATATCTCAGCACCCTATAGTACAACACTTTGGGTTATTACTCTATATATCATGAATTTCGGTTTTTTACTTATGTTCTTGTCCCATAGGATAGAGTTCAGAGAACCGATGAGTTTTCTGCCTTGTTTAATCTCTTCCAAAACCTGTCTCATAAAGTCCCTGCTTCCCAATTTTTACCCCAAAATATTTAATTTCTTCAATTTTCTTAATTTTGTCTCCTGTGCCCATAGTTATTATTCATTATTACTATTTAATGCCCAGCACATTGTTTTTTCTAAGTTGAGTGTCAGTACCCATTTTGTGTACTCCTCTCTGATCCTTATCAGCATAAATTCTATATCATCTTGGTAATGCGCCACGATTACCTGGTCATCAGCGAACTGTAAAGTGTAAAGAGTAGAGTACATATCTAACGGTATTCCCATTCCTGCACAACCTCATTCACATAGTTTTTAAACAGTGTCGGTGAAATGCAGCATCCTTGCTTTAAGTCTTTCGTGATTGGGAATGGTTCTGTCACGTGCTTTCCTACTTTCACTATTCTTGCTTGCTCTGAATACAATTGTTTCACTGCAGCAATATGACTACTTTTCAGATTTAGACGTCCCGGGACCTCCTATAACTTATCTACTGGCACATTGTCATTCGCTTGTGCAATATCGAGGAAGACGATGTGTAATTCTCTCCCCGTTTGTCACTTCTTTTGCATTACTTATGATAAACAGAATAAGTTATCAGTGCAAGAGTGCTCTGCTCGAAAGCCACTTTGTTCTTCTTCTTAGTGCATCACATACTCCTTTTCTAAGCGATTTCTCAATATCCTCCCATATATCTTACTAAATGTATTAGTTTCTGCTAATCCCTCTGTAATTTCTGCAGATATCCTTCCTTCCTTTCTTGTGGACAGGTGTGATGTGTACTACTTTCCACTCATTTCGTACATCTCCGATATTCATGCTTTTGTCCTTTAATGATTGGATCATTCGCATTAGTTTTGGTGTTCCATTTTTTAGTAGCTCGCCTGGAATATTTCCAGGTTGTGGGGATTTTCCACTTTTTAGTTCTTTTACGCTCTTCACTACTTCTTCAACTGTTATGTTTATGGAACATTCTCTTGGACAACTGATCTCGGTATTTAGCATCGATTCCGGCCTGTCCTCCTCCAGCAATTTACTGAAATACTCTTCTCACTGTTTACTTGTAATACCCTGGATTTGAACATTCTCTCTCTACACGGTGATTTTACATTCCTAATGTACTTCCAAACTTCAGTAGTTTTTTCCACCTATATATATATATATATATATATATATATATATATATATATATATTTCTATTCCCTTACATTTTCTTTCCCAAGACTGTTGTTTTTCCTTCCGTATCAGATTTCTTACTCTCCTCCGCTGTATTATGTAATTGTATTTGTCTTTGTCTTCATAGGTACTTATACTGCTATTTTTCTAAGAGCGACCCTCAAGGCCACTCAAATCCCATCTTCGCGATGGAATATGTCACGGCATTTCGCGTCTTTTCTCGCTCTTGCCTGTAGAAGTCGCATGATCGCAAGCACTGCTTCATACGGTCGCGATCGTGCGAAATCTAGCGGAACGACTGAGAAAGAAGCGAAATGCCGTGACATATTCCATCGCGAAGATGGGATTTGAGTGGCCTTGAGGGTCGCTCTTAGAAAAATCGCAGTATAATCACTTTGCAAATGGATGTTTCTTTACTTTAATCTCATTTATCAATTCTTCATTAATCCATTAATCTTTTTGTTTCTTCTCACGACTACTTCCCCTAAGACTTCTTTCGCAGCCTGGTGTAGACATTTTTTTAAGTGTTCATACATATCAGTATGGCATTAATCTTTAATAAATTATTTATTTTGAAATATTTGAAATAAAAATTGCTACCTCTCTAAGGGAGTATCGACAATGCAGGAAATTCAACAATGGAATTCCGTTTCGCGGTCGCGAATTTCTGTGAAATTACGTGTCGGTGTTGTGACTTGATATAGCTGTTTGCAAAGGGGTTATACTTGTCTTTAAGTTGATATTTGCATAAAAATATTTAGTTTTTGCACCAAATGCTTTACCATTTGTAATGAGTAAAGTATTTGTTGCATGGTTTTAGAACACTCTTCTCTAATCGTGGCCCTATGAAATGCATTTCTATATTTTCCGGGTTATCAGACTTCTTTTTCCAACACATGTTTACAAAACTTTTGTATTATATTTTTATGCAGTTGTAGAATTCACATAGTTTTGACAACACTGCGATGGAAACAGTGATTTGTTCGCTTCTTGATTGAATTGGATGTTTTCAAATGATAGCCAAGATGTTAGTAGCGCAGAAAGTGCAATATATCAATACGACGTAGCTGTTTCCAATAATATGGGAAAGTATGTGCTGTTGTAGTACCACTAGTTTAAATTAAAGAGAAATGCGAATACTCTGATCTAATTTGCAATTGACTACGCTCCAAAATATCTCACCGAACAGAAGAAGCACTGCAAGTCAGTATAAAGAGGACGTTTCACGCGCGTCTCTGATCAGCACGCACTTCTGGCACTTGCACCCATTTCCGGTGCAGCTGCGCTGTTGACAGGTCGAGGCTTATCGCCGCTGGACGTCGTCTGCGCAATCCAGGAAGAAAAGACACAGTTGCAAAAGTCTACTCCCGGAAAGGCGAAGCTTGCAAAATACAAATTTTTCATTTCTGCCCTCAACAATAGCCAAGCTGGAACGCAAAGGAAAACCTTTGACATATCAACTGTGCGTGGTGCAAGATGCCGAAGTACATTTAGTGCTGCTAGATTTGCTCCTACGACCTGTGTCAGTGGAAAGGTCATTTTCAGTTTTCAAAAATTATTTTAACAACTAAGATCTCGCCTTCCTGTAGCAAATTTGGAGAACATCTTCATTTCATACTGTGCTGCATACACGTTATATACAGTCATAAAATTATATGCCTGTAGACACTCTCATAATTGTTAAAAAAATCCTTGACTTTCCTGAATAATAAAAAGTGCCTAGTTTAATCATTTTGTGAACAGTTGTAGAATCCAAAAACAAAACTTTTCATAGCCAATGTTTTCAGATGCCTGATTTAATCATTTTGCAACCTATTGTAGGTGCCTAAAACGTCGCTTTCATGCCTAATAGTGCCTTATTTCATAATTTTGTTACCTATTTTAGGTTCCTTAATCACGTTTATGTGCCTAAAATTCTGAGGTCAACTCATAAGTGTAGTGTACGTTATATCCCAGAAGCGGAGGCATTGCCCTCCTGTTCGAATGCGAGATCAGGTTCTGATATACACGTTGCTGGGAGAAAGGAGGTCCCGTTCCAGGTATCTACTCCAGCCGGGATATGCTCTAAAATGTCGACTAATCACGCCAAATGTATATTGAAGAAATGTAGGTAAGTGTGTGTGAGTGTGTAGCCAGTGTCAAATATCCGTCGGAACTTGAACACTACAACCTCCCAGCCAGAGTCGATGCAATGGCAAGAGCTGTTATGGCCCATTCACAATGCAGACGTAAACATAAGCATTCGCATAGACATAAACTTTAACATAACTGATAGACACGAAGTATTCACAATGTCCAACATAAGCGTATGAAAAGATTTTGTATTTTCTGTGGGTCATTGTAGTTACTATTGGTTGGATGCGAGAATCTATATTTTATTTATGTATATATAACATATTTTATTTATATATATATATATACATACACATATATACATAAACATGTACGTATATACAGTTTAATATACTAAACTGTGGTATGTACATAAATATATACACATGTATGTATAAACAGAGGCGTATCTAGATAATCCGGCGCCCATGGCAACCATAGACTCTGCGTCCCTGACAGATTACTTCAAATTAGGGTTGATGTTATTTGTTTTAGCGCGTATTCTTTAAATATCGCCCCTTGTGAGTGGCGTCCACGGCACGTGCCATGTCGGCCATACCGTAGATACGCCTCTGTGTATATACAGTGAAATTATTTTAGCGTGGCCGCTCAAGGTCAGGGCCCCAGAGCTGCCGGAAGAGTCCATTCCTTTAACTTATCGCTTTAGAGGGGAGGGCGTCCCTTCCCAGGACGTGTTGACAGCCCTATTCCTGTTGAAAAAACATTGCCCGTGACTATTCGTCTTCGCAAATTGCCAGTTTTTAGTGGCATTTCCCTAACAGGGTACAACTATGAAGTTCTGTATAAGTGATTATTATTTTGTTGTGATAATTGTAATGCGTCCTTTTCAGAGCAACTTGCGTAAGGACGTCCTCCACTGTCAGACGCGTGAAGTCGTCGCCAAAGTACGTGTATCAATTTATGAAGAGAAGCAAAAGAAGATATTGAAAATATCAAAGCAGTTCTTAAGTCAGTAATAGTTGCTTCGGGTGTTTCGAAAATATCTATTTTCAGAATTAATAAGGAAATTAATTCTATTCAATCGGGAGAATCATGTTCATTTTCTATTCCTAATAAAGAGAAGAAGAGAAAGGACGTGGAATCTGCTCTCGACAGTTTCAATGACAGCATGATTTGCCCCACAATGATTTAATGCACCATATCAAGAAATCGTTATTTTTACAGGTAACGACGCGAACTATAGTAAAGACAGTGACAGTGATACTACTTATGATAATGAGGAAACAGGTATCAGTGACAGTGGAAAACATATGGATGATGAGGACAGAACCAGGTCATCCCGTGAATTTGGTGTTTCTCCATTATCGAGTGAAGACACAACTGCAAATTAATTTCCAAGACCGTTCGCTAGCATGTGCGGTGCGGAAGGCTAATGTTTTTGGTATAGCCAGACGAGCCAGGCGCGAGCGAGCGCCGCCTTTTGGCTCTCTCTCCACCACTTTCAGCTTCCCCCTCTACTCGCGAATCCCAGCGGCCACCCTAGAAAAATTTAGCTGTACCAGTGGCGTAGCGTCAGGGGACGCTAAGATGCTGAGCATCCCCACGTCAAATATTAATCAAAGAAGCCTAAATATTGTATATTTACATGTGGTTCATTGAGCGAAACACATTTTGTATTAACATTATAAGTGGTTTCCTGTGATTGAATTCGGCGCGTTGGTACAAGCTGGTCTCTGATTGCTTGGATGCTAAAATGGTTCTAGCATCTGCCTCTTGGCATTGCTAAGGGCAATGACGCATGCGCAGACGGTGAGGTTCCCCCTTCCCCGCCTCACCCCTCTCCCAAAGATTCACGAGTTTCTGACGCTAGCGTACGACTGAGCAGGGCGAGGCGTATGAGCAAAATGTGTATAAGCAAGTTGCTCTTTTATGCACGAGAGCGCAGCACACTTGACGCTGCCAGTGAAGTATTTTTCTTTCTCACTTGAGATTCTCTGCTTGGTCATGGGCATTTCATAGGAGAAATAGTGTTTGCCTACTAATTCTTAATTAATATCTAAGAAGAAGAATTCTTCATAAAATATATTAAATATTATTTTGGTCTGAACTGTATAAATGCACAAGTGATCTTATTGCCAATCGCGCATGAGAATTAAAGCTGATCCATTGCGTAATTTGCTTTCAAGAACTCTCCTGACATAAATCTGTGGAAGTATTGTAACATTTGTTTGATAACATAGATTCTAGAGAACATTAAACATCATAATGTTTGTTGTTATTGTTATTTGGCGTTATTGTTGAGCATCCCCAAACATGCGGGTCACGCTACGCCACTGGTATATACACATGTATACATAAACATGTATGTGGCCAGAGGCGGGATTTCGGATTTTCATTGGGGGGAGGGCAAAATTGGACGCTATTGTGAACACGAAAAATTCGTTTTTATATGAATGGTTTTAATTAATTGTGCTATAACTACATACACTGTTTTCAATTTTGTTAATTATTTAACAAAATTGTTAACTATTTAACATTTTTATTGTTTATTATGATAAAAAATGTTTATCCATAACTGTAGGATACATATTTTGAAATCTACATTCATAAATTATTTTAATTAAAATGCAATCTTCTGTGCAAAGTGATAATATGAGCCTCCACTTTTATTTCGACTTGTGTGCGCATGTACATTAAATTTTGTCTTATAAAGTTTATTGGAAACTCAACTGTTTTCTGTAAAAATGCACTCAAATTTCTGCATTTTCAGGAACACTCAAACACCGTTTTCTCAAAAACGGTTCCAAATTTTTTCTTCAAACTTTTTGTACGGATATTGCTAATTGCAGTGTTTAAGACGGCTTACAGTTCATTTTGCTGTATTATTTTGTTTCTTCAAAAATTACACAAATGTAATTTTGTTGAAATTTCTCTCATGTCAATATGCACATTATCGGCGATTTGTATATATTATTGCATTTGTGGGTGGCAGATTCACACGCCTTCGAATACAGCTCTCCTAAATCGAAATAGTGTTCTGTAAAAAGAGCTTTTCGCATTAACACATTTGTGAGTGGCAGTGCTTAAAACGACTTCCAGTAATGTGTTTCGACATCTCAATGGTTTTCTGTGAAAAAGAGCTTCAAATTTTGCATTTACAGTAACGCTTAAACGCCATTTTTTGTAAAAACGGCACCAAATTTTTAAACGAAAATTTCCGTTTAGGACGAGATTTTACTCTTCAATAATATTCTTAAGTAGTTTTTCGGTTCTGCCGTTAGGAAACCGAAAAATTGAGCAAAGGCGAAAAAATGTTCGGGCGGCGATATATGGTTGTTGGCATAAGGACGTGGCACGATCGAAAAGTCAGCCCCGACCAAAGAAATTAGGAAATAAGCTACTACGAGAAAATCTGTGCCATTTTGTAGCTCCACTAGTTCCTTTTTGTTTTGGCCCTAGAATCTTTGGTGGCATCTAACACAAGAATAGTACGAACACAAGTTGTAGTGTATGTAATACAAGCCAGTTGAAGTTTGGGGTTCATACGTATATATACGCTCGTATACGCACCATAGTTCGGGGCTCGTTTTACAACCATCGCCATATTAAAATTCTGCAAACTAAAACCGGTCTATGATAGTTCGAAATTACAGATTGAATGCATAAAAACAACGTTTAAAACATATTGTATTTCATTCGTTAAAAATCAGAATCGGTCGAAGCGAACTCAACTCTAATTAAAAGCCAAAGACATACCGTCGAAAGCTTTTAGAACCGAGAAAACACGAACACCTGTTTCACATCACATGAGTATTATGACTAGACCTCGGAATTTTACTCATAAAAAATGTTTGATTTAAGCATCTAAAATTGGCAACAAAATTACGAATTTAGGCACTAATAGATATTAAAATCGACATTTTAGGCACTTAAAGTAGGTTACAGAATGACTAAAGCCAGGCAAAAAAGTAGACATGAAAAAGTTATATTTCTGGCATGTAGAATTTATCTCAAAAGGATTAAATTAAGCAATTTTTATTATGCAGGAAAAAGTATTTTTTACATTTATGAGAGAGACTACAAGCATATTGTATTCACTTTTGTAATTAGCAGTATAGTATATAATCAATATTTTGTCCAAATTTTCTTCAAAGAGGCTGTCTTGTCTATTAAAATAATTTTTAAGGCTGAAAATGAACTTTTTACTGACAGATTTATGGGAGCAAACAAATTTAGTTACATTTCTCATGCTCACGTCTCCTGGAACTTTTTCACTCGTCCCTTCTTCCCAACCCCCAAAAAACTTGTACCACACGACCCATTTAAATACTGAACAGTATTTTGTGATATACGCCTGTCTGAGTGTAGGCTTTTGCCTGGCCTGTCTGTCGCTTTCCTCGCCTGGACTTCGCAGACGACGCGCTGCGGCGATAAGCCTCAACCTGTCAACAGCGCAGCTGCATCAGGAATGGGTGCAATTGCCGAAGAAGTGCGTGCTGACCGGAGACGAGCGTGAAACATCCTCATTATGTTGATTTGCAGGGCTTCTTTGTTCGGTATTTTGAGTGAGAGATTTCGGTGCGTTGTTCGATCACACAATATTTGCATATCGGAAAAGTTTTTGCGTTTCCGTAAAACGAATTTCAAAATTTAGCATTTAAAATACTCTCGTTCTTGAAAACCACTTGTTTTAGGCAAAAACATTAAAATAGACATCAACCGCCCTTTTTAGGACATTTTAGGCATATTAGATGCTTTCAGTACATCTATTTTCTCATGATTCGTAAACATTTGCAGTTACTTTTCACAACGTCCGAAATAGGCATTTGCCCCAAAATCAGAGGTCTAGTTATGACTCATGATTTTAGGCATTAAACTGTTTAATGTCCAAGAAAATAACGTTTAAAACCAATATATAATTGAAAGAGGATTTATTAATAAGGATATTCAAAATATTGCTGAACACTATCTCGCGCGTTTGATAATACTGAATTAAAGGTCACCAATTTATTAATGTATATTATTCGCTCAGCTTAATAAAATTATTGTTCGCTTAATTATTATTACATTTCTTCTCAAAATACAGAAACAAATAAATATTTTATGTATGCATTTGAAGAATTGCGAAATGAAATGAAATATATATTTTTTTAATTTGTCCCAAGATTGAGAGGGCAGTTGCTCCTCCCCCCCCAATCCCGCCTCTGTATGTGGCACAACAGCTCTTAACGAGCCAAGGCCTACCAGCGGCGTCTCGGCCTTGCGGCCATGGGTTGGGTTAGGTTAGGTTAGGTATTTTAAATTTCAATAAAAATTAAACTAAATGATACTACTACGAATACTATAACGAAACTAAACTTGAAAAAGATCGTACGCTACAAAACAACGCAGAAAACCGTTGAAAATCAACCAAGCAATTTGGAAACCGTCTTTTGTTCGATCTATCGACTTCGATCCTATTTCGATACTCGATTTTGAGTTAAACGTACTGTGATTGATTCATTTCTTAATTCTTCCATAAGCATAAGCACAGAAGCTTGAAGCTTGCAAGCTTTTAAGTTAACGTCTTATGTGTTACGTTTATGCGAAGGCATTGTGAATGAGTTTGCTTATGGACGTAGTCCTAACTTTTATGTTAACGCCATGCTTATGTTTATTGTGAATGCTTATGTTTATTGTGAATGGGCCTTGCTTATGTTTATTGTGAATGCTTATGTTTATTGTGAATGGGTCTTGCTTATGTTTATTGTGAATGCTTATGTTTATTGTGAATGTTTGCATTGTGAATGGGCCTTCACTCTGCGCCATCTCAGGAATTACGCAGAGTTACTCATTATGGGAGACTTAAGGCTAAATGTACCGACACTAGTTCAATTTGTCGCCACCACGTGGCAGAACCAAAATTAGTGAAATTTACTTTACCGTTAACGACTGAACAAATGGCCCGATTTTCGATCTGTAAAGGGTATTTGACTCCTTTTTATAATTAAATGTACGCTACAAAGCCCTTTAAAAAAAACTAGCAAAAACTCATTTTTAATTTTTTTTCTCGTACTTCCGGGAACAATTTCCAAAATATGGGCTTATAGCGCGATGGCGACGAGCTTCCAGAATACAACGCCGTGTCAAACATGCAAATCAGATAAAATTTCCCCACATAAACCTAGTGATGCTGTAATAGGAAAAAACGGTCTCGTATAATCTTTAATAGCAGTATAAAACTATTATCTTATTTACATATTCCGTCTTCCTTCGAATACCATCATAGGAATGTCTGAGGTATCACTCAAAATACCGATTCCAATTTGAAACAGATTTGAAAAAGAAAATTGAACTAATTATGTAAATATCGCCCATATTCCATCTCCTCACATTGTATTTGAGATATATTGTACTTCTAAGATCTTCGGTTATCATTTCACTACCGGAAAGAACAAGCAGAGATAACGCAAGAGCTCTTTTGTTGTACGACTGGATTTTTCATTTCAGAAGGACATTTTTCACCTTGATAGAATTCACCTGGTTAATCCCTTTTTCCAAGTAAAATAGCAGAATCGAATTCTTAAAACGTTTTCGTACTTTAGGACAAATTAGAAGCAGTGGTGCAACAGAACTGCACATACTTTCTAGTAGTAAAGTATTCTAATTTCTTTGGTCTGGGCCAGTTTTGCCATCTTGCCCATCTTCTTGCCATCTCACATCTATCGCCGCGCAAAATACATTTTTGAACCTTTCTCATTTTCAGCTTCTTAATGGTAGATGCGAAATATTACTTTTAGAATATTAAAGAAGAGTAAAACTTAGTCCTATGTAGCAATTTCCATTGATAAATTTCTGACGCTCCTATTTATCTTGATGACTTTCCGACGCTCCTATTTATCCGATTTGCATGTTTAATACGTTGGATTCTGGAAGCTTGTCGCCATCGCGCTATAAGCCCACATTTTTTGAAAATGTTCCCGGAAGTACGAGAAAAAAATAGGAAAACGAGTTTCTGCTAGTTTTTTTTTAAAAGGGCTTCGTAGCGTAAATTCTATTATAAAAAGGAATCAAATGCCGTTTACAGATCGAAAATCGGGCCATTTGTTGAAACGTTATCGGTAAAGTAAATTCCTTATGATAGTGCTGCGATCTATTGAATTTTACCTACAAATATTTTTCGGTACATTTAGACGTAAGGTATAACTTCAGATAACTTCAGTGGTAGTTTAGTCACCCTCGTGACTTTGCTTCATTGTGTTCTATCATGAGTAGCCCCTCATGATTGAGTGCCCTAGCGTAATCCTTTGCGAAAGCATAGCTCCTAAACTCCGGTTGAGATGACTCAGGGCATCAGCTGACGTCACTACAGTCTTTCTGACCGGGAGGTCGTAGGTTCGAGTTCCGACGGTGCCAGGATTTTCGAAACTGGGCAACGTAGCTTGGTTGAATTCAACCGCTGTCTGGAGGAGAATTCTAGCTCCCCGCTGCTCTAATCGGTAGTTTTCCATGGTTTCTCCGATTAACACCAGGCGAATGCCGGAGCAGTTCCCTAACAACCACGGACCGCACGCGATCTTTCCTTCCTCTTCTCTTGTCCTACTCTCATCCTTTACTTACACACACTTACATGCACTACACTACCACACATGCCGGGAGACCGGTGGAGTGCGTAGCGTTTGTCCCGGCTGGGGCGGTGCCCCGCTGGAGGGAGATACCTGGTTGAAGAAACCCCGCTAGCCGACGGTAGGTCGGCGCCGGATCTCGCCACCCAGCGAGGGAAGACGAAGGAAAAAACGTTACACTCCCAAGGGGAAAACCATACACTACACTTACGGGACTAACTACCTTAGTAGTTGACGCTCCCGGAATCACTATCAATCAATCAATCATAGCTCCTACACACACGGCTCACGTGTCCACGAACTGCCAGCTTCAGGAGGAGCGCCTTGGGACAGAAGGCTGAGCATCATTGAAGCATGTTTGGGATCAACGAGGACGCCATCTCAAATCCCACGATAGTCTTCAGATCTCGAGGTTTAGTTTCTGCATTGTATGGATGAAGCAAACTGATCCACTTCTGTTTCTTAATAAATACTATTTTCGAATAAACACATTCTATGTAGATATTTTACATTTTACACATTTTTTCATTCAAAAGTTATTCTATTATTAATTAAAAATTATCACAAAGATTATTTTTGCGGAAAATAATTAGTTAAAAGCCCAATCGACGACACGCCTGCCTAAGAGATGTTTTCCATGGTTTGTTTTTAATACCATGATTGCTTTTTTTATTGAAATTTATTACAAACATTTTCCCATTATTAATTGCATCAAAAGTCTTATTAGAAGAAGAACAACAACAATAACAAGTTATGAATAGTATCTGAGAAGAAGTTCGATATTTACTAAAACAATAAAGTTTATTGCTATTTTTGCTGGCTTTTTGTAATAGCAAGGCAACTGGTCAAACGCAGAGGGAGATGTTACAAGTAATTTAATTTAACCTTCAACTCTTGCTATAAAAAAATAATGCTTAGATTTTATATTTTTGTTTAACTGATTGATTTATGTTTTCGGGTGCGTCAACTGCTAAAGGACATTAGTCCCGTAAGTGTAGTGCATGTTTTCATCGCGGGACGTGGCGGTGATATTCCCCCGATGGATGGCGAGATCCGGCACCAACCTACCCGGCAGTTTATAGGTTTTCCCCAACCTGGTATCTCCCACCTGCGGAACTCCGCCGCAGCCGGGACGAACTCTAAGCTCCAGACTAGTCTCCCGGCATGCGAGGTAGTGTGGTGCATGTAAGTGTGTGTAAGGGATGAGGATAGGACAAGAATGAGGAAGGCGCGCGGTCCGTGTCCCGCTTGTTAGGGTACTGCTCCGGCATTCGCCTGATGTTGATCGGAGAAACCATGGAAAACTACCTACCTGAACAGCCGGCATATTTTTGTTTAAATAAATCTACGAACCATCACATTTTGTTACTATCTTTAAGGATCTTTGATTGGCAGTAGTGGTCTGCATGTTAGGAAGTGGTGGTATATGCATGCTGTGGTCACCCTAGAAAAATTAATTAGATTTATCATGTACATTTTCTCAAGTATCCTTAAAATTCGATTTATTCAGTCGATCCTTTTTCTCCCTGACGTCCACCTCAGCATATATCTTAAAAATGGTATATTTTGTCAGTCACGAAATATTGTTGTACAAAATTAATTTAATTTTTGTACTTAAAATAATTATTTTTCTGTCACATAATTATAATATATTTTTTAACTTTTAATAAATATTTAAGACCATCGAAGATTGTAGACTAATTTAATATAACAGTTCAATGACTCTGTACTATCACAATGCCCAGCCGTTGTCAAATTAAGTGTTCTAGTAGACCCTCAATTGCTGTATCATATGTAGAGGACATCGATGATTCGTTCGTTTTTACGAACAACGTTTGACCCCCAATAAGCGCAGTGAGGGGATCTCTTTTTTTTATTACCCAACTGCGCGAACAAAGCGCTGCCCAGCAAAGCTCAGCGTGGACACTGGTCTGCGGATAACGTTGGATCCTATCAATGAATTATTACGATCGAAGTTCCAAACGATACATTTTTAGCGTGGGAGTGATACGGGCGGAACAATGTAAAAACAATTTCTTGTGGTCCAGTGATTCTACCATGAAGTTAGAGCAACTGAAGCAAGAAAGAAACCGTTTTGTATATTATTACTTTTGGTTCAATAATAGGTTTTTCGGATAGAACGTCGCCATAAGCAATAAAAAATTAAAAACGCTTCAAATGTGGTGCTGTTCGGCGGTACAATTCGATCGTTTTGCAGTCTGAGTGACTGCAGAGGCAGCACTCGCTCTTGCACGCCTGTGCCGGAAAGCCTCGCCGCGCGTACACCCGAGCAATTGTACGCTTTGGAGCTCGAGATCTGCGGAGGCAGAATAATTAAATATCCATGGTCGCTTGATTGACTGATTAATTAGCAATTCAGGGCGCGTCAACAGCTATGGCAAATATTCCCGTAAGTGTAGTGCATGTGTTTTCCTCGACAGGTGGCTGTGATTTTCCCCCGCTGGATAGTGAGATCCAACTCCGACCTACCGTCGGCTAACGGGGTTTCCTACAACCAGGTATTTCCCTCCAGCGGAGCACCGCCCAAACCGGAACAAGTTCTAAGCTCCTTAGAATCGCTTCGCTTCTCTCGAGGGCTGAGGTTATAACCTGTAACTGATAATTCAAGAAAGGTTGATGTGGAAAACACATTATATTTAGTATTAAAGAAACTGAATTGTGTAATGCTATTAATTACAATAAATTATTAATATGAGAGAATGTTTTCATTCCGCCATTTTTGAGGTGCTACCCTCACTGTTACATGACAATCAGTATGGTGAACACTTCTCAGAAGAATTCAAGGGATAAGAAAATTTATTTCTTAGTTTATATTTAAATAATATTGGATATATCAGAGTTTTTTGTTACTTAACTGAACAGTAATCGTACTTAACCGAACAGTTGTTCATACTGAGTAAGTTCGCGCTGAGCTTGGAAAATGTATTATAACTAACTGCAATACAAACCCTTCTAGCGCACGAGACTGTCCTTTTGCACAAAGTACCCCAAGTAATTAACTCATCAATTTTTTTTGTGGCGTCATTGCTATACAAGTACGCTGTCACATTAGCATGGATAAGCCAGTGTTATGATCATTTATGCTGATTGTTCGCTCTTTTGTATTTGAGTCTTACATTAAAGTGTTGATTCAATCGAATATTTATTTTGATTTATTTAATTTTATTTGATTTATTAGCGTCAAAAATAGCAAATACCCACTGCATGTGTTGTATGGGAGAGAAGTATAATCCGTTCACGTTTCCTTGAGCTCCAGAACCTCTTCCCCTTCTTTTTACTATAAATGGTTGAATGATGAATACAAGTACCACAAAACGTGCTTAGCTAAATTTGAAAAGTAGAAATTTTCGTCCTCGAGTTATAGGAAACCTATTTGCATCGGTAAACGAACCAAAGATTTGGTTTTAGTACAGCTAATAAAACAGTAATAACCCACAACCTCGACTCTACTCCTATCACATCTAGCAAAAGGAGAGCTCAACAAAAGGTGCGTATACTGAAGCTACATTTCTCACGAGAATCAAAAACCAATGGCCATTTCAGCATTATCTCAATTTTTTGTTTACTTTCGAACTTACTTTCTGCACTACAAAATACAAATTATCTTTTACCTTATATTTCAGTGTATAAATCAGTGAAGAAAGGCGTAAACGGATAACAATTTGTATGAGAGTTATTTTGGAAAATATTTCATTAATCTTCTGGACACTTACTTGATAGAAAAAAAAGATAGTACATCGATCCCTTAACCCTAAATATGATGCAATTTAAATTATCAGCCAAAGCGGCGGTGGTATACCCCATGATTACGACTTCTTACTCCCGGAAATAAATATTATGTCTCATATCACTTCCATACACTTCGTATTTTCGCATATACTGTGATGTCAATATTAATAGTATGCCTAAGTGGTAGTTTTAGCAGGCAAGTGAGAAAGTAAACGACACACGACTAATGCTGCTACAGAATGGCACACATTTTCCCGTATTAGTTTCCTATTTTTCTTTAGTTTCGGCTGGATATTCGGATTTGTCACATTTCTCTTGCCAGCCGCCATCTACCAACACCCACACTAATTTGTTTTGAAATTTGATTAACTTTCCGTTTTCTAACAGTAGAACAGAAATATTATAATAAGAATATTAAATATCAGTAATATCTCGTCCTAAATGGCAATTTTCTTTGAAAAATCTGGAGCCGTTTTTAAGAAAATTGCGTTAAAGCGCTACTGTAAATGCGAAATTTGAAGCTAATTTTTACAATCAATTTTGAGCTTCCGAAAAAATCATTAAAGACAATTTAAAGTACATTAACTCACAAAAACAATAGTGTTTACAAATTGCTGGAAATGTGTTATATTGACGGTGTGTTGTTTACATTATGAACTAGTGGTGCTACAGAATGGCACAGACTTTCCCGTATTAGTTTTCTGTTTCGTTTGGTCTCGGCTGGCTTTTCGTACTTGCCAATACTCTTGACAGCTGCCATCTAATCGCCGCCCAAACTACATTTTTTTCGACATTTTCTTAAGTTTTCGGTTTTCCAATAGTATAACAAAACTATTAGTTTAAGAATATAAAAAAACAATTAAACCTTGCACTAAATGGCAATTTTCGTTGACAAAATTGGAGCCGTTTCAAGAAAATTTTGTTTAAGCGCGACTGCAAATGCGAAATTTGAAGCTCTTTTTTACAGAAAAGTTTTGAGTTTTCGAAAAACTTCATTTGAAGTAATTTGAAGCACTTACACTCACAAATCCAATAGTGTTTACAAATTGCTGGAAATGTGCATTTTAACCTTATGAGAGATCTTTAAAAAAATACATTCGTGTAATTTGTACAAAAACAAAAAATACACCAAATTGAACTTTACATCATATTAAATATTTGCACAATCCGTTCGAAAATTTTAAAGAAAACATTTGAAACCATTTATGAGAAAATGCCGTTTGAGCGTTTCTGATGATGCGGAAATTTGACTTAGTTTTGACAGAAAATGGTTGAGTTTTCGAGAAATTTTATGTGACATTATTTAAATCACATGCACTCAATAATATAATAATGTGAACACATCACCATTAATGTAAATATTAAAGACCTCACGTCTTTAATATTTACATTATAATACACAGGTCAAAGAAATTACTTTTTTGTAATTCTTGAAAAAAACAAAGAATAGAGCAATATGGCGTTTATGTAATCTCATAGAGTACATTAGGCACTATCACTACCAAAATTTTAGAGAAAACATTTGGAGCCATATTTGAGAAAATCTTTTTGTAATTTTCTTAAATTGCAAATATTGCGTGCTATATTGCGCGAAAACAACTATAATTTTCAAAAAAATGTGCATGACTTTAATGATAGATAGAAATCACTTTGGAGAACAAATTTTATTCCGAGGAAAAATCTCTATCTTCAAAAATCTCTATCTTCAAAAATATTCAAAGTTTGGAAAATTCAGAATTAACCGTGAAAATGAGATGTATGCCACCTTCATAAGTGTATTTTACTCTATTCTTTGAAGAAATTTAAAGAAAAAAATTGTTGCCGTTTCTGAGAAAAGTTTGAAAATGACCAGTGGGGTTCGTGTAAAGTACCCCCAAATTTTGAGTAGACGCAGATTGACCGGGGATTATTCATTTTGGAAGAAATCTCACGTATGGGTCATTCCATATTAAATCAACACAGTCATTTTACATCACCATCTCAGTTTCAGATGAAATTTGACACATAGGTAGTACGAATGAAGAATAAGAAAACTACAAATTTTGAGTAAAATATTTCCACCCGTTTCGGAAATACAGCCATGTATAATTTTGCAAAATTGGGTTCCCGAAATTTTTTAAATTGATGTAGAACCTCGCCAAATTAAGATAGAGAGCTGGAACAGGTGTCATTTTGCAGCTTTCTTTATGGCCTTTTATAAGATATACAACTCAATAGGGGTTGCGTTCAAAACGTTTTTCAAATTTGAATTTAAAATTTTAATTTTGAGTTTTTTCAAAATGCTCATCTTCAAAAAAATTGAAAAAATTCTAAAATAATCCTTGTATACTTCCAAACAGATGGTGCAAGTTTAAAAATGGGACTGCAATGGGTTCATATGGTAATCTTTATTTAAAATGCGCAATATTTACCTACTCTAGATTTTACTGATTTAAAATGCATTTTATTTCAAATTATAAGCCCTAATATATACAAATTATTAATTTAGTGTTTTTTATTGGCAAGTGTGTTGTTTTATTGTTATTGTTATTATTATTATTATTATTAGACCGCGGAATGTCATGCAATTACATATTTTTACTGACTGTGCATATCTAAAGGAAATGTATATTACTAACCAAAAATAAAACAAATCAAGGTCACCTTTCAGTTGATGAACCAGATACGTGGGAACCTAAACATTTAAGCGAAATGAATCGTTGAGGAATGAACACTAATTGAGCGGCGGCAGCTGGTTTTTTTACCATCATGCAAAGGGTTAATGATGCCCAAAATTTTGCAAAATGCCACTAATGAAGAAAGCACAGTGAGTGACATAATCTCATGGTACATCAATGGAATAGGCAACCCGGAGAGGCAGAATTGAACTGCAACCCGGAGGAGAACGCCCGAAGACATTTTCTGATCAAGGAGAGAATCTTGTCGTGAAAATAATAAAGAAGGACCCTCGTATTAATGGACCAAAAGTTTACTCGACAGTTATAAATTGGCATTGGCAAGAAAGTAAATCCCGAAACCGTGCGAAGGGTATTAAGGGAGGTCAATTTCCATACCCGCGTTGTCAGAAGAAAGCCACTTCAAGTTAAAATAGAATATCCGAAAAGATCTGACGTCGATCCACTTCTCAACAAAAAACCTGGATATATGCACTAAAATATACCGCATACATTAAAATACGCATTTAAACTAAAAAAATTGCACACATGCAAAATAAAAATAAGGCAGATTTGTTTTATTTTTGGTGATAGGTAAAGTTGTATACATTTCCTTTCGATATGTACAGTCAGTAAAAATTTGCAATTGCATGAAGTTCCGCGGTTATTATTATTATTATTATTATTATTATTATTATTATTATTATTATTATTATTATTATCATTATAATGACCGAAGTTATTATAATAGTGACCGAAGAATGGGAAACAGAGGCATTGTTAGTGCAGCAAAAAGCATTGCGAAGAACACTAGGCAAGGACACGTCGAATAACCATTGAAGTTCTGATGCTATTAAACATGAAATATGAGACACAAAAAATGTTAAAGAACTCGTGGAGAGACAAACCGCTCCACGGACAATATCTAAAAGAATGGACGAGGTGTAGATTAATAAAGATCAATCAGTTATGTGGCTTAAAAAGGAAGAATGAAGCCAGAATCGGAAGCAATGAAGCCAGAACCTAAGGTAGCTGGTTGCAACCTGGAGTAGATTTTATATTCAGCCGACTCATAACTAACATCTTTAGTCGTGATGTAGTGAATAATAATAATGATAATAATCATAACAATAAAAATACACACTCGCCAATAAAAACACTAAATTAATAATTTGTATATATTAGGGCTTATAATTTGAAATAAATGCATTTTAAATCAGTAAAATCTAGAGTAGGTAAATATTGTGCATTTTAAATAAAAATTACCATATGAACCCATTCAGTCCCATTTTTAAACTTGCACCATCTGTTTGAAGTATACAAGGATTATTTTAGATTTTTTTCAATTTTTTTGAAGATGAGCATTTTGAAAAAACTCAAAATTAAAATTTTAAATTCAAATTTGAAAACCGTTTTGAACGCAACCCCTATCGAGTTGTATATCTTATAAAAGGTCATAAAGAAAGCTGCAAAATGACACTGTTCCAGCTCTCTATCTTAATTTGGTGAGGTATACATCAATTTAAAAAATTTCGGGACCCAATTTTGCAAAATTTTACATGGCTGTATTTCAGAAACGGGTGGAAATATTATACTCAAAATTTGTAGTTTTCTTATTCTTCATTCATACTACCTATGTGTCAAATTTCATCTGAATCAAAATGGTGAGGTAAAATTTTTAATCGAAACTGTGTTGATTTAATATGGAATGACCGTATGGTTTAAGGGCTAGTGTTGTTCACAGACTGTCGGACGGACATGGGCGGACGGACGTTTTGAAAAAAAACAAACAAAAAACAACAACACTTTTTCGATGTTAGGGGACTTCAAAACGTATATTTCCGAAAAAATCTCGAAATCGATTTTCCGCAGCATTACATAACTTTCCTTATACTACGTATATTACTCCGTATATATTTACGTATACGGGAAAGTAAAAATCGTACGCATTGTTTAGGCGCTAGTGTTGTTCACAAACACCGGGCAGACAGAGGACAGACGGACATTTTGCTTTCAATAGGTTTTTTCAGTATCAAGGACCTATAAAACAGGGATTCTGGGTACACACACGTTAAAGGAATTTTTCTTAATTTAGCAACTGGATTTATCCACTTTTTCGTGATCGGGACCCAGCAATGAATTTTTTCTGCCGAAAATCCGCCGTTTTATCGCGCAGCATCTCTTAACTTTTCTATACCACGTATATTACTCCGTATATACTATACACTGCGTATATTACTCCGTATAATATTTATGTATACAGGAAAGTAAAAATGATATAGTACCATTTTTTAATGAATTGGGTATCTCCAGCAAGAAGAAAACCGAAAGTTTTAGCCGACTTCATTATAATTGAAAGAGTGGGCCACAACACTTAACTTCTATAAATTTTTGTTTTTGAGAAAAAAAAAAGGTTTTGTCAATACAGACATATCTCACTTTGTAAATACACCTTAGTACTTTCTGTACTCATGGCGAAGTTCTATTAAAGCATTTAATTACGTTTGGAACACGTTGGTTTCCGAAGAAAATTGTAAAACCTTTATTTTGATATCTGAAACGACTGTTATGAATCAACATGTTGCCCCTTCTCCTTCACATATGAAGTTAATGTAAATAATCTTGAATGAAAGATGTTAGGATGTCTAAAAGGAATAGTCGTAGATAAAATGGAATGTATCTGTAAGCTGTTCTAATTTAATAGTCATCTCTATATTATGTAATATTTCCAGGAAATGATATCACATTTCGCAGAGTTTTTATGGGTCTCTCTCGGTGGTTGTTACGAAACCATAATCGTCGTTTAAAACAGGAAAACGTGATAAGACAACTACTGACGTTTCCTGGATTGCTTGCTTTCTCAAATAACTTCACACCAGCAAGTTACCAGATTCAAATATATTCTGAGTAGAAATATGGCGTAGTTCATGTTACATAAAAAGTTTGCTCTGGAAAAAGTTGATTGTTAGGAAAGATGGCTTGCTGAATCGAAGTTAATGGAATATGTGGAATTCCTATTTTTGGACAAGAGGAATGATTCCCAGTTTTGCACTCTTGCTTTTTCACACTACTGTTTGCTTTTTCTCACTTACAAAAATGATTCCATACCAGATATGACTTTGCAATTCATGCCCTAAAAAACTTTAGTGTATAAAAATTGTTTATTGTTACTTTAAACAAATAATAACTCCCCGAGAAAAGGTATCTATAAATATTATTATTGAAAGTGTACTGAGAAGGATTTCGAACGAAGGAATACACTGAATTAAAAATAATCTTTACTGCTTATCCACTTTCACTTTATCGCTGCGGAGTAGATTGAAAGTTATGTAATGCTGCGCGAAAAAAAAACTGCGAATTTCCTGTCAAAAAGCTCTTATTAAGGGCCCTGTAACGAAAATGTCGATAATTCCAGTTGCTAAATTTAGAAAAAACCCTATATCACGTGGTTTGGTCAGAATCCATCTTTTGTTGGTCCTTGATACCGAGAAATCGAATGACGGTAAAAAGTGTCTGCCCGTCTGTGACCAATGCAAGTGTCTAAACCGTTCAGCCCATTTGATCCAAAATTCATATTCTCCAATCGATCTGGTTGATGCCGTGCCCTTGAATTTGATACCGATGTCTTAAATTTGATGGGTACATTACGTGAAGCCCCTGGGACATTTCAATGCGTTCATCATTTAACTTTCTTATATACATACGTAATACGGAGTAATATACGTAATATCCAGAAAAATTATGTAATGCAGAGGAAAATTGATTTCGAGATCTCAACAGAATTACACATTTGTGGGTACCCTGATACCCAAAAAGTTTTTTTTTTCTTTCTTGCCCTTAGGAAGAAGCTTCTTAAGAGACAATTATGTAATCGTGCGTCGCAAAATGGCGAATTTTCGACACAAAAACTCTTATTGCCGGGCCCTGCTAATGAGAAACTGGATAAACACAGTTGCTAAATTTAGAAAAAAATCCTCTAACACGTGGTGTAGCCAGTAACCATGTTTGTTGATTCTTGATGCCGAAAAATCGATTGACGGCGTAACGTCCGTTCTGATGTTCTGAACTATCGTTCTGATGTTCTATCGTTCTGATGAACCCCTGATATCGAGGCTCCTGGAATTTGAAGTCGATGTTTTACTTTTGGGAGGTTCTTCACATGAAGCCCCTAGAACATTTAAAAAATTAACTTTAATTTTTTTTATTCAATTTTGTTGTTGAATAGTGCGAAGGACGTTTAAGGTGCAGGTTTCATTATTGTTGAAATCCCCGATTTTTTGAAAATTATAAAAAATGTTTTTCCAAAACTATAAAAAATTATTAAAAAATTATAAAAAATTGGTTTTCCATAATTTGTTCTTACATTAAGGTCATGCATGTATTTTTTAACTTTTGCTAGTTTTCGCGCAATATTGCGTGCAATATGTGCAACAAAAAAAATTCCCGAAAACGTATTCAAATTGTTTCTTTAAAACTTTGATAGAGATAGTGGGAACTGTACTCTATAAGGTGACATACCCGCCCTTTTGCTCTATCATTTTGTCTTTTGCAAAAATTACAAAAATGTAATTTTTCCGACTAACCTCTCACGTCGTTAATTAATTAGCGGCAATTTGTTCACATTATTGTACTTACGAGTTCATGTGCTTAAAATGGTTTCTTGAAATAAAGTTTCTTGAACACTTAGTTGTTTTCAGTGAAAAAGGAACTCAAAATTTCGCATTTCCAGAAATGCTCAAACGCAAAAAAGGCTGAAATGTTGTTTTATTCAAACGTTTCGTACAGATCATACTTATTGCACTGCTAAGATGACATAGAATTAATTTTGCTGTATTCTTTTTTAATTACACAGAAGTATTTTTAAATTCCAGTATGTATTCGTATATACCGAGTTATATACGTAGTATAGGAAAAGTTATGTAGTTATGTAATGCTTTGCGAAAAAATGGCGAATTTTTGACAGAAAAAAATTCATTGCCAGGCAATGAAAACGAACAAGTGGTGCTACAGAATGGCACAGGATTTCCCGTATTAGTATTCTATTTCCATGGGCCTGGGCTAGATATTCGGAATTGCCATATACTCTTACCAGCTACCGTCTCTCGCCTCCCAAAGTATATTTTTGACATTTTTCAATTTTTCGGTTTCCTAATGTAGAACGGAAATATTAATTTTAGAATATTAAAGAACACAAAAACCTTATTGCCGAGTCCAAAAATTCATTGCCGGGCCCTGATAACGAAAAAGAGGATAAAACCAGTTGCTAAATTAAGGAAAAAAATCTCCTAACACATGGTGTAGCCAAAATCGAACGAAACACTACAAATTTGATATAATTTAGTTTTTAATAGCGCTTGCGATCACATGTAGCCATCAAACATTAATGCATCATTTAATCACAATTTCTCATTATTATGCTCATTAAATTCATATGTAGGGCCCGGATAATTACGTAATTATATATTTCCGTAAGTTAACTCTATCAAGTCAAAACCACGATATATTTACGTTTCATGTTGATTAGTGCTTAAAACCGATGACTTTTTAGTACATATATTTACATATTTTACACAAAAGTACATATTTTTAAATATTTCTTAATATTTCCGCTTTTCTGCATTCTTTTTTTATAATTCTTCATTTACCCTACATGTTTTTGATAAGGAATTACCCAGACAAACAATTCAGCATTGTCAATTTTTCTGCAGCCTCCTCTCTAATTTGGCACTATTGCATCGCGTAAAAATGTTGATATTGCAGCACACAGAATCCTTTAAAAGGGCAAGGTGTTGTTGCTCTCCAATGCTTTCAGTGTCTAGATTTCAGCGCGAGTATAACAGAGAACAAACACTATGGAAAGGAAGTGGAAAATGATGTCTAGCAGACCATAACTCTAGCCCACAACGCATTTTCCAGAGGTCTCCCTTGATCTTAATACCCTTTGCCAAAATTCACACGCACCAATGCAGCTCAGAAAGCGCCATTGACGGTTTTTCCCTCCGTTTGTTGAACTGGAGCTTAAACCCTTGTTTGTAAAGTATCTCTGTGAGGTGAAAATCTAAAGTAAAATCATGATGTGTCACTGCAGCTTTTGGATAAGAAAAGGACAGAAAATAATTCACGGCGATTGGCTTAAACCTTGTGGTAACGCAGACTGGGAATTTGCCACCCGTGGGCAAAGTTGCCTGTAGGCACAGTTTTGTTATCATTTCAGAGAAGTCTAGCAATAGCGTCTTGGGTAAGAACATTATTAAAGAAAGCGGAATTTGTGCTAAGAGTCAATTGATTAAATATCAACCAGCATTGTCTTTATTCCCTAATCCGTGAATAACATTGAACAATGACATGTTGGAAAAAGTTTAAATATACACCAGTAACTTCATGCGATGTGGAACACATAGTCGGTACAAGGCCTTCGAACAGATAATAGGAAACATTTCATCCATATATACTATAGTATTTGAGTAAACTCGTATGCATGTTTGTGGGTGAGCCGTTCCGTCTCTCACGGGTAGACCACTTCCCGTGCACCAATCGAGACAAACGAGGTGTCATTCGACACGTCTCGGCCTCCTGATGGGGAACTGATAATTTTTTCTCAGATATGGCCATAAAATTCTAAGAAATTTCCAAAAACGTATTTTTTCGTGTTTTGGCACTGTGATCTTGGTGAGTATGCCGGGAACTAAATCAACGCCACCTAATTAGATGTAGGTGGCGTTGATTAAAATCCAGTACCAATACCGACGAAGAGAAAGATACGCGACGACGAAGAGGATGATGGCGACGACGAAGAGGAAGAAGAAGAAGACGAAGAAGGAGACGACGACATAGAAAAAGGAGACGACGAAGAAGGAGACGACGACGAAGAAGACAAAGAAGATGAAGACGACGAAGACGAAGAAAGAAAAAGAAAACACCGGTAGATTAAAGCGTCGGCGACATCACATTCAGCTAGTTTCTATGTATTTGAAACAAATATTTGTTTCTCATTGTTACGGATATCATTGTAAATAACAGAATTATGAGTAGTATTATGTTTTAATTTTGTTCTTTACGAGTATATTAAGTATACAGATCAATATTTAAGCAAACGTATTTTATTAAAACGATATTGACAATTGATATAATAATTAAAGTGTTAAATATTTCTTACTTTTTAGTACATATTTCTATTATACATATATATAATATGTATTATATATACATTATAATACATAAATATTTTTTTAAATCTAATCTTTAGTACATAATTATCCAGGCCCTAGTAATTACATTCAAGTTTTTCTTTGCATCATGCGTGGTATGCGTTTCTCGTCACAAACACCTTCGGTAATTCAGACCAGCCGGGCAACTGCAGGAATAAAGAGGTATGCCAGAACGTTTTGGATCACCCACGCAAATGGTCAATTACTAGCGACCGACTTGTGGGTTGAATTACAATACTTAAGCCCATTATAATTTTTTGGAGACATACTTGATGACTTTTTAAATTTTTAAAAAAAAGGTTTTTTTTAATTCAGACATGAAACAGTTCTGAAAATACAGAATTTAATATTACAGTTATTGCGGCTTCACTATTGCTGTATTTTTTGTGGCGGATCAGGTACTTACAATGCGAAGACTGCTACTATCGGTTTTTTAAATAAAACTAGGGGTGTTACTAATAGCATAGGTGTTTTCATACTAGTCAGTTTTGCAATTTTCGAAAATTCAAATTTAACACAGCAAATCGGTCTCATGCAATCTCTACACGTGTATCACACTCTATTCTTACAAAACTTTTAAAGCAAAAATTAAAGTCATATTTTAGAAGAATTTGCAAATGTCCCCACTGCTTCCTGGGAAGTACCCTCAAATTTCAAAGAATTATTTTCAATTAGCAAATTTTCGGGTTGGACCGGATCAATCCAGGATTTTATTAGAAAACCAATAAAAATACGAATGGTTTAGGGGGTAGGATTGTTCGCAAATGAACACATGGGTGGACGGATGTTAAAAAAAACAAACTATTTCGATGTCAGGAGACCCCCTGAAATATGTATTTCCGTTAAAATCTCGAAATCGGTTACTCCAAATATACGTACGTATACAAGGAAGTAAAAACAATTGTGATAATAAACTTAAAATAAGGAACGTAACTAATGGTAATGATTGTTATTTAAAATTATTTGAAGGTACGAGGTAGATGATTTGAAAATTGGAAATTGCCGTTCTGTGTCGAACTTAAATTTTTTAACTGGATGCTGTTTATCGCAGGCCAAAGACTAGAGGGCTCGAGTATCAAGAAAACTTACGCGTATAGTACTTTACAGTGCGATTTTTGTAACTCTGCCTCTCAAGGCTCATCATCACGATATAATATGTCACAGTATTTAGTGTCTTTCTCAGGCGGGCCGCTAGATATCGCATGATCTCGCCCATATCAAGCAGTTCTTGCAATCATGCGACATGACCGCAACATGACCACCATGACATCTAGCGGCATGACCGAGAAAGACGCGAAGTGCCGTGTGATATTCTATCGTGGTCATAGGGGCATGAGAGGCAGAGTTAGAAAAGTCGCACTATAGGCGGTCCTCGGCTAAGCGAATACGTGACCTAATTAAATCGATAATTGTCGGAGGATTGAATTTAGCAGGGATTTTAACCAGGGTTTTCTGGCAATCTGACAGTCAATATGGATTTTCCGCCTTTCGTCAATGCACACTCTTCAGCCGGGATGTATCGGCTTACATGGCTCAGGGCATCAATCGTCACTGTAATGGCTCTGACCGGGAGGTCCTAGGTTCGAGTCCCGATGGTGGCAGAACCAGTCGACACTAGCTAGAGATTTAGGTCGAATTCAGCCGCTGTCTAGAAAAGTCTAGCGGATGACTGCTCTGATCGGTAGTTTTCCATGGATTCTCCGATCAATACCAGGCGAATGCCGCAGCAGAACCCCAACAAATGGAACATGGACCGCGATCGATTCCTTGTCCTATTCTCACCCTTTACATACACACATTTATACTTACCTTACACTACCACATATGTCGGGAACTAGGAGCTTTCCCCGGCTGGTCACTAATCAATCACTAATTAATCATTCAATGAATCAGCCTTGATGGAACCAGCCCTCTGGCGGTTGAGATGCCAGTAAGCTAACCACTCACACTCCGAAGTGCGCACCCAACATGACAAGTTTCTTCGAAGAACAGGACAAGATGGTCAAGGATATGTTGTTGCTAGAGGTAGAGATGAATACCAAGAATTGAAAAGGAATGAGAAAGTATGCACAAGAAAATTACTAAGCATTGATGTTCAGGAACAGCATAGGTTTCATCGTGTTCATTGTGTTTCATTTGCAATGTATCTCTACTGACAAGTCCAACTGCTTTGTTTAACAACCAATGTCCTTCAATTATCCTCATTTATCCTACACATATGGCATCACACTTTCGTAAGCACTTATACTGCATGAGGAAAAAGTACGTCTTTAATATTGAAGTGAAAAGCAATATCATCTCCGAGAATCTCAGTCGTGAGCATAAACCATCGTCTATTTCCATTTAGTTTCCACGTTTTTGCGTCGGTGTTGTTTCCGTTCGACGGGCTAGTAACTACGACGCGTCTTGTACTGCGATTTTTCCACTTTCACCTCGCAAGGCCTGTCTTCACGATGGAATATGTCACAGTATTTCGCATCTTTCTCAGTTGTGCCGCTAGATATCGCATGATCGCGACCGTGTCAAGCAGGGCTTGTGATCATGCGCCTTCTAGCGGTACAACCGAGAAAGATGCGAAATGTTGTGTGATATTCCATCGTGGCCATATGAACTTGAGAAGTTAGAAAAATCGTACTATACCAGAAAGCGAAACAGGCAACTTCAAGCGGATGCGCTGTTTGGGGTCTACTCCACACTCTGTTCTCTCATCAGATATCGGTTCTGGAAACCCTTACTGACATTATACTACAATTTACATAGAGTGACTTCTGGCAGATCATCAGCTGGACGTTGGATATCCATTCCGGAGCTACGTAATGACTTAAATTTGTAGTATTGATAATCGCATCACAGCTGATGATTTGTCAGAAGTCACTGTATTTAAATCGGAATAAAAGTTAAATGGACGACATAAAGTGACAGATAATGCGAAGAATATTTATGTTTTGAAGAATCGAGAACCGAACGATTTCGAGAAATAAACACTTGAAGAGAACAATGTATTGATTCTGTTACATTAATTTTTAATTAAATGAAGAGAAATACCACGTCTCTTCCAAATAATGATGTGGTAGAGCTATGATTGCATTTCTTTAATTATAATAAGGCCCCACAATATACTATACTGTTTGAATTGTCAGTCCTGAGTGTAGATGATGTATAAGTCAAATAGCAGTACTTCAACTCAGAGCCGATGTACTTAAATTGTATGCCCATACGTGTCTGAAAATTGCATTACGTCAACACTGAAAGATACAAACGTTTCCTCGCACTCTTAAGAGAAGTATGAAATCCTCAATGCTTGGTACTCACAGTGGCTGCTGAAATATTTGATCTCAGGTGCGGATCGTCCTAGTGATAGGATCATAAATCATCCATTCCGCGTCTTTTATTCGTGCGCAGACGCTAATCCAAACAAGAATGCCGTTTGTCTGTTGGCCTGGCCACGGCACACAAGAGCCCTAGAGGCCTCCCGAACTTTTTGGAATGGGTTTTTAATCCCGCCTTACTCCTTTTACGTAGTAAAGAGAAAGTACTATGTAATATTGCGGCGGATCTCGACAATTTTCGAGTGGGTAAATTTTGTTTTAAATACAGTAAATTACTTTCTATAATACGTGTAGTAAGATTCCATGTTTTATAGGTCCTTGATACCGAAAAATCGATTGATGGCGAAACGTCTGTGGTCAATGCTAGCGTCTAAAGTATTCAGACAACTTTCTTTGATTTTCCCCAATCGATCTGAATGAACTCAAGGTGAGTTTGAAACGTATGTTTTGATTTTCGGGGGGCACGTTACGTGAAGCCTCTACATTTTCAAAATTTTCTCAAAAATTACTACACATTTTCAGGATAAACTTTGCCTAAGATAATGTAAGTGACGTTTAAAAACAGCGCAGGTCTCATTTTCGTTGAAATCCTGAATTTTCGAATATTTCAAAAGTTCAAAATTTTTTGGCGCATTTCTATAACTTTAATATGTAAGGTAGAATGTTCAAAGCCAGATCTTGAGATAAGACCAAGTAATTTTTTTCGAAGAAAACGAGTAGTTTTCGCGAAATTTCTGCTTGAAGTTAATGCAATGTATTAAAAAGTTTTTCGCAAAAGAGGCTCTAAATTGTGTCTTTAGATTTTTCCATGATTAGAAGAAAGAACGCTGAAAAATGGCGCACGTCTCAGTTTCGCTGAACTCTCTGAATTTTTGAAACTTGCACAAGTTAGAAATACTATGAGAAAACATTAGTTTTTAAAGCATCGGAAATGGTAGTTCAGCTTGCTCCTGATGGTGTGCCCTGCGTGTTGAAGTCCCAACGTCCTGAGTGCGTCAATGCACAGAGAAAATTGGTGGTGCTACAGAATGGCACAGACTTTCCCATTTTAGTTTTCTATTTCTTTTGGTCTTAGCTAACTATTCGGACTTACCATATACTCTGCCATCTATCGCTATGACGTCATCTATCGCTGCCCAAGGTATTTTTTTTCATATATTTTCTTAATTTTTCGTTTTCTTAATAGTAAAAGGGAAATATTATTTTAAGAATATTAAAGAACAGTAAAATCGTCTCCTAAATAGCAATTTTCTTGACAAATTTGGAGCCGTTTTCAAGAAAACGGCGTTTCAGAGCTACTGTAAATTCGAATTATCAAGCTCTTTTTCACAGAAAATGTTTCAGTTTTCGAAAAATTTCATTAGAAGTCATTTGAAGCACTTCAACTCAATTTTATTTAAAGCGCATGTTCTCATAATTAAATCAATGTGAATAAATTGCCACTAATGTAAATATTAACGACGCGAGGAACACATTTAAAAAAAATACGTTTTCATAATTTTTGAAAAAACAAAAGAATACAGCACTATGGCGTTTATGTCATCTCGTAGAGTTCATTTAGCAAATCCCTGCCAAACGTTTAAAGAAAAATTTGGAGCCGTTTTAAAGAAAATTTTGTTTTTGTTATTTCGTAAAAATGAACATATTTCACGCAATATTGCGCGAAAACAACTAAAAGTTTCAAAAAATGTACGTGACCTTAATGAAAGATCACTCTATGGAGAACAAATTTAATTTGAAAGGAAAAGTCTCTATCTTCAATTCTGGAGATAGAAAGACGAAAAAAATCAAAATTTTGCAATTTTCGAAATTTCAGAGTTAACTGTGAAAATCGGACCTACATTCATAAGTGTATTTTCCTCTATTCTTACAAGAAATTTAAAGAAAATTTTGGAGCCATTTTTGAGTGAAGTTTGAAAATGTTCATGGACTTGATGTAAAGTACCCCAAAATTTTGAAGAAATGATTTTCAAAATCGCGGCACCTCGAGTCGAGCCAGATCGACCGGGGAATATCAATTTTGGAAGAAATCGTACGTATGGTTTAGGTGCTAGTGGTGTTCACAGACGGACGGACAGATGGACGGATGGACGATGGACGTTGTGGGATGGGGGAAAAAACCAACACTTTTTCGGTATTGGGGATCCCAAAATGTGTATTTCCATTGAAATCTCGAAATCGATTTCCGCAGCATTACTTAACTTTCTCTATACTACGCATATTACTTCGTATGCACGTATGTATACGGAAAAGTAAGAATCATCAGAAGAGAAAATATGTGAGATTTAATAAGTGTCACACTCTGATTTCAAATACGTGCTTAGACTTTCTCCAACACGAAGATTTTGAGATACGACGTTTTTCGTATGCTGACTGTGAACTCCCAACGGCAAAGCCGTTCCTTCAGGAACTGCTCTTACTGGGGATGAAATTAGCTTTGTTATGACTAGCGTTCCTCAAACATATAAGATACGGATATACAGTGTGTATGGGCAATTATTAAATAATAATCAAAGAATATCTGATCAATAATATTTTATTAGATTAATATACATCGATTGACCGTTCTGAATTAATCGATTGATCTTATGTAATCGATTGATATTTCATTAAGTAATTGATATTGTATTAAGTAATCCATAAGTTTGTTGAAAGTGAAAAATGAATTTGTAAATTAATTAACCATTTAGTAACTTAATTTATTTTAAGAATAAACTATATCATTATAACGCAAACCATTCTGAATTTTCTGTCTTGTTAAGATTTATTTATTAAACTTTATACTTTTGTCAATTTTAGTTGTTATTTTATGGAAATCGGAAAAAGCATGTTCATCAAATAAAATAACATTAACGATTTTAAATTAAATATAGAATAATGTAATAATGTGTATTTTGCACAAATAAAATGCAACTACTTAATCAAAAAATCCCAATTGTTTTATTTTTTCTAATAAATGACAATATAATTAAAATTATCTTTTACAAAAACGTTTTGATATAATATAAATAATCAAGAAATAGTAACACCAATTATTGGAATCTAACGGTATATTTGGTCCAGGACGATTCTGGGAAAACTGGTAATTCAGTCCCGAATCCCTGTCAAACAAAGTTGTTTTAGTTACACTATTTATAACTTAAGAACGACAGAACCAATTTTAATTATCTCTGTTTTGTTGGATTCGTATCCGTCCCGAATAACAGAATAACTAACAAAATATCGAAAAAATGGCGCTACATGACGCTGAAGAATAAAAAAACTTGATTTTCAAGCAAATGCAACCCGGTACACTCGGTAATCTGTGTAGTTAAATAACTCCTAAACGAAACGTTCTAGGCCAGTGTTGTCAAGGTCGATGCCACGCGCGGGAGTTCGTGGCACGAGTGCCACGACCAAATCGCCCTCCACGCAGTTCATCACCTCGCCACCAGATACAATGCTATTCATATCGTAAAACGGTGTTACTACGTACTACTGGTAATAGTTCCCTTTCCTGACGCTAGTTCCGCGGAGACTTGCATGCTACTAGCGTTAGCATGCTACGGTGCCACGACGCGTGCCACAGCCACCAGTACAAGACCTTGACAACACTGTTCTAGGCCACTAAAAACTAAAATTTTGAGGCCGAAGACTCAAAGAAACGTTCTTCACACCGTAATCTATAGGATGAAATCTTCTTGAATATTCTATTGCATTTTTGCTGGTCCGATGCTTCTCGATATTATTCCACCTGCTCAGAGACGTGCAGAATCAGCAAGTAAATGTGAATGAGATTGACAGAGAAGAGACAGACAGAGAGAGAGAGAGAGATAAACAAACACCCAGACTGAGACAGAGAGATACGATGAGAGAAAGGGAAAGGGAAGGAGAAAGAGTAACTTCTTGAACATTCTATTGCATTTTTGCTGGTCCAGCGCTGTACCCCACCTGCAAAGAGACATGCAGGATCTGCAACTCAATATGAATGGGAGAGAGGGAAAGACGGAGAGAAGAGAGAGGGAGGGAAAGGGAGAAAGAGGGAGAGACGGAGAGAAGAGAGAGAGAGGGACAGAGAGAAAGAGGGAGAGAGGGAGGGAGAGGGAAAAGAGGGAGAGAGGTAAAGGGAGAAAGAGGGAGAGAGGGAAAGGGAGAAAGAGGGAAAGGGAGAGAGGAAGAGACGGAGTGAGAGGATATAACGGGGAGAGAGAGGGGAAGACGGAGAGAGAGAGCGAAAGACCATCATTAATATATGAAAACATACACAGTATCTTTTCATTTTACTAGCTTTACTAGCATGAAATTAATCATATGTCTCTATTATATGTCTCCGTTATATTTTGCAGTTGGAGAGAGATAATCAGACGAGGAATTCCGTTGCTAAAATTCAAAAGTAAAGATGTACTTTCTTATTTTGCTCATCTCGAAAAATTAATATTTGAATTAAAATTACCGAGCTAAAAATCGGAAAAATTAATAAATGTGTACTACATTTATCGATGTAAAAATAATATATTTCAATTTTTCGAATAATCGTACAAAATAATCAATTATGGTACTAATCGTATTTAATCGCCCATTCCTAATATACTGTACAGGTGTCTCTATACCAGACCTGCACAACGCCTGCTCCTGTGGGCATTCTGCACTTGCGAGCCGGTCGTCTGCTCGTGGCAGCGCCGAAAGTGCAAATAGTGGGGATCAGAAAGCTTTGCGGGGAGGGAAGAAGTCTGACGTAGCACGACGCGGCGCGTAGATTGAATGCCTGGGCGTCTAATAATGATCCATGCTTCAAAATTAAATGCCCATTTGCTTAAATGGATTATGTCTAGCATTTCAAGTTACCAGGGTCATAATTCACTGTTTACGTTCTGTGCACTACTGTATATCCACATTTGTATCCACCACTGTATGTATTTTCATTTTCTAATTTTTTTAAAGAAAATAACACGCTCATTGCGACTCTTTAGCAATATTTTAAAGCAGTAGCTTTAAAATATATGCTTATATATAAGAAAAAAAATTGTTTAATTCTATCTAACACAAAATTGCAATTTAATAATTGATTGTTCACCAGCAAAGTTATAATCTCCAAATCATAGAAAAATGAACAAAATCATGAGAGCAAACTCTCACATCAAGATTGACATAAAATAGAATATGTGGCAATTCCAAGAAGGGCAATGTTTAATAGCACATTTGTGACCATTTTCCCCATTATGAAACTGAATAAAAGAGATCAACGAGCAAACTTTTGTGACAATATGTTACGGACAATCATAAGGTAATCATGGGTATTGGTTAAATAGAATGCAAAGGGCTTTATATTTTTATACGATCTCGTACACGACTCTACTCTCTTGTCAGAAATTAGAACAGAAAATAATCATGATTTTTTAAGAACAATATGTTTTTGCTTTGAGAGAACCGTCTTATTCAATTAAACATAGTTAATAAAAAATTGTTTATTGCTGTCATCATCAAACAAAAACAATTCAGTATCAAAATTTTGTGTTTAGCACAACACTAAATTTGTGATTACATCGTAGCAAAGCGAATTACATTATAAGCCCTCCAAGCAATTATAATACTTGGTGTCGAAATCTAATATGTATAATTCGTTGTAGTTTCATATTTCGCCCTGTCATATACCAAGAACAAACATTTGCAATATAATACAAAAGACAATATTACTTGAACTGTATATGACCGTCATGTTCTTGCCGATTGCTCTTTAAATTTACGCGCTATCTTTCGAAATGCGCATTCTGATTGGTGGTCCCCGCTCCTAGATTGGGTCTTATCCCCACCCTTCATCGATTTTCTCATTTGCACTCTCTCAGTTGCACTCTCTCAGTTGCCCGCACGCAGCTCCTGAGGTCAGTGAAAGTGCAAAATGCTGTGCAGGTCTGCTCTATACACTGGAGAGTCGCATGTTGCCATAGGACCTTTCTCGAATCTCATATGGATGTACAATATTAACATAGACCAGTGTTCTTGTTGCTTGCAGAAGAGCGAGTTTCTCTTTGCTCTTTATCAATGTTTTATTATATTACCATCGAAAATGTAAAAAATATCAAAAACTATTTTGCTATGTGTATGGTTCCCTCACAACAAAAAGTTGGATCCGAACATTTTCCCCTTCCCTTCATACAAAGTTTGAATTACTTGTTTTGCAAAGACGATGGGTAAGGCAAACTCTGGAGCATTTCAGGATCTCTCTGAAAAATGTCAAAAAATCAGTGTAGCAAAAATGAAGGAAGGAATCTTCACGGGACCCCAAATCCGAGAGATTCATTAAAAATGATGCCGTCAGCACAAACGATGATTCCAGAAGAACAAGATGATTGAACAAGTTTTATTTGATATTTGATATTTATTTGATATTCATTTGGTCAAAAAGAAAGTAAAAACTGTATATGACGCATGGGGGAGGAGATTATCTGCGCACATTTTCTTGAAGTCCAGAATTTAAAAAAAAAGGTGTGAAATTAGCAACATTATTTGAAAAACTGGACATTTTCATTCCCGAGTTATAGAAAACATAATTGCAAAAGAAAACGTACTCCAGATGTGATTTTTCTGCATTGCTAACAAAATAGTAACTCACCCTCAGCTCTACTCCTACTACTAAAAGCAAAAGGAGGGCTCAAGAAAACGTGCGAATAGTGAAGTTACATTTACGTCCAGAAGCAAAACAAGGGGCCATCTCAGCATTTGCTCAATGGATCAGGGAAACTGCACAAAAACCTGATCGAGATGGGGGTCATTGACCCGGAAGCTGAAGTACATTACATGTTAGGCGGCGTATTAAGTTTTTTTTAATTATACAATACAAATATAAAGTAATTAATTATATATCATTGTTAAACTAAACATTATTTTTCTTTTTGACGATCGGTAGAGTCTCTATTTGTATAGAAACAGTTAGGCAACAGAAATATTTTATTTTTAACTTAAATGTGTTTAATGGTTTTAATTGTTTAATGTAATATGGCAATGCGTTGTAAGTAACGTACTTGTATTGTATGTGGATTTTTTGAACTCGTACTGAGCTGTTGATACTGGCACTTGATGAACGTGATTTCTATGACGTGTATTGTAATTATAAATATCAATATTGCATGAAAACATGTTTCCGCCGTTAAGTAAGTCAGTTTTGACAAATATTGCAGATTCGTAAATAAATAGACAAAGCAATGGTAAGATTCCAAGATCAATGAAAAGAGGCTTGCAGAGATACCGTGGAAGGTATTTTTTCATTATTCGAATAATTTTCTTTTGCAATCTAAAGGTCTGAGTACTACAGGATGAGCTTCCCCAGAATGTTATACGGGAAATTGCAAAATAAACGCAACGAGCTGCATGAAGGCTGACAGAATTCGAAAGAATCCTGAATGTGGTGAACTTAATGGTGAAACTTAATGGTGAAATGGTGAAAACCATGGTGAACTTAATTTAGTGTTTAATTCTGTTATATATACATTCCGTTTGAGGTTTGACTGAATTGAGGGAACAGAAATTTTGTTACCCCAACATCAGGTCATTGCATATTGTTCATTTTCAATGGAACATGCGATTGCCGATTTGAAATGCAAAAATGCATTGAAACAGTTTTTCTTTCGTTAACAATGAATTTGTTATTACGAAACCAATTTGAAACTTCTGAAATTGTACTATTTATTGCTTCTTTTTGCAAAGAACGTTCGTGTCATCAGCAAACAGAACCGTTCTTTCATTTTTAATTGACGCGGGCATATCGTTTACGTATAACAGAAAGAGGATAGCACCTAAGATCGAACCTTGCGGGACCACGCTCAATTGGCAAAGGATTGGAAACAAGTATGTACTGTCCTTTCGCGCCAGTGTGGTATTTTTACTCGTTGAGCCCGATGTTTAAGGTACTTGATTATCCAATCTAGGGCAATACCACGAATTCCATATGAAGATAATTTTGAGAGCAAGATGTTATGGTCAATAACGTCAAATGTTTTCGAAAGATCTAAGAATATTCCAATGGGTGCTTCATTTTGGTCTATTGATGAAGCAATATCTTTGAGAAAAGAAAAAAATGTCCGTTTCCGTAGATTTTGATTTTCTAGAATCATGTTGCGAATCTGAAACGCTTCGTTTTTCCTGAGAAAAGTTTCCATTCGTGAGTAAAGAAATCTCTCTAATATTTTTGAGAAAACTGACAAAAGAGAAATTGGACGGTAATTTTGAATTTCATTTTTGTCCCCTTTGTTAAAAAGTGGCTTAATTTTTGCTGTTTTGAAAATATCTGGAAATATTCCTGTACATAAAGAAGCGTTGAAAATGTGAGTTAACGGATGTATAAAGGCAGGTGCACCGCTCCGGAAATTCATCTAAACCAGATAAATATATATTTTTTAGTTTACTGACTATCTGAGGATTTCGTTGGGAGAAGTTTCGGAAATAAATATCGTATCGGAATTTTTTGGGAAGCGTAAGATGTTGAATTTTGTGGTTTTAGTCCCTTAGTGAGATCACACCCAATTCTAGAAATTTGTTCGTTAAAGAGATTGACAACATTTCCCGGATTACTCGTTTCTCATTCATTATCCTTTAAAATAACGTTCTCTACAATTATCGAGATTATGTGGTTGTATTTTACTTTCCCGTATACGTACGAAATAGAAGCCCAACCCATGCTCACAAAGGAGCGAAGCAACCCCCCCCCCGATTCCGTACCCCCCAGCCACAACAAACAACAACCCAATACGAGTCATGGCTTGGACGGAAGAGAAGCTTAACCAGCGGGACGCGTATGCAGAAAACTTCAGTAGAAATCCGTTCGCTGGGCAACAGACTCCTGCTGCCCAGCCCCTGCGTGCCACACCGTCCACACGCAGATGGGTGTCAGCAAAGCATCCTCACCCTGCAAAGCCGAAGCACGCCCTCCGCCCCCCCGTCACCACTGAGGCAGTCCGGGACTTCTACCCCCATACCGGTGCCGAGAATAGAAACAGAAGCAGCAAGCAGCGGTAATAGGGCGCATTACAACCCACAGATACAGATCCCACAAACAGCCAAAGTGAAGACGAAACCAATGCCCCAGTACAGCTAAACGCTAAAACAGAGCTTTACCTGGTACAACCCTACATAAGAAGGAAAACGATAGTTATTAGTCTGCCAGTTCCGAAAGGAATCAGATGTCCGATATGCCCGGAACATTACGAGCCAATATCGAGAGACACAAAGGCACAGGAACGAGCTGCACAACTAAGTAGACATGTGCGGACTACGCATGAGCACCTACCACAGGAATTTAAATGTCTCGGCTGCGGAACTTGGGCACACGCCGTACACCATGTAAATACATGTAAATTCCTACAGCCAGCGCAAACACACATCAAGGGGCCCATATTTAACCCACGGTCGGCTAGAGACAGTGCGGCTATAGACGGTAAACTTGCTCAGCCGTACTTATTATATCAAGGAGGACAGATGGTGGGGATACCAATGCCACTACAGTCTTCGATAATTTGCCCCATATATGACCTAGTAGTCACTAGCGCTGTGCACTTGCAATCCCGAAAGTCGCACACCATTTATCACATGCGTACAAAGCATGGCATAAGAAGAGTCTGTTTCTTCTGCATTGGTTGTGCGTCATTCACGCAGGAAGGAGAAAAATGGGACGGCCATCACCTACAATGTGGCGAGGCTGCACACGCACAAGCCCCGCAACTGCCAGCTTATGCACTCCCCGCACAATGCGGAGCAGTGGGATGCGGAAAATATTTCCCAAATATCAAACACGTTAGCCTCCACAGGCGCCTCCATCTCCCTCGCAAGCAGCAACGTCCAATGGAGAACCCGCATAGGCATAGACCCGACACCTTTGTATCACAGAGAAGACGTTTCCTCGCGGCCGCGGACCTTTTCCTTCCGCTCCCCAGTGACGTTGCTTTAGAGCCAGCTACGGGACACCTTAACACAATAAACGATTCGGACGTCCACGCAAGAGGGCACGACTGCGGAGAAAACACCCCGTCCAGTCCACACCCTCCCACAGGCAAGAAGAATAAACACAAGGAAGACGCCCCCCCCCCCCTGACCGAGCCGAACAAATGCTACCCTCCTTGGTGACAAACCGCCTAACTGGTAGCTAAGGCAACAAGAAACATAAAAAGAAGAACCGAATGCGACGAGAACGAAGGCAACGCGCAGTGAGGGCCGCGGCATCAGGAACTGAAGAAGAGTACGACCGGGACCAACAACGTGCGCCTGCATCTAGAAGAGAAGGCGTGCCAAAAGCAGACAGCCGCAGTGAACATGTTCCGCCCAGACCCCAAGCAGGTGGCAACCAGCCTAGTAACGCACCGCGTGAGGCCAGCAACAACTACCCACCACCCTCCTCTCCCTCAACATTGCCCCTCCACCCGAAATATCACAGCATAGGGGAGCACCAAGCCGGAGCCTCCCACTCCCGCAACCCCGCCTACCCACCCCACCCCGCCAATCACCAGACATCTCCCCCTCCCCCCACCTTCCTGAACAGCCGCAAGCGCCACCGCCGCCACCACAGCGTCAGCAACACCGCGGCGCGCCGCGGCGCTAAGAGGCCGCACGAGTGTTTGTCAACTGCCCCGCACTAATAGGCACGAGACCGCTGACGAAACACCTTCTCTCCCGCGGGTAATCAACAAAAACCATAATAATTATATGCCCCATCAGCCGAACCAAGCTGAATGAATTTTTCACGGCTATACATAGTCAACTACATGAAGGAGAATACAGTAATAAATTCCAAACAGTCACTGAGCGGTATGAATTAACCACTACCGAGTTTACCCAAGAAGAAGTGGCTACGAGACTTGCCCAGTGCCAATACCGCCCCAGGGGGGGGACCGAATTTCCTACGGGAATCTCAAATAGATAGATCCAGATGCCAAGTTACTTACCCCACTGCTCAATGTAATTAGAAAGTCAGGCAAAGTACCCAGTGAATGAAAACAATCACGCACAATCCTAATCCACAAAGGCGGAAATGAAAACGATCCCTCTAACTGGCGCCCCATTGCTCTCACGGCAACAATCTACAAACTTTATACCGGATTATGGACTGCCCGTCTCACGCGATGGATAGAGACAAATTATGCCCTTGCGAAGACACAAAAAGGCTTCCGCCCCTTTGATGGTGTGCTGGAGCAGAACTACATGCTCAGCAGGGAGCTCCTACGCGCCACAACTGGGCGGACCAGCCTAAGCCTGGCACTCTTAGACATTGCAAACGCCTTCGGCTCTGTCCCGCATGGAGCAATTGGAGCCGCTCTGGAGAGAGTAGGGGTCGGTGGTTCCTTCACGGAAATAGTAACTGAACTATACGATGGCACCACCACCCGAATAATGACATCAGAGGGACTATTAGACCCTATACCGATTAGGTGCGGCATCAGACAGGGGTGCCCACTAAGTGGGCCCCTTTTTAACCTCGTTATAGATCCCGTACTACAAAAACTAGAAGAACAAGCAGTTGACACTGCCCCCCAGTTCTAGCTTATGCGGAACCTGGAGGACCTGGCTGTCATGGCTAGATGCCCTGAGGATTTCCAAATAAGACTAGATCTCACTAACTACACACTTAAGACATTAGGACTCAGGCTAAAGCCTCAAAAATGTCGCACACTGCGCATAAAAAGGAGGCGTGAACTTGAAGCTACATTAAAACTTGAAGACACCCCCATACCCCACATGACCGAGGGGGAAGCCGTTAAATACCTTGGAAAGCCAGTAGGATTTAATCTAGTAGAGTCCTGGGAGGTGTTGAACGAGCAGGTCCGATTATTAGATAATATAGCATCATCTCAGCTCCGGGACCATCAAGAAAGTCGATGCGCTGGTACAGTTTGTGCAGCCAGCCACCATCTTTCCCCTCAGGCTAGGCCGCTATACAATTTCAATGCTCCGGCAATACGACAAGACTGTCCGGAGTAGGGCTAGGCAGTTCTTGTCCCTCAGCTACGGCTCCTCCACCGCCTTCCTATATGCCGGCAGGGAGAACGGTGGAGTCGGATTATTAGAAGCGTCCACTGAAGCGGACGTGTGGTCAGTTGACAGCGCATTTAAGTTGCTAACCAGCCCCGACCCGATGGTACGAACGTCAGCGATGACAGACCTTCAGATGGAGGCCGCATACTGTCAGCATGTGGGTGCGGAAGACGCTGACATAATTACGTACCTCTCGGGGGCTCCGAACGACCGCAGTGCGACTGGTAGATCGACCTTCACCCGAGCCCGCCAAGGCTCGTGAGGGCTCGGGCTGTTATGACGCCCACCCAGGACTGAGGAGGACGGAGGTCTCCCATACAGCGAGCTGCCGCGAGAATTCGCCATCCGCAAACCGTCGCGCCGCGCCACTGTGGAGCGGCGCGGTGACGCGCTGAATGCGGGGGCGGATGAGGAGGAGGAGGACGACGGAGAGCTACAAATCGACGGCGCAGAACAAGAGGAATGGTTCGCCGACATCCGGATTCCGTGGGACTTCCTCACGGGCCCTTCCATTGACCCGTCTCCCCCTGACGCCCTGGACCCTGCTATGCACGGGGAGCCTCCCACACTGTTTTTTCCAGCCGGGAGCATCGCCCCAAACCAGGCATGCGTCGGTGACCCGATGCTACCTGCGGCGACGCCCCGGAGAGAACGCGCACGGTGGACCTACCTGACGCAAACGGCTGCAGCGGCCCGAGCCGAGGCGTAGACGTCCCGGAGCAGGAGCGTCTGTCGCAAGCAGCCGATGGCACCGCTCCGGGCCGGAGCGTGAACGCTGAGGTGGCCGTGCCCATCACAGCTGAGGGCACTGACCCAAACGGCACGGCAGGCGCCAAAGCACCGCCCGCTCATGACCGAATTCAGCCCGAGACGGACGAGGGTGGAGTCATCCCCCTCCCCACCTTGACGGCAGCCCCAGCAGAAGTAATACGTGATGGAAGTACAGAGGAGTTAGAACAGTTTCTCGCAACAGTCACTGATAACAACCGTGAGGAAGAAGAAGACGCCCCCTCCCGGGTCAATCTAAAGTCGCGCCATCTATTAGTTAAACTAATACGTTCGTTGATCCATAAAGCACATGCGAAAAGGTGGCGGGAGCAGGAGCTGCAGGGCATCTGTGTCTCGGCAACCATGGGCGCAGGCCGTGAGTCCACTTATTACCTCCGCTCGGGCGAAACTATGAAGCCGCCCGTATACAAATTCATACACGCCGCGCGCCTCAACAGCTCAAAGAAATTAAATTTCCAACCTCAGAATGAGAAAGTAAACAGAATATGCCGTCGCGTCTGCAAGCAGAAAAACAATCCAGAAATACCTGCTGCAGAGACGATCGGACATGTCATTTCCGAATGCCTGACACACAGTGCTGTCGCGTGGCCGCAGGCGGCTGGCGCCCGCGTAAGCATAATGACGTAGCTCCGCCGCGGAAAGAGCGTCTCAGCAGAAAAGGCCTATATAACGGCTTAACCTCCGCTTAGCGGGGGGACGAATGCTACTCGTGAGCTCGTCACCCGTGAGCACGGACCTTCCACTCCCCGTCGGTTCAGATCGGCCCAAACTGGCCCTGCCGATTTCCCTTCACCCTTAGTCGGTTCAGATTGGCCCAAACTAGCCCTGCCGACCTCCTTTCACCGCTCCGTCGATTCAGATCGGCCCTAACTGGCCCTGCCGACACTCCTCAATCCCGCTAGTCCAGACAGACCCTCCGGGGTCCTGCTAGCAGCTTCCCGACCTTGTCCCTGATCGCCGTGCACTTCGAGTGGCGCCATTGCCGCTGCAAAGTCGCTCTTCCGGAGAACCGTCCTTGCCGAGGCTGGGCTACGTCAGGTACCTATGTAAGTTACACCTCTCCAATAAACTGCTGTTTGCCATGACTGGGGTCATCCCTGTTCTTATTTCTCCCTCTCATCCGCCTTAGGCCTTTAATAGAATAGGGAATGGCTCAGAGGACACCTTCTGCCTTCCGTCCTTCCACTCCCCTGCACGTGGTGCCAGACCCCTTCTCCCACGACAGTGCCTTCCTGCAGCTGCGGCAGAACCGCGTGATAATGCCCCTTAAAAACGCGGCCGTAGCGAACGGATGGTCTGTGCTGTATGAAGACCAGGCTGTAGGAGGCCGGCGACGCGTAGACCTGATAATGGTGCGGGGCCATCAAGCTGTCTGTATCGACGCCGCCGTGAAGACAGCAACCATTGGGAAGCTCGAAGAGAAATACGTAGAAAAGGCCGCCAAGTATCAGGAAGAAGTACGCCCCGTACTATTAGCCAGAAACTTCAGCGAGGTCGAGTTCCTGCCACTTGTAGTAGGAGCCCTGGGTGAGTGGTGCCCAAGTAGCATTACTAAAGACCAGCGCGATCAAAAACACTAGAGAGCGCATTATCGCCGAAGCGATCAATGGTAGTGCCGCCTGCTATTACAAGCACACCGCCCAAGTAGTCCTGGTCGAGTACCGCCGTGTGTAAATAAATAAAGCGGTGCCCGGCGGGGGCCGCCGCGGCCGATGCCCGATCGTCTGGCGGAGGCCAATCCGCACCTGAAGACTCCCGCGCCACCACCTGGAGCCCCTCGATGCCCCTACACACTGTCAAAGAAGATAGTGCAGTGATGGAACAGTTAAAATGTATACAGTGTAAATAGTAGTCAGTGCCCAACAAGGACGTGAGTCTTTGGCGCCTGTGCTTCGTGTTAGGCCATTTCAGGATAAGAGAATTTCGCTAAGATAGAAGCTATAAGGACGCGGCAGAGTCGCCTATAAAGTAATTTTAGTTAGATGTAATTTGTTGAAGTAATGATAGTGTAAATAATACAAAAGAGGTGTGTCAGTGACACAAGAGAGGAAAATCCTCAAACTATTATAAATAACGCAAGAAGGTCTAAACAATCTTGAACTCTCCAACCGTCCAACATATACATACTATGTAGTGCCAAACTACCACCATCTATAAAAATTGTTCTGTCGACAATAAACACTACTTTGATACGCAGTAATAACGTTGTATAAAGTTATGTAATGCTGCGGAAAATCAATTTCGAAATTTCAACGGAAATGCACGTTTTGGGGTCCCCTGATACCTAAAAAGTGGGTCTTTTCAAAACGTCCGTCCGTCCGGCTGTCCGACTGTCCGTATGTCCGTCTGTCTGTCTGACCATCTGTAAATAACACTAGCGCGTAAACCATACGTGCGATTTCTTCCAAAATGGATATTCCCCGGTTGTTCTGCGTCCACTCGTGGCGCCTCGATTTTGAAAACTTTCTTCAAAATATGAGGGTGCTTTACATGAAGTCCCCCGGACATTTTCAAAATTTTCTCAAAAACGGCTCCAATTTTTTTCTTTAAATTTCTTGTAAAAATAGAAGAAAATACAATTATAAATGTAGGTCCGGTTTTCACAGTTAACTCTGAATTTTCGAAAATTGCCAAAGTTTGAAATTTTTTCGGCGTCTTACTAGAACTACAAAATTGAAGATAGAGATTTTTCCTTCAAATAAAATTTGTTGTCCAAAGTGAGTTCTTTCATTAAAGTCGTGTACATTTTTTGAAAATTTTACTAGATTTTGCGCAATGTTGCACGTTATATTTGAAATTTTAAAAAATTACAAAAAGCAGATTTTCTCAAAAAACGGCTCCAAATTTTTTCTTTAAACTTTTGGTAAAGATAATGCTAAATGTGCTCTATGAGGTGACATTAACATCATACTCCTCTATTCTTTTGTTTTTTCAAAAATTGTAAATATTTAGTTTTTTGACTTGTCTCTCACGTTGTTAATATGTACATTAGCGGCGATTTGTTCACATTATTATATTAATGAGTACATGTGCTTTAAATAATGTCAAATAAATTTTCTCGAAAATTGAATAGTTTTCTGTGAAAACTAGCTCAAAATTGCGCATTTTCAGAAACGCTCGAACGCCATTTTCTCAAAAATGGTTTCAAATTTTTTCTTCAATGTTTTCGAACGGATAGTGCTAATTGCACTCTTTAATATGGCGTAAAGTTAATTTGGGGGTATATTTTCGTTTTTCAAAAATTACAAAAATGTAATTTTTTTAAAGTTCTCTCATACGGTTTGTAAACACTAGCAATTTGTAATCACTATTGAATTTGTGAGTGTAAGTGCTTCAAATGATTTCAAATGAAGTTTTTCGAAAACTCAAAACTTTTCTGTAAAAAAGATTTTCAAATTTCGCATTTACAGTAGCGCTTAAACGAAATTTTCTTGAAACAGCTCCAAATTTGTCAACGAAAATTGCCATTTAGGGCAAGGTTTAATTGTTTTTTATATTCTTAAAATAATAGTTTTTTTCCTACTGTTGGAAAACATCGAAAATATCGAATAAGAAAAAATGTATTTTGGGCGGCGATTCATGGCAGCTGTGAAGTGTATTGGCAAGTCCGAAATGCTAGCCGAGACCAAATGAAACAGAAAACTAATACGGGAAAGTCTGTGCCATTCTGTAGCACCACTAGTTTACGATATCCCACATTGTTTTTGTTTTGTTACTAGCGTTCAAAATATCCGGACTATTTTTTATTATTTTTGCCTGAACCATTACTTTTCTTAAAATTCTTTTGTATTCTCGGAAGTATACATGGAAACCGGATGATACGTTACGATGTTTAGAAATAAAGTAAAGCGTACGTTTGTTTTTACACGATGTTCTAATTCTAATGTTGCGAGATCCAAGTATTACTTTTGTTTGAAATGTTTGATTTTCTCTTTTTAAGAGGAAAGCACGCGTTAAAATGAATTGAAAGCTTTGAGAAAAATAGATTATATTTTTCATTTGTGTCAACAGCGTTATAAATTCCGTCTCATGATTTCTTCACCAAGTAGTTCGTAAATAATTTTATGTTAACTTTAGTGAATGCTCTGCACATGCGTTTTCAGTGAATGTGTGAACATTTGCTGGGAGAAATAAATCTTCAGATTCGGTTTATGAAATCAAGAGATTTTTGGGTACATTTCAAAATCTGGGCTGTGGAATGTTACTTAAGTTATACTTTCTGTACCCTCTTTACTAACACAATTCATAAGGAATATGACCGATTTTTAGTATAATGAATCGATTCCCTATTGTAGAAAAATGATAGGTGATGACACAAATCTAAATGCAAAATCGTAATGTGTTAAAACTGGTTTAGAAATATTATTATATTTCTGATGATTACAAGTTTCATTTTGTAGACCTGTGTAATCAAGTGTACTTTTGCAATGTTCATTTTCTTTAATTTTCGAAAATACAGAGTGTTTGCCGAAAATGGGACCAGGGCTACTATTACCGTCTTGGGACAGGGCAACTATCACCGTCACCCGGAAAAAAAAACTTGGAGCCATTTTTGAGAAAATTGTTGTTTGAGATTTGTCTATGTCTCACAAAATTAGGCAAAACTACTCATATTTGTCAAAAATTGTACATGAACTTATTTTGAATACCTGTCTTTGAAGAACAGATTTTATAAAGAAATAAAATTTCTGTCTTCAAAATTGGAGTGGTAGGAAGACACCGAAAAAAAAATTAATTTTCGCGATTGTTAGAAATTCAGACATTTCGACGAAAATTATACCTGTCCCATTTTTAAGCGCCCTTTACACTATCCGAGAACAATGTTTAATTAAAACTAGTGATGCTACAACAGCATATACTTTCCCGTATTATTGGAAACAGCTACGAATTATTGAAATATTGCACTTTCTGCCCTACTAGCATCTTAACTAGTATTTGAAAACGTCCAATTCAACCAAGAAGCGAACAACTCACTGTTTCCATCGCTATGTTACCAAAACTACGTGAATTCTACAATTGCATAAAAATATAAACATAAGTTTTGCAAACTTGTATTGGAAAAACAAGCCTGATACCATACAGCTACACAACACAATGACGCGTAATTTACAGAAATTCGCGACAGCAGAGCGGAAGTTTTGGCATTGGGCACCCAGGGTTAATTTTCAAATTACACAGTTTAGGTACTCCGTTATATCTCTCACGCATGATTGAAAGTTTTCTTAAAAAGGGAACGTTTTCTTTACGTCTCCCTGGAGCTCTCTCCGCACATTTCGCCATTAAAGCAGGAGTACCCCAAGGCTCCACCCTCTCTCCCACTTTATTTAACGTTTACACATCAGATATACCAATCACTGAAAATACTGCAATATCACTATTTGCTGATGACACAGTACTTTATTCCTCTAACAGCAAATCTCAAATCTGCCGTGAAAGACCTCCAACATCACCGCACTTTATTCTCCAGCTGGGCCAAAAAACGGCACATTCAAATAACTCCAACTAAAAGCCAGACAAAAATATTCACCCTCCGTAGACCAGACGTCCCCCCAAATCTCACATACCAAAATCAAAACATCACCTGGCTTCCTCACAATAAAACTGTCAAATATCTTGGAGTTCTGTTCGACAAAAGAATTACATGGCGGCAAAATATTACTCACCGAATAATCTAGCGACTAGTAGAGTCCACCAATTATATCCAATTCTCAAAAAATCATCCCCCCTACAATTACATGTGACTACTCACCTCTATAAAGCAATGATACGACCCACACTTTCCTATGCTTCCCAGTCTGCGCTGCCGCTGCCAAAACAAACATCCACAAAATTAAAATGTATCAAAATAGATTCCTACGGACCATCACTAAAGCTCCCTGGTACATTCCAAATTCGCTGTTACATATTGAACTTGGCATTACACCCATCCCCGTCCACTTCTCCCTCATAGCCGCAAAATTCTATCCCAAAATATTAAAGATCCCTTCCGCCATTCACTTTCATTTAGGTAAGCAAAATCCTCATCGCAAAGGATTAAAAAGAAAACTACCAAGAGAATTTTTCGAACCCCCATAGACTAGAACTGATGAGCCTTTTCTCATGATAAATCATTGAAGCACGATATTGTATAATATATAAAACTTTAATATTACCTATGTACATATCCATTACTAATATATTTATCTTATGCGGCTGCAGAGGGCCAATGGCCAAGCTAGAATAAATTTAAAAAAACGGTATTCAATTGTTGCATTCTATGCATTGTCGATACTATCTTAATGAGCTAGCAATTTTTATTTCAAATATTTGAAAATAAATAACTTCTTTAAAGATGAATGTGTAAATGTGTAACAAATGGTCGAATGTAAAAACGAACAAAGAAATAATGTACAAAATTGTAAATTCTAATTTACGACGCATCCAGCTGTCTGAAGCGCAGTAAATTTGCAGCGGACTATTATTTTTGTCACGATAATATAGAATAACTTGTATTTTCAAAAAATTAACCATGACCTTATTTGAAGATGTATTTTTGATAAATATTAGAATTAATTAGAAACGTTGAGAAAACCAGCTACCATCTAAGTCGTCCAAAGTACGTTTTTTTGACATTTTCTCAATTTTTCGATTTTCTAATAATAGAACGGAAATATTAATTTTAGAATATTAAAGAACACAAAAACTTCGTCCTAAAGGGCAATTTTCTTTTAAAAAATCTGTAGCTATGTTTAAGAAAATGGCGTTTAAACGCCACTAAAAATGCAAAATTCGAAGCTCTTTTTCACAGAACTTTTTGATTTTTCAAAAAACTACATTTAAAGTCATTTGAAGCACTTACATTCACAAATATAATAATGTTTACAAACTGCTGGTAATGTTCATATTAACGATTTGAGAGACCATTAAAAAATTACATTTGTGTGATTTTTGAAAAAACAAAAAATACCCAAAAATGAACTTTACGTCATATTAAAGAGTGCAATTAGCAATGACCGTTCCAAAAGTTTGAAGAAAAAAAATGGTGCCCTTTATGAGAAAACGGCGTTTGAGCGTTTCTGAAAATGAGGAATTTTGAGCTACTTTTCACAGAAAACGGTTGAGTTTACGAGAAACTTTACTTGACATTATGTAAAGCACACGTTCCCATTAAGATAATAATGACAACAATCGATCTTATCGAACAAATCGAACTTATTTTGAATACCTGTCTTTGAAGAACAGATTTTATAAAGAAATAAAATTTCTGTCTTCAAAATTGGAGTGGTAGGAAGACACCGAAAAAAAAATTAATTTTCGCGATTGTTAGAAATTCAGACATTTCGACGAAAATTATACCTGTCCCATTTTTAAGCGCCCTTTACACTATCCGAGAACAATGTTTAATTAAAACTAGTGATGCTACAACAGCATATACTTTCCCGTATTATTGGAAACAGCTACGAATTATTGAAATATTGCACTTTCTGCCCTACTAGCATCTTAACTAGTATTTGAAAACGTCCAATTCAACCAAGAAGCGAACAACTCACTGTTTCCATCGCTATGTTACCAAAACTACGTGAATTCTACAATTGCATAAAAATATAAAACATAAGTTTTGCAAACTTGTATTGGAAAAAACAAGCCTGATACCATACAGCTACACAACACAATGACGCGTAATTTACAGAAATTCGCGACAGCAGAGCGGAAGTTTTGGCATTGGGCACCCAGGTTAATTTTCAAATTACACAGTTTAGGTACTCCGTTATATCTCTCACGCATGATTGAAAGTTTTCTTAAAAAGGGAACGTTTTCTTTACGTCTCCCTGGAGCTCTCTCCGCACATTTCGCCATTAAAGCAGGAGTACCCCAAGGCTCCACCCTCTCTCCCACTTTATTTAACGTTTACACATCAGATATACCAATCACTGAAAATACTGCAATATCACTATTTGCTGATGACACAGTACTTTATTCCTCTACAGCAAATCTCAAATCTGCCGTGAAAGACCTCCAACATCACCGCACTTTATTCTCCAGCTGGGCCAAAAAACGGCACATTCAAATAACTCCAACTAAAAGCCAGACAAAAATATTCACCCTCCGTAGACCAGACGTCCCCCAAATCTCACATACCAAAATCAAAACATCACCTGGCTTCCTCACAATAAAACTGTCAAATATCTTGGAGTTCTGTTCGACAAAAGAATTACATGGCGGCAAAATATTACTCACCGAATAATCTAGCGACTAGTAGAGTCCACCAATTATATCCAATTCTCAAAAAATCATCCCCCCTACAATTACATGTGACTACTCACCTCTATAAAGCAATGATACGACCCACACTTTCCTATGCTTCCCCAGTCTGCGCTGCCGCTGCCAAAACAAACATCCACAAAATTAAAATGTATCAAAATAGATTCCTACGGACCATCACTAAAGCTCCCTGGTACATTCCAAATTCGCTGTTACATATTGAACTTGGCATTACACCCATCCCCGTCCACTTCTCCCTCATAGCCGCAAAATTCTATCCCAAAATATTAAAGATCCCTTCCGCCATTCACTTTCATTTAGGTAAGCAAAATCCTCATCGCAAAGGATTAAAAGAAAACTACCAAGAGAATTTTTCGAACCCCCATAGACTAGAACTGATGAGCCTTTTCTCATGATAAATCATTGAAGCACGATATTGTATAATATATAAAACTTTAATATTACCTATGTACATATCCATTACTAATATATTTATCTTATGCGGCTGCAGAGGGCCAATGGCCAAGCTAGAATAAATTTAAAAAAACGGTATTCAATTGTTGCATTCTATGCATTGTCGATACTATCTTAATGAGCTAGCAATTTTTATTTCAAATATTTGAAAAATAAATAACTTCTTTAAAGATGAATGTGTAAATGTGTAACAAATGGTCGAATGTAAAAACGAACAAAGAAATAATGTACAAAATTGTAAATTCTAATTTACGACGCATCCAGCTGTCTGAAGCGCAGTAAATTTGCAGCGGACTATTATTTTTGTCACGATAATATAGAATAACTTGTATTTTCAAAAAATTAACCATGACCTTATTTGAAGATGTATTTTTGATAAATATTAGAATTAATTAGAAACGTTGAGAAAACCAGCTACCATCTAAGTCGTCCAAAGTACGTTTTTTTGACATTTTCTCAATTTTTCGATTTTCTAATAATAGAACGGAATATTAATTTTAGAATATTAAAGAACACAAAAACTTCGTCCTAAAGGGCAATTTTCTTTTAAAAAATCTGTAGCTATGTTTAAGAAAATGGCGTTTAAAACGCCACTAAAAATGCAAAATTTCGAAGCTCTTTTTCACAGAACTTTTTTGATTTTTCAAAAAACTACATTAAAGTCATTTGAAGCACTTACATTCACAAATATAATAATGTTTACAAACTGCTGGTAATGTTCATATTAACGATTTGAGAGACCATTAAAAAATTACATTGTGTGATTTTGAAAAAACAAAAAATACCCAAAAATGAACTTACGTCATATTAAAGAGTGCAATTAGCAATGACCGTTCCAAAAGTTTGAAGAAAAAAAATGGTGCCCTTTATGAGAAAACGGCGTTTGAGCGTTTCTGAAAATGAGGAATTTTGAGCTACTTTTCACAGAAAAACGGTTGAGTTTACGAGAAACCTTTACTTGACATTATGTAAAGCACACGTTCCCATTAAGATAATAATGACAACAAATCGCCGTTAATGTAAATATTAACCACGTGAGAGGCAAGTAAAAAAATACATTTTTTTCAATCTTTGAAAAAAACAAAAGAATAGAGCAATATGGCGTTTATGTCATCTAATAGAGTACATTTGTCACTATCCCTACCAAAAGTTTCAAGAAAAATTTGGAGCCATTTTTGAAAAAAAAAACTTTTTTTGAATTTTTCTAAATTGTACATATTGCACGCAATATTGCGCGAAAACTACTAAATAAAAAAAAAATGTACATGACCTTAAAGAAAGAACTCACTATGGAGAACAAATTTTAATTGAAGGAAAAATCTCTATCTGCAATTTTGTAGAGCGGCCGAATAAAATAGACGCCGAATAAAATTCAAACTTTTGCAATTTTCGAAGTCAGAGTTAACCATGAAATTAGGATCTATGCCACCTTAAGAAGTGTATTTTACTCTATTCTTACAAGTTTAAAGAAAAAATTTCGAAAATGTCTGGGGGGCTTCATGTAAAGTAGCCTCCAAAATTAAAATATCGGTTTGAAATTCAAGGAGCCTCGAGATCAGCCATATCTATGGAAGAGTATCAATTTTGGAGAAAATCGGCTGAGCGGTTTAGTCTTTAGCGTTGTTCATGGACGGACAGACGTTTTGTTTCAATTGTTTTTTCCGTATCAAGGACACACAAAACAGGGATTCTGGCTGCACCACGGAGATTTTTTAGGAGATTTTTTTCTTAATTTAGCAACTGCATTTATCCATATTTTCATTATCAGGGCCCTGTAATAAGAGTTTTTCTGCCGAAATCCGCCGTTTTTTCGCGCAGCATTACATAACTTTCCCTATACTATACGTAAGTATAGGATACGGGAAAGTAAAATCGGAGCTATTTTTGAGAAAATTAAGAAAATATTGTCGAGGCTTCATGTAAAGTAGCCGAAAATCAAAATATCCTATTCAAACTCGCAGAGCCCCGACTTCGTTCAGATTGAGAGGGGGAATATGAATATTTTTGAGAAAATCGTTTGACTTGTTTAGGCACCAGCGTTGACCACAGATGGACAGGCAGTCGGAGGGACGAATCAAGTGAATGAAAGAAAACAACAAAATGTGGATTCTGAGTACACAACGTGTTAGTGGAAGAAATTTACTACACACAAACACATTTATTCAGGTTTTTGTTTCCGGGGAACAGAAGCTACAAACGGGGCGGACGTGACCCAGTTCGATAGCAGACAGTAGCAGAATGGAAAGTCTAAAAAGAACACTGTTAAGGCTAAATGTACCGAAAAAAACTTGTAGGAAAATTCAATAGATCGCAGCACCATCAGCAGGAATTTACTTTACCGATAACGTCTGAACAAATGGTCCGATTTTCGATCTGTAAACGGCATTTGACTCCTGTTTATAATAGAATTTACGCTACGAAGCCCGTTTTCAAAAAAAACTAGCAGAAACTCGATTTTTAAAATTTTTCTCGTACTTCCGGGAACAATTTAAAAAATGTGGGCTTATAGCGCGATGGCGACACGCTTCCAGAATCCAACGCCGTGTCAAACATGCAAATCGGATAAATAGGAGCGACGGTAAATGAAATTTCGAAAAACACCTCACCCCACTCCCCCTTCCCCTTCCACGCCGCCGGGACATTGTTGGCCGGCGGCGCGGTCAAGCCGGCACGGGCGAGCCGGGCGGCGGCCGCCGCGGCGCGGCGACGGGCAAGGAGGCTGAACTTTCGGGGGGAAAAAAGCCAGACACCCCGTCACTTCGTTGATGCTTCCGTCACTTCGCATCTCAAGATATTTTTTCCCCACATATCAAACTAGCGATGCTGTAATAAGGGTAAACGGTCTCATATCATCTTTAATAGTAGTATAAAACTATTACCTTATTCACATATTCCATCTTCCTTCGAATACCATCATAAGAATGTCTGAGGTATCACTCAAAACACCGATCCCGCTTTGGTGCTGATTTCAAAAAGAAAAAATCGAACTAATTGCGTAAATATCACCCATATTCCATCTCCTCACATCGTATTTTAGATATATTGTACTTCTAACATCTTCCATTACCATTTCACTACCGGAAAAAACAAGCGGAGATAACGCAAGAGCTCTTTTATCCTACGATTCGATTTATCATTTCAAAACGGCGTTTGTCACCTTGATAGAATTCACCTGGTTAATCCTTTTTCCAGTAAAATAACCGAATCGAATTTTTAAAACGTTTTCGTACTTTAGGACAAATTGCACATACTTTCTCATAGTAATCTAATATCTTTGGTCTGGGCCAGTTTTACCATCTTTCCCCATCTTCTGACATCTTGCTGACATCTATCGCCGCCCAAAATACATTTTTGAACTTTTCTCATTTTTCAGCTTCTTAATGGTAGATACGAAATATTACTTTTAGGATATTAAAGAAGAGTAAAACTTCGTCCTATATAGGAATTTTCATTGATAAATTTGGAGCCGCTCTTAAGAAAATGGCGTTTAAGCGTTACTGTAAATGCGAAAATGGAAGCTTCGGAATTTTCACAAGAATCTTTCGAGTTTTCGAACAACTTCATTTGGTGACATTTAAAGCACTTCTACTCACAAATGTAATAATGTATAAAATTTCTGGAAATGTGAATATTAATGGCGTGAGAGACACTTAAAAATACATTTATTTATTTTTTGAAAAATCAAAAAAATACAGCCAAATTAATTTTATGTTAACTTAAAGAATGCAAATAGCATTCGTACGAAAAGTTTGAAGAAGCAATTTGAGAAAATGGCGTTTGAACATTTGTGCAAATTCGGAAGTTTCAGTTCATTTTCACAGAAAACATCTGAGTTGTCGAGGAACATTTAAGACATAATGTAAAGCACATGTACTCGTAAATGTAATAGTAGGGAGTTTTTGCACCCTCGAACGTTACGTACTATCGATCTTCTGCTCATTCGCAGTGCAAGTTTCGCATCACTTTGGTGCATCTGCGCATGCGCAAAAGATCGATAGTACTTAACGTTCGAGGTGGCAAAAGTTCCCTAATATGAACAAATCGCCGTTAAAGAAAATATTTACTAAATGAAAGGCTAGTCAAAGAATTACATTTTTGTAAGTTTTGAAAAAACAAAGGAATAGAGCAATATGTCGTTTATGTCATCTCAGAGTACATTAGGTACTATCCTTTCCAAAAGTTTAAGGAAAAAAGTTGAAGTCGATTTTGAGAAAATCTTGTTCTTGTAATTTTTAAAAATTGCACAAATTGCCCTCAATATTGCGCGAAAACTACTAAAAATTTCAAAAAAATGTGCATGACCTTATTGAAAGAACTAAGTATGGAGAACAAATATAATTTTAAGGGAAAATCTCTATCTTCAATTTTGTAGTTGTAGAAAGACGCCGAAAAAAAATTCGAACTTTTGTAATTTTCCCAAAATCAGTCAGCAATGAAAATAAGAGCTATGCCACCTTGAGTGTATTTTACTTTATTCTTACAATTAATTTAAGGAAAGTATTTGGAGTAATTTTTGATTGATTGTTAGTGATTTTGGGCGCGTCAACTGCTTTGGTCATTAGTCCCGTAAGTGCAATGCATGTTTATTTCATCGTGAGGTGGAAGAGATGTTGCCCGCTATGCCGATGGCGAGATCCGGCGCTGACCATCCGTCCACTAGCGGGGCTTCCCAACCAGGTATCTGCCACCAGCGGGGCACCACCCCAGCCGGGACAAGCTCGAAATCACCGACCGATTTACCTGTCGGCTTGCCGGGTTCTTTCTTAACAAGGTATCTCCCACCAGCAGTGCACGGCCCACAGCCGGGACAAGTTCCAATCCTCCCACTGGTCTCCCAGCATATATGGTAGTGTTGTGCAAGTTAGTGGTGTGTGTGTGTGTGTGTGTGAAGATAGGACAAGGAAGAGGAAGGAAATATCGCGCGAGGTCCGTTTGTTAGGGTATTGCACCGGCATTCGTTTGATGTTGATCGGAGAAACTACGGAAAACTTCCAATCAAAGCAGCCGGTCGCTAGAATTTTCCGTCAGACATCGGTTGAATTCTACATCTAACTGACAAGCTAGTGTTGAAAAATCCTGCCACCGTCGGGACTCGAACCTAGCACCTCTCGGTCAGAGGCATTGCAGTGACATCAGTTGATGCACTGAGCCACCTATCCTGGTTGACATTTTTGAGAAAATGTTGAAAATGTCCCTGGGGCTTAATAAAAAGTATCTCCAAAAATTAATGAATGTTTTTAAAAATCGCAGAACTTCGACTCAGACCAGATCGACAGGGGTTTATTCAGTTGAGCAAAAATTCTACACATAGTTTAGGCGCTAGTGGTGTTCACATACGTCCAGACAGGCAGACACAGACAGATGGACGGACGAACGGACGTTAAAAAGTCAAAACACACATACACCCTTTCGGTATCTATCAGGGGACCCCAAAACGAGTACTTCTGTTAATATCTCGAAATAGATTTTCCGCGGCATTACATAACTTTGAGTAACTAACACGAGAAAGTAACTGGTGGTGCTACAGAATGGCACAGACTTTCCCGTATTAGTTTTCAATTTCCTATAGTCTCAGCCAGCTATTCGGACTTTGTCGTAGTAAAATTTACTATTTTGTTGGCATGGGCTAGATTTATGGCCTTGCCCCAACTTGCCACCTGCCATTTAATGCACCCAACTTATTTTTTAGGTTTTCTCAATTATTCGGTTTCCTAATGGTAGATTCAAAATATTGCTTTTAGAATATTAAAGAAGACTGAAACCTTGTCCTTTACGACAATTTTCATTCATAAACTTGATACCGTTTTTAAGAAAAGGGTGTTTAAGCGTCTGTGGCAATGTGAAATATGAAGCCCTTTTTCACAGGAATCTTGAGTTTTTTTTTTAAATTTATTTTAAGATATTTTAAGCTCTTCCATTCACAAATGCAATAATGTTTACAAATCGCTGCAAATGTGCATACAAGGCATGCGAAATATTTAAAAAATACATTTGTGTAAATTTTGAAGAAAAACAACAAAATAATACAACAAAACTTTTTTGTTTCCTTAGACAGTGCATTTCGCACTATACGTACAAAAACTTTGAACAAAAAATTTGGAACCTTTTCAGAAAAAAATTGGCGTTTGAGCGTTTCTGAAAATGCGAAATTTCGAGTTCGTTTCCAAAAAAATTTTTGGTTTTCGAAAAACTTTAAATGATATAATTTAAAGTACGTGTGCTCATAAATCTAATAATGTGAACAAATCGCCGATAATGTAAATATAAACGACGTGACAGGCTATTCAAAAAGATTCATTTGTGTTATTTTCGCAAAAAAACAAAAGAATAGAGCAAAATAGCGTTTATGTCATCTCTTAAAGTACATTTCGCAATATCCCTACCAATAGTTTAAAGGGAAAAAATGGAGCCGATTTTGAAAAAATCTTGCTTTGTTATCTTTTAAGGTTGCATATATTGCACACAAGATTGCGCCATAACTACAAAAATTGTTTTAAAAAATAATTCATGATCTTAATGAAAGAACTAATTATGTACAACAAATTTCTTAGAAAGGAAAAGTCTCTATCGTCAATATTGTAGTTGTAGGAAACGCCGAAAAAATTCAATCTTTTGCAATTTTCGAAAATTCAGTTATCAGTGAAATCGGACCTTAGGCATGTGTATTTTATTCAATTTTTACGAGAAATATAAAGAAAAAATTTGGAGCCATATTTGAGCAAATTTTTAAAATATCCGGGGGGGGGGGTTCGTGTAATGTATCTCCAAAAAGTAATGCACGTTTTTGAAAATTGCAGAGCTTCGAATGACAGTAGATCGACAGCTGTTTTTTGTTGTTGTTTTTTCCAAGTTTGGAAAAATTTGTACGCAGTGTAAACGCTAGTGTTGTTCACATACACCAGAGACACTGACGGACGTTTTTTCCGTCAATCAATTTTTCGGTATTAAGGACCCACAAAACATGGATTCTGGCTACACCACGAGTTACAGGAAGTAATTTACTATACAACACACGATTTATCCACATTTTCATTATCAGGACTCGGCTTTGAGAGTTTTCCTGCGCACGATATAACTTTCTCTTCGTATGAAGATTGAGAAGAGAGATAAAGTAAAATAAATGTTCACAATTTGAAATTCCATTAATAAAATATTAATTATATCGAATTTAAAAGTAACTACTTTTTCTGCCTACTGTTTTTTTTATTTCTTTCTATCAGCAATGAAAACAAAGAGATGCACGTAGAAAACGCAGACACGAACAGAGAATCTTTGAAGCACTCTGTTCGAAATCTTTACGTGCAGCACATAGGAATGTCAGCAATTCTGAATTAGTATTAGACAAAATATGCTCATTGCAAAAATATAAACACATTTAAATAAAAACTATTTTTCAAAATTAATTAAATATATTTCCGGAAATAACTTTCAAGAAAATTTGGTAATTTGTGAAAATACCTTAATAATTAGCAAATAATAAATATACTGTTAAGCAGATATTAAATGATCAGCAAAATATGTAAAATACGTAATACAGTACAAAATTTGTAACGAAAAATTTAAATATTTTGTTAGGATTGCAACAGTTCGCCTAAATTACAAAATGAGAACAGTAGACAAAACATATGTAATTACATTAGACCCGGACTTTAGCCATGAGATCGACAAGCAGTACCGCGAAACAGAATTTTGACGTTACTGAAGATCATTTTTTTACATGACTAGAGAAGTCTATTTATCCGATTTCAGTGTATTATATGGCGTTAGATTCAGGGTGCATCTCGCCAGCGCGCTATTTTACCACTTTTTCAAATATGTCCGCAAGTATAAAAACATTTTAAAAATTCGATTCGGCTATTTTACTGGGAAAAGGATTAACCAGGTGAATTCTATCAAGGTGACAAACGCCGTTTTGAAATGATAAATCGAATCGTAGGATAAAAGAGCTCTTGCGTTATCTCCGCTTGTTTTTTCCGGTAGTGAAATGGTAATGGAAGATCTTAGAAGTACAATATATCTAAAATACGATGTGAGGAGATGGAATATGGGTGATATTTACGCAATTAGTTCGATTTTTTCTTTTGAAATCAGCACCAAAGCGGGATCGGTGTTTTGAGTGATACCTCAGACATTCTTATGATGGTATTCGAAGGAAGATGGAATATGTGAATAAGGTAATAGTTTTATACTACTATTAAAGATGATATGAGACCGTTTACCCCTATTACAGCATCGCTAGTTTGATATGTGGGGAAAAAATATCTTGAGATGCGAAGTGACGGAAGCATCAACGAAGTGACGGGGTGTCTGGCTTTTTTCCCCCCGAAAGTTCAGCCTCCTTGCCCGTCGCCGCGCCGCGGCGGCCGCCGCCCGGCTCGCCCGTGCCGGCTTGACCGCGCCGCCGGCCAACAATGTCCCGGCGGCGTGGAAGGGGAAGGGGGAGTGGGGTGAGGTGTTTTTCGAAATTTCATTACCGTCGCTCCTATTTATCCGATTTGCATGTTTGACACGGCGTTGGATTCTGGAAGCGTGTCGCCATCGCGCTATAAGCCCACATTTTTTAAATTGTTCCCGGAAGTACGAGAAAAATTTTAAAAATCGAGTTTCTGCTAGTTTTTTTTGAAAACGGGCTTCGTAGCGTAAATTCTATTATAAACAGGAGTCAAATGCCGTTTACAGATCGAAAATCGGACCATTTGTTCAGACGTTATCGGTAAAGTAAAATTCACTAAACTTGGTGCTGCCACGTGGTGGCGACAAATTGAACTAGTGTCGGTACATTTAGCCTTAAAGCGCCTTAACGTTCTTTGCTGAGGTCGTAGAGTACCACACGACCAAAGACTCGAACAAAGAAAGAGGAGTGTGGACGTAAATTCTTATTACAAGAAGTTTATTGAAACTTCAGCTATATATTTCTCCATGCTTCAGCGTCTGCTTCATTCCATGATTCTAGGATGTTTCGATATTGTTCGAATCATTATACTAGCTTCTTTAAGCAAGGCTGATACCTCTGCCCGTACTGGGAACGACATTTCGGCCCTGCCTTTTCATTACACTGATTCCCAAAAAATAGTACTCTGGGGAAAATAAAGCATGGGAATCTCACTTAGAATACCGACATTAAAAGGTTTGCCTTTAAAATATTTCAAAACAATATTACTCTATACACGGTACAGTTTTCGCACAGATTCTCGTACATTTTCTATACAAAAACGTCAAGATCTCAAACTGAAAATGTAAAAGCCAAGCAGTCGCGCATACACGGTCTACACCACAGAGCACTAAACACAGATATATAGTAAATATAGTTCTATATAGTTCTATATATCTGTGGCACTAAAGAACCAGAATTTACGCTTTCTGCATGAATCGCCACAAGCGGACCGCTAGGAGAGCTACTGGAAACAACTGAATTACGCATCCGAGTACTTTCAGTGGTGGTATTTTTGTGTGTGCGTTGTGGCTGTGATCTTGATTTAATATTAATTAACCATCAGGAACAAAGAGAATAAAAATACGAAGGCAGGAATAATTGAAAGAGGTAGGTTATCACAATATATCACTTCATACAATCGCACCTTGACACACCTAACCACACAATTGACATCGCCGATACCGTTAGTGAACGATTTCTGCCGCTAAGAGTCAAAACTTTATGCTTTCTTACACACAAAAAAATTATGCACATGTTCACAGGTTTTTCGTGCAGAAAGCGGTAAAGTCTGGACTGCATGAAGAATCTGCACGAAAACTGTACCGTGTATATCGGCCTAAAGGTACTATATTAGAGAGCCAGTTTGAAAAATGAAATTAATTTTTTTTCTTGCTCTCGGTTCTTAGATTCATAAAGTAAAAGACGATAAATAGATATTACGATTTTTGAAACTTTGGAACATACTTTTATTTTTCAATATACAGTAATCCCTCGACATCCGGGAATTCGTTATACGTGAGTTTGGAACATTCGCGATGAAAAAAATGCTACCGGTTTAACATTCGCGACTTCAACATTTGCGAGTGGGTCTTTTGGTTGTAGTTACATTTTTTAAAGCCGAGATATTGCCATTTCCTTTATCAGCGCCACCCTTGGCAGACGTCGGAGCTCAAGTATCATTTTCTGCAAAAATTTCAAAATTGAAATGTCAATTCACATTTATAGATTAAGACAACAGTAAAATAATTCAATCATTGGCGTCAAATTGAGGTAAGGGTTTTGGCCACATTAACAGAAAGCCATTCAGAATCAGTGAAAACTTAGATTATAATGACCTTATTGAAGAGAAGCTTCGAGAAATCATCAGTGAAGAAAAAAACCCTCATAGGTAATGAGGACAGTAACGGAAGCGGAAACAGCGTCTGGAGCAATTCAATGTCAAAACTGTAATGGCGTTCTCAACCTTCAACAAGCTCTGATGGGATAGGCCATTCGAATGTGATCCGAACATGGAAAATACTTCGAAATTTAGATAGAAATTGAAGCAGCGCAACTCTTTCAATCTATTATATTAGAACACCGAAAGGGTGATGAAACAAAAAATAAAAAAACCAAATTCAATAACCAATCATGTTACATCTGAAATAAGGTTTTAAGATTGTTATATTTCATTTTAGGATGTTAATTGTGAATTCTGTTTGTAGTCTCAGTGCTACTACAATGATTGTCAATTTTTTCTTTCTTTTTAACGTTTTTCTATATCCAGGAACTAACCCACCTTTCTTCTAAAGATTCGCGGTGTTTTTTGGGAACCTAACTCTCGCGAATGTTGAGGTATTACCATAGAGTTACTACTACTTTACACATACTGTAATGACATGTTATTGTGTATCCCACTGTTTGACATTGTCAACGTAATTTTTAAAATCAAATTATAACGAAAATTATCAAATTCAAACAATTTTTATTTATCGTAAACTTACTATAGATAAAGTATTGATACGTATGCTGCAGGAAGACGGGTCAATTTTTTAACAACAATTTTACTTTTTGCATAGAAAGTTTGAATGAAACGGGCAAATCCAGGACAGATTCTATTGGTCATAGACGGCGTCATGCGCCGCTTGATTTCCACCGTGGGGTACAAAGAGTACTAGCTACATAAACTTTGCACGTTCTAAGCGAATTTCTAATGATTTCGAAGACGAGGGACATCGGACATCCCTGAGGATTAGAAGACGATCAGGACAATACTTGATCATTTGGACGAGACCAGCGCTGTTTCAGCGGTAGAAACTGGGAGGAAGGACATGTGGATTTGTGCAACCTGCAAGTAAATTTTGACACATATACTCCGGTGTTTTTAAAACTTGGAAAATATATTTATTCTAATTTTTTTTGCTGTATTTAGTTGATTGTATTTGTTTTGCCGTAATCGTGAGGGTCAGTTGCACTGCCGCTTTTTGTTCTTGTGTAGGTACAACATGAATCAATTTGCGACCGCAATAATTTGGGCTGCTTGCGGCAAAGCTGGATCCTCAAGTTACAAGTGTTCGTTTTCGCTACCATGCAGAAAAAATCGCCGAAGGCCCTTTGAAGAGGAGATACGGATACAAAGAGGGATTGTTCAAAGGTGGCCTTTTACCTAGATTGGAAGCGGTCAGAAGCTTCCAATGCCTGATTATAGCAAGGAATGTGTGGTCTCAAAAGCGAGCACTCTTTGGACAGAATGATTACATTGATATACTTGGCAATGGGATATCCATCCCTCAAAATACTATATAGTGTACCAAAATGGCCGGGGATTTCACGGTAATGAATATAAGTTTTGTTACGTAAAAGGAAAATATTAAAGAGTACAATTACCCTGCTATTAGACCCACAAAATGGAAATTGTTAGAGAAGCGTATAGGTTACCTGTATCGCTACCTTAACAGGAAAACAAAAAAGGTATATCTAACCAGTGAAAATAGTGTAGTGATGTCTAAATAAAGTTCTATGAAAAGGCTTTGAGAATTTTTTTTTAATGAACCCTGTAAGTGTATGGAAACAAGTGATATTTGATCAGTCTTAAGGGTTCCTGGATTTAGAGCGTGTATATGTACAGCAGCTACTTTTTATTGCAAGTACTTCAGCTGAAGTATACATAGTTTAAACAATTACTACTAATTAAATTTTTTCCACTGCACAAGGATTGATTTTAGGTGACAAACTTCTAGCCTTCAGACAATATTACCCTTTTACCAAGGACCTACACAAGATGTGCGTAGCATTTTAAAGCAGGTGAAGAGAAGGGGGTTTTGTGCATCGGCATGGTAGCAGTTAGCTAGCTTTGTGAACCCCTCTGTGATATTCTCACTTCCACTCAACATCTGCCTCTAGAGTAAATCTAAGAGGTTGAGGTATGGCTTCCTGCAAATAGAGGTCAAATGATAGTGCAAAACTGAAGATTGGCATTTTCACATCGAAGATTACCCTTGCTTGTACTTTACTTAAATAGTTTCAATAGTTAAGAAAGAACACAACTGCAAAAAAATTGTGCTCTGAAGTTACCAAACCAAGTGAACATTTATGGTAAAATTGCAAAGAAGGAATTGTACCAGCATTTATCTCAATATCTTAGGTATTCTGCAATGGGAGTGTAAACAAAAATGAAAGTAGACTGTAATACAAAATAAGAATTTGGAAGAGAAAAAAATTACAATTTTACGCACTCTAATTTTGAAGATATGTAGAGTTGTGAATTGCTTGAACTGATTTCTCAACAGGCACATAACGCTATATATTCTGTACTATCAAGTAACTTTGCTGTTCATTATTTAAAAAGTTTCAATTTTTTTTTCATTGAAAGTTTGTTTATTATCGTGTACTTTCTTATGGTTCTAAGCAGTTAGGTTTGAGTTTCATATTTCCCTTTGGATAACCACTCAACTTGGAACAGTATACTTGCATTTAGGAGTGGAAATTTGGAGTTATGTGGTGGAAACTATTAAATAGAACGGAAATTAAAAATTTTGTAAATCAAAATGAAATTTTGTCCTCCATAAGAATTCATGAAATGTCAGTTTTATTGGATGGCATTTCCAATTACACTTTAGAGATAGATAACAGGTTTATGTATTTTGTTTTATTTCTATGGAGTACTAAATTCTCAAGACTGTCTCACTTGGACTAAATAAATTGCTTAATTCAAAGAAATTTTCCTTCATATGTACTGTACATTTAAATCATAACTTTACAAAGATGAATAATGTTTTCGTAAAACATCAGGTAAAAAAAGACATGCAAAACTGTATTTGTTTTTAAAACCACTTAATTGCAGTAGTTCAAGAAAAAAAGTGCCTTTCTAAACTTATCTATCTGTAAAGTTGAATAACTGTTTCATTTTCAATACATACATGCCTTTTTTAAATACATTCAAACGATATTAAAATAATCATTCAAAAGGACACATGAAGTTATCACTGTAATTAGTATGAATTGTTTAAAAATTACATGAATACTGATAACTTTTCAAAATATTCAAAATTCAATGTGTTTACTTTCAAAAGATTTGATAAAAATACAATATTCCCATTCTTGGCCAATATAATGGGACTACTGAAATGTCACATTCAGTGACTATTTAGGTCTTCAATCTCTATTATGTACTCTTGCTAAAAGAAACAAATCCTTTCTCTTTAAATAAGCAATATATACAAATTTATGCAAAAAAGAATTCTTTCCGTTATCTAAGACACACATGTTAATCCACAAGTTAAGTTATATATTTTTAAGTAATGAGTTATTTTTCTTTGTTTGCAATTTCTGTAAGGTACTTGTTACTTCAATGCACTAGCATATACAGAAAGTACATAACATCCATTTTACTATCGTAATGTGGAGAAGACATTCTTAATTTTTGTCAAATGTACATGATTCACAAACATGAGGATTAAAAAATCTTTCATTACTAGAATGTCAGTTCCCCAACACTTCTAAAACTTCCTGCAGTTTGAACTAGGTTTTAGTTATGGTATTAAAATACTATTTGTCACACAATAACAAGAAAAAAATTTTCAAGAATTATTGCAATAAAATTGCCATATCAATTATATATAATGTTTACATATTATGGAAGTGTTTCGTATAAATACTGTCCTCACTCATACCTCAAATAACAGATATACGCGTTCTTACAATAACACGGGAACAATTACTAACATAGCAATGACGTATCTGCATGCCAGTTCTTCCAGAAATTTGCCAGTTCCCAGGTAATGTATAAACCCCAAAACCAAGAAAATGAGATACAGTAAAATCCCATGAAATTAATTACTAAGAAATTGTTTGCCCTTTCCCTTCTGCAAATAAGAATTTTAACAAATAATTTGAGGTATTTCTTTTTTGCACATTGCAAAAACATAACATTAAAATTAGTAAGACTAGGAAGTAATAAGCACAGTAAAACTGCTTCTGTTAAATGTTTAAAAAATTTGGCAACCTTTAAAAGAAAGATATACACAATATCAAAATAAAATCTTATATATTCTGCAGTAAGATTTCAGAAACAATTTTTTAGTGTTTTGTTTTTCTCATTGCTGCAGATTCAGTTCAGGATTTGAAAATGCTACACTACAGACACTTTTCACACATGAAAAGTAACACAACCTAAGTTTTATGTCTTCCTGTGCTTATCTATTTTCTCACAAACCCAGAGGTAGAAGAAAATAAAGAAGAAAATCTATGTATCAAGTAAAAATATAACAAATATTAGGGATATCAGAGACAAAACAGGTTCTATTGAAATCCCATGTTAGGAGGGCATACTCTCAAAAGAACTAGCAGTTATTTTCGAAGGCAAATATTACTGTAATATCTATGACAAAATGGAGATAACTTTCCTATCAATTAAACTAATTAAATTAACATTGTTCATTATTGATCTACTTATGCCCATTCACACCACTGAGTAATTGTATTTACATTTACATACTTCTTCAATTGAAGCTTTCACATTCAGAAAACCAACATTGCACATAAGTTTCAACCACTTGAGTTTCAAAAACAGGAATTTTTCCTCACCATCAAACAAGATCTGAAGAGCATTGCCATTAAAACAAATAAAAGTAGGCACTTTTTCATAGATTGAACTAATAATGTTTTAAAGTATTAACGATTTATGCTAGGGCAGAGTAGGTATACATTGTCCAAATTACCATTCCCATTTACAGAAGAAGTAGCACTATAAGTGATTCTGGAGAAATGATAATAAAGTGGTTTCGTAATGTTTGCTAGCATCTAAGCGTCTAAGACTGTGCCTTTCATAGGGATAAACTGTAATGAAAAGATCAAGTAAACAAAAAGTAATCATTGACAGATGATTAAGAACTAAACGTGCATTGACACATCATAATTTTTACAAACCTGGAGTTGATATGGTTTGCCAGCATTCACTAATGCACTGATGAGTTGACTTGTATGAAAGAACATGGACGTTTCATCAATGAGGCCATGAATTATAAGAAGTCTGTTTTCACTGAAAATTGCACAAATTAATATTTCAGAAATGCCAAAAGAGCCTGATTTATTACAAAATGAATGACATTAAAAGCAAGTAATAGTGGCGGCTAATGAATAAATGTTCAGGGTAGGCCAAACAGATTACTGAACAGCAGCAGATCTAGGAAGGGAGCATAGGGGCCATGCCCTACCTCAAATCCAATTGTTTTGTAGTTTATTAACTTTATTCAAAAATATTGTCTAACTGGTATCATTATATTCCAAAGCATTATTTTCAAGAAGCATGTGCAGATGTAATTTCAAGCTAATCAGATTTTTAAAAAAAGTGTTGTGAGTTTGTGTTGCTCTGACAAAATTCAGAAATAAGATTCAAATTTGTTTCTAGCTTTTGAAAAATGTTTTATGTTAAAATATCTGTCTCTATTCCAAGTACTCTCCTTATTTGAAAATACAAATACAATCAGCCAACAGTAACTAGCTTTTACGTTACTACCTGTTAGCCACTTGTGTGAATCATACCATGCAGAATTAATTTTTTTGTCTTTTTCTCACCAGCGCAGTGTACAACCAGTACTCAATATAGGAGTAAGTTAGCCATTGTTTCCCTACTTTGTTAAGACCTTCGCAGTTCATCTAGAAAGTGCTGAAATCAACCTCACACCAAATAAGCCACAGATTTTCTGGAAACACCACTCCAATTATCTCCACTCATCAAGTTTACTACAGCAACAGAAGTGAAAGAAATCCTGCGTGTGCTCCCAAACATGAAAACTCCCTGGTTACGACTTCATCACCAGCTATGTTTTGAAGAACCTGCCAAAAAGGCAATTCCACTGCTAACCTCTTTTTCAATGCTGTCTTCAGTTTAGGACACTTTCCCATCACAATGGAAAGTATCTCAAATTATAATGATTCATAAACCAGGCAAAGCAACGCACGAATCCGTTCTTTTAAAGACCCATTAGCCAACTCATTCTCTTATTGAAAGTCTTAGAAAAACTGCTATTGGAGAGATTAAGCCCAATTCTGGAAGAACTCGAATAGTTTCCCCATCAAGAATTTGGTTTTCGAAAGAAACATTCAACCCTGGAACCAATTCACCAAATAATAGACATAATTAATAAAACTTTCAAACAAAAGCAATACTGCTCAGCCGCTTTCATTGACAACAGTCAACCCCTGCAATAAAGTTTGACATATGGACTTCTTTACAAAATAAAAAGATGTCTCCCTCATCAATGGTACATAATTCTCAGTTCCTTTCTGACAAACACTCTTTCAAGTAAAGTTTCATAACGAACTATCCTCTTTTTGACTAACAGAATCTCGAGTGCCCTAAGGAAGTGTGCTTGGCCTGATCTTGTACTTATTATAATTTACTGCTGACCTACCATAACATGATGCCATCACACCGCAACATACGCAGATGACACAGCAGTACTGATTACCAACAATGATTCTGTTGAAGCATCTAACATTCTAGAAAATAATCTGAATGAAACTTTTGTGTGGTTTAAAAAATGGTGAATTAAACCAAATAAATCCAAATCTGCACACATAACCTTCACTCTAAGAAAAGATACTTGTCCCCCTGTAAAAATGAATGACAAACAATTACCTCAACTGAAATAGTAAATATCTTTGGTCTGCACCTCAAATGAAGACTAACCTGGACAGCCCACATTTTGAAACATGAAAGGAGATGGACCTAATTTTAAAAAAACTCTATTGATGATAGAAAATCGTCCCTCTTTCTCAGCAATAAATTACTAGTATACAAGGTGATATTAAAACCAGTTTTGACTTTTGGATTACAACCTCTGGGGAACAGCTAGTCATTCCAATATTGAAATTCAACAGAGATTTCAAATAAAAAATTTTACGGATACATAACTAATGCACCATGGTATGTATCTAATAATACTTTACATAATGATTTGTTAGGATTCCATCTATCCATCAGACCATTACAGAATTTAGCAGAAAATATGAAAAAGACTTGAAACCACTCAAATTATCTAGCATTGAACATCTGGACAAACAGTGAAGACATTAGAAGAATAAAACGACACCAACCCTCTAGATCTCAGCCATAGATATAAAATCGCAAAATAGTTACATAGATGACACCTTAATGCAACAATAATTAAAAATATGTAATCGCAGGATTAAGAAAAAAAAAAGATTTTTATCTGAGAAGTGCTGTCACAGGACAACACTTCACTCAAGTTAATTTTATTTATAAATAATTCATTGAATGTTAATTTACAGAACAAATTGTGAATAAACAGTTGATTTAACTGTAAATTTGATGGAAATTGGAGTCTTTTGTGCAGGCAGGCAGCAAGAGAACTTGTTGGCCTATGCACAACACACATGTGTCGAGTATGGACACAGCAGGCTGCTGCTCTTCACTCACTACCGGGCCTTTTCTCAGAATACAATGCAAAGTGAGGTAAGCGCCCGGGCATGACTACCCTGAGGTGAGTAAGCAGGCGCATGTCTTCTGCAGAAAGAGATGGGACATCACATGACGCACTGGTTGTTAGAAAATGCTTGAATGGAAATCAGTTGTGCCACGATAATGAAATGTTCATTATACATTAGCAGATGAATAATACTTACACCATATTAAAATTGTAGGAGTCATTTAATGTTTTTATTATTATGAAATGCATTAAACTAGTACATATTCATCAGGGTAGACATTGCCTTCCTTGCCTACCCCAAGAAGCCGTCACTGGTATAGAATAATTTTCTTGGGGTGAACGGAGAATAGTGTCACATTTTGATCTACATTTAAAATTTTGCTCAGCGAAAAGAGAATTGAGGCATTCTGTTAGTTAGTTTATAGCTAATATTAAATCATTTCGTGTTAAAGAGATGATAATCATCAATACATTGGTCACAGAAGCAAAAAAGAGAACTTATGGAAAACTTTTCTGAGTGTGACATGGCATAGTGTACAGGTGTATGTTCTGCCACATTATTTAACACAAAAAAATCACTTTGTTTACTTTGGATGTCATACTGCCATTTTTTGACTGACAAAAACAAAATATGAATAGTAATATACATAATTTTGCTAGTTTTCCACTTACTCATCTGGAAACTGATTAACATAAGTGAGAATAGAACCGTTTTTGATAGCCTTGCTCATTGTTCTCGGGTAGATCCATGTATCTTTCTGTGTATCCAGTATCATACAAAGTCCAAGACGTAACTGGAGCTCCTGCAATCGCAACCTGAAAACATAAAGAAGCAATAAAATTTACGTTTTTTCAAATGATGAAATATTTGTAATATAACTGACACTGTTTACGTTTTTAAGGTAGCCCATTTGGAAAAACAAATTTTTACCTTGAATACTTCTGGGTATCGAGCAAGTGCCATAAGACTGAGATAGCCACCATAGGACCAGCCGTGAATGGCTATTCTATTCATATCAATAAAACCTAAACTCTCTGCTAACCATGTCAAAACTTCAACTTGATCAGCTAATTCTACTCTTCCCTGCAATGAAATTAAAATGTCAGTTAGGAGTAAAGTAAACACATTTTTTACTTTTTTTGTTTGAAGGTCTGATTCAAAGCAACCACAGGAAAACAATATTTACATTTTTGTTTCAACATACACAACAGATAAATAAAATGCGGAAAGATTACTTAGTAATTACAAGAAACTCAATGATGTAAGAGATGTGATTTAGATGACATGCAAAAGGGGCTAATATATCCTAAACTTATCACAGAAAAAATAATTCAGAATGGCCACTTTTCTAGGGGCAAATTTCTGTTGTTGTTTTTTTTTTTAATTGTTTCATCCTGCCAAATTTGTTATACACTTCACAATTTTAGAGAAAATATTAAATGAAAGAGATATTAAAACCCTGTTATGAACATACACTTTTCTCTGGTATATCATAATCTCTTGCACAAAGCACTGATGGACACACTGTGATTCAAAACACTAGGTACATTTTGTAATTTTTTATCAGATCATTAATATCACCACGAAAAAGACAAAATTAACGATATTTTCTTCCCAAATAAAAATTGTGCCAAAATGTACAAATATTATGAAATATTAATGGTTACTTTATAATCTCAAAAATTTTCCACTCTTCCAATAATTCTCCTAAACATTTTCTGACTTTTCCAGTTCAATGAAATTTCCTAACTTTTTCATGTTATTCAGAAGATGGCCATTCTGGTAACACAAGAGGGATGAAGCAATTTAAAATTTAAATTATGACAAATGAAAAAACAACATAGTGAACGACTTTTAACAGCACTCTGATTTCAATTGTCACATGTTTTATGTGGCTAGGAATAGTTTCATTAACATGAAAATATCAGTTACAATGAGTCACAAAAAACACTCTTTTAAGTATTCTCCAAAATGGAAAATTTATAATTCTTTTAATACTTGAACACAATTACAATACTACCACATAATGAATAAATGGATTTTAATAAAGTGTAATTGCTAATATAACAAAATACAGTTTTTCAATCATTGTACACAAAGTATATCATTGAAATTCTTTTTATATAATAAGAATCCCTGGGTGCTTTCTATATAGTTTTTTCACAATTATCAGCATTCCTTTGTCCAAGCTGAGGGAAATACTTTGTTTCGCACAGAAATCTAATTATTAGATAATCATTCTTACCATTCTTCCCCTGAGGTGACTTTCAAAATGAAGACCTCGATGCTGTGAACCTCTTGAGTCTATAGCAACAACACAGTAACCTTGAGCTGCCAGCATATGCATCCGTAACTGTCGCATGCCCTAAAAAGACCAAACAAGACCAATAAATGTTAAGAGATATTATTTAGTTATAATTGGAAATATGCAACTATTGCCATTTCTTACTTTAAATGTATTAGACACCAGTTGTACTTCTGGTCCTCCATAATATTGAGAACAGTAGGGTATTTTTTTCCTGATTGAAAACAATGAGGTTTGAACACCATAGCATATAGCAAATCTCCTGATGAGATCTGATGAGTATACAGCTCTGGACAATAAAACTGTCCTTCAAGAACAGAGAGAACTAAAAACAAATACACAAATCAATTAGTAATGTAATCCTAATAAATGAAAGAAATTTACAATTAATTATGTAAAAGATGGCTGCTAAATGCTACAGTATGTCAATACTAGAATGAGTTTGAACTAGAACACTTGGGTATATTTCCTTGGACATATATACACCATATATTTTTATCTGTATGAGTCTAATACTGTTAAAAAATTAATATCAACATTTGGTTGGAAATATGTGTTTTGGATATTCCTGATACCAAACAAATACATTGTCATATGTTTTTGTTGTTGTTATTTTTCAAAACATCCGTCTGGCTATGAACAACAGTAGGGTCAGGCTGTTCCAATTTAGTTGCCCGCGGGCGGGCACTGCCTGAGACTAGCGGGCAGAATGCTGTCAACATTCGCTGCCGGCGCCTGGCGAAATATAAACTCTCAGGGTGCGAGATGGCCTTGGCCTTTGGCGACAATTCGTCGCTGATAGCTGAAGTAGGGAGCGGAGGGCACAGCGGGGCTCATACTCTTCTGAGAAACTTTTAAGTTTAACAGAAAACGTAAAGTTCGATTCAATTCAACAATATTTTATAAAATTTTAGACTTATTTTTCTTAACAAGTGTCAGTCCTTACGCTGTTGCGATACGTAGAACGCGCTTCAATGTCTTGTCCTCAAGTTGGGTTCTTTCTTTGATTTTTATTATTTTCATCGCAGAGAAAAGCTGCTAACAATAATATGTTGACGCAAACATAGACAAAACCTTAGCTGTATTTTATCAAGCTTGGGGAAGACTTCCACATGTCAATTCTGATATCATCACAACAAATTAAGGGTATTAAAATATGTTCTTTAGAAGTAGGGAGTTCTGCAAATCAATTGCCTCCAATTAGAACGACGATAGCAAGGTGAGACAGAAAATGGAGTTGTGGCTTCCTCTGCCAGCCATCGCACTACTCACATTGCTTCCATGAAAAGAAAAGCGAATGTGATAAGAGCACTACCCCGTCCAGAACCTCGTCCTCGACTAGCCACGATTGCACGCGGACGCGCCGACGGGCGCCCGTGCCCGCCAGAGCCCGAGTTGGAACAGCATGCACAATATTTTAACCAAAACTGATACTCCTAGGTTGATGTGGCGATGGCATGGTCCTTTCAATTTGAAAAATCTTTTAATTTTTAGGGGGTTCTTTACATCAAGCCATTGCAAACAGTTTAAAGTTTTCTCAAAACTGGCTACAAAATTTTTTTCTTTAACGTTTTTGCTTCAAGCAGGGCAGGGTTTATAAAAATAGGGGAAGGTTTGGTTTTCAGTTAAACCTCTGAAATTTCAAACTTGCAAAAGTTGAAACTGATATGGATCTCTTCTTATAAATACATTAATAAACACAAAGATTTTTTTTTAAATGAAATCTGTTCTGCAAATTTAGATCCTTGATCACACATACAAATTTTTTAAATATATCATCATCATCAACTGCAAGGATTAGACTTGTTCAGTCTGTTCCAGCTCCTGAAAACTGCTTACTCCATCTTTTCAGTGGTCTTCCACATTTCTTCTTCCCTTCGGCTTGTAGATCAAGGCAACTTTGACTATCCTTACTTCGGACATTCTTAATACATGATTTTTCCATTTTTCTCTGTATTCATTAATATTGTCATTCACACTTAAAATTTTTAATTCATTTCTAATTTCTTCGCTTTTCTTGTGATCAAGAAGTGTATAACCTGCTACAGTTCGAAGAAACTTCATTTCAGCTGATTCTAATCTTCTAATTTGGTCTTTAGTTAATGTCCAACATTCACTTCCGTATAACAGCATGGGTAGGGCCATTGTTTTGTAGAGTTTCAGTATAGTTTCTTTTCGGACTTTATTTTTCAAAGTTTGAGCTATTGTACCACAGAAGTGTCTATATTTGTTTAATTTTATTTGTAAATCATTATTTTTATAATATGTTATTTTATAGCCAAGGTAATTAAATGCATTTACTTGTTCTACTATATATTTCTCCAAGGGCTATTTTGGCTCTTATTGGTTCACAACCCCTAAATGCCATGATTTTAGTTTTGTCTATTGATATAATCATATTATATTGCTTAGCTATATTATCTAATTTATATATTGCTTCTTGGATACAGTCTTCTGTGGAGCCTATAACTACTGATCATCTGCAAACAATACTGTGGTAATATTTACATTATTTACTATAAATTGTCTATTTAAAATTTTTAGCCACTCAATTATGACTTCGTCAATATATATGTTAAATAAGGTAAGTGACAATGGGCACCCTTGTCTTACACCTTGATTAATGATTGCAGTTTGTTTTCCAGTTTTTGTTGTTCTTATTTTTATTACATTTTCTCTATACAGGCTCTGTATAGTTCTTATTCAATGTTTTGGTACTTCTTTCTTTTTTAATGTTTTCCATAGTAGTGTCCTCCTAACTTTATCAAAAGCCTTCTCATAGTCGATGAACAGGTAGAAGGTTGGCAAATTTTGTTTGCGTCTTTTCTCAGTTAATTGGGCAATTGTATATACACAGTCACTGCAAAATCTTCCTCTCCTAAATCCATGTTGGGCTTCTGAGATTTTGTTTTCCATTAGTGGTTTTAGTCTTCTTCCTATTATATTAGCATAGATTTTATAGCAAGAGTTCAATAAGCTTATTCCTCTACAATTGCTACATAACCGTTGTGTCTCCTTTTTTATATACAGGACAGATATATGCTTCATTCCATTCGTCCGGAACATATCCTTCATGCCAACATGTATTTATGAAAGCTAGTAATCTTCGTTTAAACTGTAGGGTTGCATACTTCTCCTTTTAAAAATATGAGTAGTTTTTTGTAAAAAATTAAATATGTAAACAAGTTTTTTCTCAAAAATGGCTCCAAATTTTCTGTCTGAATAGAACGAAGTTTGCTTTGTAATATGCCAGATAGCCAATTTTTGTTAAAATCTCTTGAATTTCAAAAATTGTCTGCCTCCCTCCTACAACTATGTTATTAAAAATAGCCTAATGAATGAGCCTTCTTAATGAAATCTATTTCTCAATATTAGAACTTTTTCAAAGTATTAGTATTTTTTCATATAATTTGGAGTTGTACAGAGACAAAGTAAAAAGTTGTTTTGAACCTGTCTTACACCATCCACACTGAAGCTAAATATTTCAAACTTCATGCAATCTATTCCTCAATATATCTTTAAACTAATTAATTCATTACACTTTTTTCAAAACATGAGGAATTTTAGAATATTTTTTAGTTATACTGTTGAGTTTTTCAAGCGATTAACTGAATAGGATAGCAAGGCAAGATACTAAGTGTACGAACAATACAACTACTACCTGTACTACTTTTAAAACAATCATTTCCATCACCTCATGTTACATCATATCACTGGCTTAGTGAACAGCACAATTTTTGGATGGGTAGGCCAATTTAAATATGTATTACACTGGCTGGTACCCAGCGCGTTGCTGCCGCAGAAGAAATAATTGAGGAAATATTCCTCTCCCCCTCTCTCTTTCTTTCCCCACCTCTTTTTCCCCTTCTCTCTTTTCTCTCTCTCCCTGCCCCTCTGTCTTTTTCCTCTTCTCTCATTTTCCTCACTGTCTGTCTCTCTTTTTCCATCTGTGTCTCCTATCCCCCCGTCTCTCTTCTTCCCTGGACTCTTTTCTTCCCTTCTTTATCTCTTCTTCCCCTCTCTCTTCCTTCCGTCTGTCTCTCTTCTTCCCCTCCGTGTCTCCTCTTCTCTGCTATGTCTCTTCTTCCCTTCTGTGTTTCTTCTTTCCCTCTGTGTCTCTTTTCCCCCACTCTCTGACTCCTCTTTTTCCCTCTTTTTCTGCTCTGTTTCCCTCTCTCTCTCTCTACTTCCCCCCTCTCTATTTCCTCTCTCTTACCTTTCACATTTTCTCCCTCTCTCATTGTCCCTCTTTCTCTTTTTCCCTCTCCTCTCCTCAACTTACGTCCACCTCCTCCTCATGTTCTCCTTGACCAGCTCACCCCACAGCACCTCCCAGCAACAATGAAGCTCACGTAAATAGGGAATTGTATTTAACTGAAGCACCATCATGTGCTGTAGAGCCATCTAGTAGAGTTACAATAATTGTACTATGCCTATGTTCTTCCTGCAAGTATAAGCAAGAAGTTGACACTTTTTTATTGCAATTGGATGCACGGTACGGCAGCGCATTGAGTATGAACCAAAAACCAATATTTTAACAGTTATTCTGCTATTCGAGCGGAGATGAAGCCAACAAATAGGAGATAATTAAAAATTGGTCCAGTTGTTCTTGAGATATAAATGGTTTAATTACCTGACTTTGTTTTGTTTACTTAAATTCTGCCCATTGTTGAGAAGGTGGGGTAATACTGAGAAGCGCTGGACCAGCAAAAACGAAATATAATGTTCAAAAAGATCTCACCCTTGTAGAATATGGTGTGAAAAATGTTTCTTTGAGGTCTTTGGTCTCAAAATTTTAGTTTTAAAGGCCCTAGGATGCTTCGTTTAGGAATTATTTAATGATATAGATCCTACCGAGTGTAGCGGGTTGTATTTACATGAATATTTTGTTTTTTATTCTCCCGTGCCATGTAGCCCCATTTTCCCGATATTTGATCAGTTATTCTGCTATTCGGGGCCAAGATGAATCCAACAAAACAGAAATAATTAAAATTGGTCCAGTCATTCTTGAGTTATAAATGGTGTAACACAACTTTGTTTTATACATATATATTTACAATTTTTGAGGTTCATTAGTATTTTGACAAACAAACACTTCCCTAATCTTAGTATTGGTATGCAAATCAATAACTCTACTGCCGGAATGATTGTATCTTGACGATATAAAAAGCAAAACATGAAGACAGCAGTTACTTAAACTGTACTTGTTATACTAGTTACAACTAAAGTATTCAAGGAACTTCAAGAACAGGAAATCAATTTATATGAAAACTTAACCATTAATTTTCAATTAGTTATTGCCCAGAAGAATAAATCATACCAGAGATGTTAATTTCCAACCTTCCTCAAAGCTCTTAAACAAATAAAGTTGAAACTTGCTTGTGTTGTTCCAATGCTTTTGAAGTTTTTGATTAATTTCAGAAATCAAAAATTGGAAAATCACAATTTTCAATGCCTAAAATTACTTTTTTCTGCTCTGAAAATATTTTGAGAAATTTACACGTTTTCCTCATATATTTTTATTACATTTTATCACAATTATTTATCGGCTTCAGTTGCATATATATTGGATTTGGTTAGCGTTTCGAACTGTTATACCCAAGGTCACAGGTTCAAATACAATTGAAGCCATAAATTTTGAGGGATCTTCACACGCCTTCCTTCAGAAGAAGTAAAGCAGGCTGTTTCATGTTGTAAATTTACCCTAGCCTAAAATATGTCCCTGAGCTACATCGTAACCACCTGTTTTATCACCCAAGTGATACCTTCTTCTGCTGTTAGATGGTGAATGGAGCATAGTGAAATTTGTGTGCTCAGAGAGAAGAGCAGGGCCTGATGGCCTGAGCCTCACCCCATAAAATAAAGAATAATATGAATAATATACAATTAGAGCTGATGAATGTGATGTAAGTTTTCTAAATAAACACTCTGAACATCTTAGGTAACAATGCTGGCGTAATTTAGTCAACTTACCAGGTGCTTCGAAAAGGTATCCAACAGGAGTAAGCGTAACACCTTCCACAGTCCAATCTGCATGAGAAATGCGGAACACTTGACATGCTGGTAACTTCTGAATATTACTATATACTGCTACAAACATGGTACATTCCTGAAATAGAAGTGAGAAGCTGTATTGACATTTCAATCATAAGACAAGCAAACATTCATTCTTAGAGCAATGGTTCCACTCTCTCAGCTATTCAATTTCTATGTTCCGTAGATTAGAACTGTCACTTACAGACAAAACAACTGCAACTAATGATTTTTGTTAAATAAAATCTCGAATAAGTTTTTTAAGGAAACAGAAATAATTGAAAAAATTAACAAATAAAGATCCTAAACTGTGTAGGTTGTCACAAAAGATGTAGATAAGAAGATATACCTTTCTTTTGATCTATGAATTGGTGCTAAACAATATTAGTAAATGTCTGGGAACCAATAAAATCAAATCATTATTTACCTTATTGAAATCAACATTGTATGAATAACCAGGCCTAGTGAGAAGCCGTACTTCACCAGGTCTACGAAGACTAACAACATACAAATGTTTTTCTAAAGGTGTTTCTCGAAGTCCTAAGAAATACACTAGCTGCCTCTCTGAATCAACCCAAAGGTTACGACCAAGAACTTCCCATTCTCCTGATGTTAAGGCAATTTTCTGGCCAAGACGAGGTTGAAGAAAAACACCTGAAAAAATAAACATAAAATAAACCTAACAAAATAATGACTAATATGATGTTGCAATACAGAAAAGTTGTTCCATTGGCAAACATGCATTATTTGCAACCAAAATTTGAGACCAATCTTAATATTCTCTTTCATATAAACCCGATCTTATTAATGAAGCAAAATACCTTCTTGATATCTACCTTCATACAATGCCTATTTTCAATTCACAAGATTCATGCATTCATTTTACATATCAAATTTCATTCAAAACATTCATGCACACAGAGAATTATCTTGTTAGAATTATCTTGTTAGACTAGACGGAGGAGCTCATTATTCATAGAATATTTTAAGGAGCAAATATTTTCAAACTCAACATCAAAGTAGATTTAAGATCACAATAGAGGAATGTTTGTAATTAGATCCTAACATTTTTTGTTAAAAAAATGAATAGTTAAATGATTTTAATTTCATAAATTTTGAAATGATGTAGAAAAAAACAGCTTCCACAACAACACCCGATAAATGCAGGCAAAATCAATTCAGTTACACATTCATACTTGTTGACAATTTTCAGATTTCTAGATGTATGTTTTCTGTATTTCTAGATTACCTTTTATGCTAATTATCATAACTGGGTACATGATGCCTGAAAGAAATACGTGATAAAATAATTTTGCTTTTAAAATTTTGATTCATCATAAATATTCAAAGAATTTGTTTTTTGCTTACTAACTCTGCTACTTTTATTGCATAATTATTTAGTCATTTTTGTTTTCTTAGTTCATAGCATTAAATGAACATTAAATTACACAATATATCATAAAATGTTCCAAAAATACAGATGCATTCTCATGCAATTTACAATAACTGTGTTTATATTGATTTATTACCTTCACTACTAAATGAATGCATTATTGCAACAGAATATTGTTGTAACTTGTATTTAATAAAAAAGTAAGTAAGGGAGTAGTATTAAAAATAATTTGATTAAATTCAAAGTTTCATCATCAACATTCTCATTCATCACTGTTTTACAGACAGTCAACATCTTAAAGAAATCTAAAATTGTGATCTTTGAAAATTAAAATCTGAAATGTGAGACGCCCTACACCCACACTACAGTTTTTAACAACAAGATCAATCTTGTACCAACAAATTCATTAAAAATACACACAAAAGAGGAACATTCATCACAACAAGAAACAACAGCAATAGCTGACATCATACTGATATAGAAGTTTGCCTATATTTTTAAAGTTTGTGAGACCTTAATCTTTACAAAATGATTTTGAACTAGTAAAAGATAATGTAATAATAACAAAGGAGCTTTCTCTCAGAGCATTGCAAATGCTTGGGTCAATACATATCTAAACTCTCTTCAAATAATTGATGCAGAAGGTACAAAAATGGAGATAACATGCAATGAGATCTACATGAAAAGCAATGTCACAGAATTGGAAGGAAAGTAATTCTGATTTCTACTTTATGGGAGTAGAAATATATAAAGAATTGAAGTGAAATGTGACTTTACTGCGCACTAAATGGAGAGTTGAGCTCAGTAGGGTAGAGTACGGTTGCTCACTTTCCATCCTTTCAAGTGATTCTTCAATGCCATTACTCATGCCTGAGACATGAGCAGTTATTAGATAAAGGTGTCGAAAGCCTGTTTCTTCACTGGCCCATATAAATCGCACTTCACCAGGTTCATTTCCAGATGGAAAGAAGTAAAGAAGGTCATTCACCTACACACAAAAACAAGCCTTAAGTAAACAAATTAACACCAACTACATCTATTATAATATTATTATTATTAGTAGTAGTAGTAGTAGTAGTAGCAGCAGCAGAAATATAATAATAATAATAATAATAATAATAATAATAATAACAACAATTACTACTACAACAAAATGTCCATGTTTGTTGTATGTATGATATATGCAGAAGGCAATGAATTGTCTTGTAACAGTAATTAAGATTACTTAACTCACAAAATTCATAAACTGTACAAAAGATTCACTCACAGCTATCTTTAACACTGGGGAAGAGTAATATAAATTTTTACATAAATGCTAAACAAAGAGAGCATTGCTCAATTGTAAATTCTGGTGAAGAACAATAGATAATGAAAGATTGGAAATGGGAAATTCTGCTACAATTATATATTTTCAAATTTTTCATGTAAACCACTGAATGAAGCAAGATGAATAATTTGGGAAAAGTTGGAAATATCAGAAATGTTACCTTGTAGTTCAAAATGATTCCAATGGATGAAGACAGTATATACCTTTGGTAATCTGTCCCTTCCAACACCGAATGTGCTGCACGAGTTTGGCACTTTCAATATTTCCCATTTCCAGCCTTCAATTATTCTAATATTCTACTTCACATTCAACTTTTCCAGAATTGTGCACAAGAAAGAATAGAATTATTGTCTTATTATAAGTTATCTATGATCAATCTTCAGCGAAATATTGATGACTTGTCAAATTAACCAATTATATAGTCATAAGGTACAGTGTAATGAATATATACTACAATAAAGTGTGTACAATGAGAAAAATAGTAGAGATGTTGTCTTTGTCATTATTTCTTTCTAAATAATTGTAAGAATTAATAATTAAAAACATTATTAATAATGAAGAGTTGTAGCTACTATAACCTATAATAATCATCACAGTACTATGAGCCTACAATTTAACAGAAAAAAAAAAGGAAGACTGATTCATAAAATATTTACAATACTGCAAAAACAATAATGCTGGGTTTTTACACTTTTATGCATTCTTATTACAAAGTTCTAATCTAATTTTTTAAGTAGAGCTTCTACTGTCAGGTATTAATTTACATAATTAAAACAATTGAAAGGCTCAGTAGAACAAGGGGTTTTCCCCACACTTTTTGTGAAATTGAGTTATTAGCATTAAATAAAACTTCAAATTTTATTCTTTTAGAAAAATAGGTTATTTAAATCCAGTATGAACTTGTATGCAAGTGTACTGAGTTGTATTATGAAAGTTCTAGTGAAACCCTCAATATTTCAGAACTAGATCAACGTGGGATTAGCCCCTTGTTCTACTAAGCCCTTCAATTGTGCAGTAAGGGTTAGTGAAACAGTATTTTGAAGTTTCATGCTTTTATATATTGAGGAAGTTGGTTGTACAGTTGTACATCCTTGTAAACAGTATTTCACTTGTAAAGTTTGGTGGTATGATGTTATATGAACAATTTTGTCTAGTTTTACATGTTGATTATATATCATTGAATTTGTCTCTTGATTTTGAAGTGTGAGTTTCATTTGCACAATATTTTCATATATAAATAAGAAAGGTAGAGAATAAGAATCTTTCGACTTGACATTTACAACTTGTAGTGTCAGAAATACAGTATCCACATATCCACCTTTTTTTGAATAATTAAAACTTTTTGGGACATGATTGTGTTACCCCAAAATGAAATTCCATAATTTTCTAGAGAATGAAGAAAATACTTACATTTATCCAGATGTCCGAGTGCTGTGTATATAGAACCTGGACAGCAGGAGTTGGAGGGTTCAGATTATTTTCGACATTGTAGACGTTGGGTGGTGTTCAGTAAAATTATCAAGAGATAAAAGCACCAGTTCAAGTCTTTGTTGTCGTCTATCTAACAGTTGAACCCATATGCTGCAAAAAGTACAAAACAATAATATCTGAAGTGTTAACTTTTATTTTGGAAAAGTCACAATGAGTCAGTTAATATAATGGATAATTAATATTTTTGAACCTAATATATCCACCATCAAAATTAAATTTTAAATAAACATACTGTTCTGAGCTGGGAGTCCAGCCCACTCGAACAACATATTCCATCCAGGGAAACATTACTGACAATGGATACTGGAGCTCTAACGTTTCAACATCAACAATTTGAAGAGCTTCATTTAAACGGAACTGAACAATTTGAGATTGGATTTTGCATTTGGAGTTCCAGCACGAGGAAATCTGGAAGGTAATTATGATTATGAAACAAATTTGCAATATATACAGATGATAAGATTTTTTTCTATGAACAATTTAATAAAAGTATATAATTTTACCTGAATTCTTCGATTTCACCAAAATTTGAATTCGATGATGGGAAGCAAAATATTTTTACTTCACTTTCATCAACCTCTTCATACACTATTCTGTATATGCCATCTATGAAACAGTAAAACACAATTAAAAAAAAAAATCTTAAGTTCGCTATAATATTTTCCCTTGCTAATAAAATTGAATGAGAATTACATTTAAGATATTTACATACCAGAACATTTTGGTTGCCACCAATAACCTTGATATCTATTAAATTCCTCTTGCATTACATATGAAGGTATACCAGCACTTAGAGGATCATCAGCTAAACTTCGTCCTCCTTTGTGAGCATATGTTAATCGTACAGTACTCCCTACAGAGAAGGATTGAATTAAGAATGATTTGCTTATTTCAGAATTAAAGCCTATCAATAATTAAGTTACAAGACAACAGAAAAAGAGAATTAAAACTGGTTTATCTGGAAAAAGGTGTCAAATCTGGCAAATGTTGGAGATGGATACTAACCTACTTACAAGATTATTAAAATTAATTTGATATGAAAATAAAATAAGGTCTATAATTTCAGAAAAAGCTAATTAATTAAATTTCTAATATTCTACAGAAAACATTTTTTCTGGTAATTGTAATGCTTTATACAAAATAAATAATAATATAAAATAATTTTAAGGAAATAGTTTGTTGTCTGTTACCTCATTATAAATGTTAAAAATATTCTAACCTTCAAATCATATGATTAATACTATTTGTTTAAGGTTTCAACACTTTTTGGGGGGTCTTTTTCAAAAATTGTAACTTAGGTCCAAAAATTTACAAGTGAGTCCAGTCTTGTAAACAGACTGTTAAAATTTTAAAACTATTGACTGGCATTTCATTTAAAAATTGTCAATATTTAAAAGGCATTAGAATAAAAAACTATGGGAATGCCATTTGCAAATAAAAAACATGAAACCATTCAATAAAATAAAACCATACCTGTGAATGTATGAGATACCCATATGTCACTGTTACATATATATGCTATGAGATCTGGATTAGAAAAGCAAACTTGTGGATTTAATTTTGCACCACAGGAATTTGTGCGCAACTCTGAAGGGAAGAGAGGACCATTCTAGAAGAATAATTGAAACAATTATGACATTTGCTAAAATTTATAAATTACTGAAATAAAATTATTCCAAAAGCAAAAAAGGGGAACCCACATCTCAAACTTACTGTAAATCCTGAGTCTAAACATTGGAACAAACTACTGCAAGCAGGGAAGACAAGTTTTCCGGAGGCATGATGCAATTCATAAGACGTAATTCCCCAAGTAGCTAGGCGTTTCCTTTCCCATAAAAGCTGCTCTTCTCTTGAAAATCTGTTTATATATAATTGATTAGGATCTAAAAATTACACATAAAACAAAGATACAAAATTTTCGAAATCCGTTACCTGCTCATGCTGGACAATTTTGAAAATTTGCTTCTAGAACAGGTTGCCAAGTTAATCGATGGCCACTGCTATGATGATCAGAGTTTGTCACATCAGCATACAGAAGAGTAGTTTCCCAACCATTTGCTGGTGTACTTAAAAAGTATATTCGAGTTCTTCCATCAGACAAAGTCCGAAATGATACAGCACTTGGTACCATTGTAGATAAACTTGTCAGTTGTCGCCTTAAATCACATACTACGTTTCGTAATTCTGCCCAAGTTCTTTTACCTTTGCCATCACCACCACTAGCACTGCTGTTGCTCTCACTAAGTTCTTCATTTGCATGGACATCCATTATCTTCTTTTTCTAATAAGATTTGTACAAAGGTTGGTCATGTGGAAATATGAATTTATTTCATTGTTACACTCTTGGCTATTCAATATGTCAATGACAGAAGAAAAAATTGAAAGACCTTGTATTTAAATACACATGTTGTACAGGAGAAATCAAAACATTTATTCATTCAATTCAAGTCTTCACAATTCTATTCATTTGAAGATACAAATAACCAATTCTCTTTATAGGATAGCACCAGAAAGCACTCACCTAACAACTATTTTAATTATCTGTATTCAAGTTTTCTTCTTTGGTAACATACTTAGGCTGTAAATAAGAAAATTGACATATCAATAATAACGAACTTATCACTCCCGAAATAAAGGCGTAATACACCCAGAAAGTAAATGACAGCACTTATTCAAATATGCTTTGTATATGGAGTTCAAAGAGCAACAGCTGGGAGCAATAACCTGTACACGTTAAAAAAGAACAGCACGACTGATCTACACCATGAATGACACGTACAGCAAGTACACAACTATACACAACCTTAATGAACTACGTATTGTGTCAATATCTGCTTATCACTTCGTTTTTCTGATTCACTGTTTTGACAAACAACTCAGGTGCACTTATACATAGATATTGAAATTAATCTGAGAAATGCCAAGGTTGACATCGCACTTGGGCCCCTGACATGAAAGCTCACCTTCAATACAGATAATATTAAATAAACCCTTCAAAAATAAAATTATCTTCCCTTAATTCTTTTCATTTACAACCAGCGAACTTTTTTACATTGCGGTTATTGTTGCCCTCTATCTGCGATTTTGGGAATCAACAATATGAATAAATGAGCATCAAGTTGCGATACTGTCCTTGCGTCAAATACTTTCGCAAACTTGACAGAATTTGAAGCGTGGAAGATTACTAAAAATATTAAAAAATATATGCGAATGTATGAAATAAAATCTACCGAACGAAATTGAGAAATATAAGTACTGTAAACAATAAAAATGATGTAATTAACTAATTCAGATTTTCTGTTGTAATGTGGACATATTTAAAGAAGTATAATTAAATTCAATTAGAAAAGAGAAACAAAACTTCAGCTTTCAATTTACAATATATTATATCTTCTAAGACATATGAGAAAAACTTATCGATCAAGGAATACATTGAATATTTGAAACAGGTAGAGAAGAGCTGACGTTGTCACTACACAGGGGAATACAGAAACATTTCTTTCTCACAAAATGATTATACTTAATGAAAACCACGTGTTTTTATTAAAATTAAGTTTTTAGGAAATAATTTTATTTACACTATGCTATTTTTAATCATTATGATATGTTATCCTGAACGCAGAGTTGCCCGCGCACCGTGTTCTATTTAATACTGATTTCACAGCAGCGCGATTCACAGTACTACACGGTACGTTCTTCGGAGTACAAAGGTGTAGTAGAGGGTGACAAAACAATCGTGCATATGGATTCTAATTGCAGACTGATGATTTTCATTTTGGGACTTTTCACATTATCATGGTCTACACGCACCGCTTCGGGAGGAAAGGCTGATGAGAGTGAGTTGTGAAGAATTCGTTGGTTTTATATTTTCGCAATGTATGAAATTTCGAAAACCCTTTCTTCTAATTTATAACAACGGAGCAACGGTATCTATTATCTTTATTGGGTTGCATCTTTTTTGAAGCAAATAGGTACTATAAAAATCAACCTTTTAAACTTACTTTGTAACGTTTTACGTTAAATAATTATGCTCCCTACCCCCTTGAAGAACATTAACTCTAGTTCCAAATATGTAAATTTATAAGCTCTAAATTATGAGAAGATACAAAACAAATTATATTTTTCGGGGCGAATTTGTAATAATATAAAATGTCAAACGATATTTTGATGAACGCAGTCACATTTTAGATACCTAATTTCACGAGCCCCTGATACTAAATATCCTGCAATTAGCCTGGTTTTGAGCACAGAAACTGCAAGTATATTTAATTTGGATCACAAAACCTCAATACGATGTTTAAGAACTTGTTGAAACATATATAAATACGAGCTGTATCTATAAGAGTTCAGTTAGTATTAAAATCAAATAAGAACTGAAAATACTATATCTTTACGACGCAAGTATAACAGTTGGAAAATATTTGGGGCGCTATGTGAATAATTTGCAATGAAAATTGGTTTTTGTTTGAGGGTTTAATGGGCAAATTACGAACAAACAAGCTTTTAATGCGAAGATAAATTAGCTAATATCTAGGTAGGAATTATTATTCTCAATAATCGTAAATATTCATTTAATGTTGTTAAAGAATTAACAAATATTTTGAAAGTAGTAAACAAACTAATTAATTGAAAGTGAAGTAACTTAATAATGTAGATTTGAAAAATAAACTTTTTTCAAAATTACTCTGTTTCTTTGCAGTTAATTGCAGAAAATTTCGCCTAATGATTGCCAGTTTGAAACCCTCGTATTGCAAAGAAGGATTGGGATAAACATACCGTCAGAAGGTCAGCAGATTTCATTATTATTTTTAATTATTTCGGACTTTTAATGAATAGAAGAAAATGGTTTACTGCTTTGAAACTTGTAGCAATAGCTATTTGGCTCGTTTAAAAAGCAAGGCATTTGACTCGGGTGGGGCAAGAGCTGCTTGAAGGAGCGTGGACAATGTTTATAGTAACAGTACTATTGATTAAATGAAGAAAGTGTGCTAAATGCAAAGAAAAAAGGAATGTCTTAGTTGTACTTAGTGTGAATATTTTTACTTTTCTGTATACGTACGTATATATGGAGTAATATACATAGTATAGGGAATGTTATGTAATGCTGCGCGAAAAAATGGCGAATTTTCGGCAGAAAAAAATTCGTTGCCGGCCCCTGACAACGAAAAAGTGAATAAATCCAGTTGCTAAATTAAGAAAAAAAAACCCCTAAGACGCGGTGTGTCGACCGTCTGCCCGTCTGTGAACACTACTAGCACCTAAACCATGCCTACGAATTTTTCAAATTGAAGAAACTCCTGTCCATCTGGCTTGAGTCGAAGCTTTGAGATTTTGAAAAAGATACTGTAAAATTTGGGGGTACTTTACATGAAGCGCCCAGGACATTTTCAAAATTTTCTCAAAAACGGCTCCAAATTTTTTCTTCAAATTTCTTTTAAGAATAGAGTAAAATACACTTGTTCAGGTGGCATAGGTCCGAATTTCGCGGTTAACCCTAGATTTTGGAAAATTGCAAAAGTTCGAATTTTTTTCGGCTTTTCCCAACAACTACAAAATTAAAGAAAGAGATTTTTCCTTCAAACAAAGTTTGTTATCCATAGTGAGTTCTTTCTTTAAGGTCATGTACATTTGTTTGAAAATTGTAGTAGTTTTCGCGCAGCGTTGCGTGCAATTGTGCAATTAAAAAAAATTACAACAAGATTTTCTCAAAAACGACTCCAAATTTTTTCTTTAAAATTTTGGTAAGTATAGTGCCCAATGTATTCTATGAGATGGCATAAACGCCATATTGTCCTATTCTTTCGTTTTTTTCAAAAATTACAAAAATGTATTTTTTTGACTGGTCTCCAACGTCCTTAATATTTACTTTAGCGGCAATTTGTTCACATTATTATATTTACGACTACATGTGCTTTAAATAATATCCAGTAAAGTTTCTCGAGAATTCAACCGTTTTCTGTGGAAAGTAGCTCAAAATTCTGCAAACGCCATTTTCTCATAAATGGTTCCAATGTTTTTTCAAACTTTTGGAACGGATAGTGCTAATTGCACTCTTTAATATGGCGTAAAGTTCATTTGAGATACTTTTTTTGTTTTTTTCAAAAATTACACAAATGTAATTTTTTTGAAAGGCCTCTCACATATTTAATATGCACATTACCAGCAAGTTGTAAACATTATTATATTTGGGAGTGGAAGTGCTTCAAATGACTTTAAATGGAGTTTTTTGAAACCTCAAACATTTTCTGTGAAAAAAAGCTTCAAATTTCGCATTTTTAGAGGCGCTTAAACGCCATTTTCTTAAAATCAGCTACACATTTTTAAAAGAAAATTGCCATTTAGCATGAGGTTGTTGTGTTTTTTATTATTCTAAAATTAATATTTTCGTTCTACCATTAGGAAAGAAAAAATAAGAAAATGTCAAAAAAATGTACTTTGGGCGGTGATAGATGGCTGATGGCAAGAGTATGTGGCAATTCCAAATAGCTAGCCCAGACTCAAGAAAATAGAAAGCTAATACGGGAAAGTCTGTGTCATTCTGTAGCACCACTAGTTTAAAATTGTCCCTATCTTTGATTTGCTCTTTTTGACACGTTTTTACTCTTGTTCATTTTTACCTTTACAACTTTTCCCTGCACAACCCATCAAGCGCATTGTGGGTAAATATAAAAATAGGGTTCAAGGAACTATGAAGCATCAGTACTTAGTGAATTCCTGAAACTAAATGTCCATATATGCCGATTTTTTTATTGTGAATGTCAATCAGAATGGCTTTCGCATTAAATGGCAGTTTGCTCTGAAAAATGTTTGACAAGATGATTACTCTCTCTTCTCCCTGAATGAGAGTTCGAGGAGCCATCTGAAAAATAGACAATGGAGAAATGAGTGAAAATGTTGGAGGGAAATTATTTAAATTTTATTTCGAAATTTTAAGTACCTTAAACAACCATTTGTTTAGTTTGTACATAAAACAACTTTTAAACTTTTAATGTCAAAGTCTAACTGCACGGATAGGATTAATCATATTTGCCTAAGCCACGTTTGCACGTTAGAAATTTTCATTTTATTACTATTTTTTATATGTCCAATATTTTTATTTTTAAAATAGCAGAATACCCCCTCAAATACGTAATTGGCACCACAAGTTGATGAAGACGATATCTTGCATTACTTTTTCAACGACGCCACACCAGCAGATCAAAAAACATTAGTTCACATACAAATTCACACAAGTATTTCAAACTTGTATGTAACTGAAATGATTATATAGAGAAATGTGGTATTTCTTAGGACATTCAGTAAATACCTATTAAGTTAAAATGAAAAAAACTCACTGATATATCTTGATGTTTTTTTTTTACTTTCTCTCCTTACGAAGTTCTTCTGACGTTCGTGCGCCGGAAAACGGCGAAGTTTTTGTTCTTGAAAAACATGCATTATGTGACGTTTCTGGGGTTTGATTTTCTTCTCATCAAGCTCGAATTTTTTTCTTTATAGTAAACGTATCACAGAAATACCAAACAAAACATTAGAACTCCGATTCGAGGCTGGCAAGGAATTCGTTTAAACATGCTGAAATTGCTGCTCAATGAGACTGGATGGACTAACATGCGGCACGGAAGGGCGGATCGCGGGGGCGGATCGCGGGGGCGGATCGCGGGGGCGGATCGCGGGGGCGGATCGCGGGGGGGCGGATCGCGGGGGCGGATCGCGGGGGCGGATCGCGGGGGCGGATCGCGGGGGCGGATCGCGGGGGCGGATCGCGGGGGCGGATCGCGGGGGCGGATCGCGGGGCGGATCGCGGGGGTGGATCGCGGGGCGGTGCGCGGGGGCGGTGCGCGGGGGCGGTGCGCGGGGGCGGTGCGCGGGGGCGGTGCGCGGGGGCGGTTACGCGGGTGCGAAGCGGGGGGGCGGTGAGCGGAGGCGGTGCGTTGGGGCGTTGCGCGGGGGCGGGCGGTGTTGCGCGGGGGACAAGCGGGGGGTGAGGCACGGGGGTGGGGCGCGGAGGCGGGGCGCGAGGCACGGGAGTCCGCCGCTGAGGGCGCGTGCGCGTGTGCGCATGGCGCAGAGTGCAAGGAGTACGGCGAGTTCGTGTACACGGAGGAGGCTGCGCCGGTGCTGCTGCCCGGAGCGAAGGTGGACAAGACGTCGCAGTGCGGCATCGTCGAGGTGCCGCTGATCGTCGGCGGGGAGAAGGCAGGCGCCAAGGAGTTTCCGCACATGGTGAGGCGCAACACGAACTTCCGCATGTCTGCGCGGTCAGAGGAAGGTTGAGTTTGTTTCACCGTGGACTTTGTGACACCTTTACTGTCTTCATAACTTTTGAACCAATCAATGTATATTCATAAGCGAGCAATAACACTCCGGCCAACCACGCCGGCACCCGCCCACCGGCGGTATCTGACTAGGAAAACCCACAAGCTGACGTGTAAGTCGGCACCGGTACCTCGCCATCCAGCGGGGAAGATCATCGCCACCTTCCGCAATAAAAACGAGCACTTTACTTAAGGGATTAATGATACACTTTCGGGATTAATGAAACTGACAAACATCAGCTCTATTTTTGGTGTGGCAGTAATATACGCTGTATCAAGTTTATTTAATGTGATGGGTACCAACAATGAATGATCCAACTCGCCCCAACCCAAGGGTCTAACAAAAGCCTTTTACTGCACCGGAAAAAGTAGTGTTCTAAATTATTCATTGATACACATGTGATACAGTGAATCAGAAGAATCCAAATGAGTTCACTAATCAAACGTGTACCGTTGTAGGCGACCATCTCTAAGAACTATTTTCTTTTTCTTTTGTTATTTCTTTTCTTTCTTATTTGCTACAACTTTCTGACACCCTAAATATTTCTAAATACTGTTTGGCTTCTGAAAACTAAATTAGCCTTGATCCCTCCATTTAGTTTCTATCGTTTCTATCCATTTAGTTTTAAACTTGAAACTGTTCCTTCAGTCACGTGTCCACAAAGAAAATAATAAAAGATAATTGATTACAATTTCCTACGCTGCCTAGCACTTTTCTTACAGATAAACTCTTTTTGTGGTTCTGGCGAAATCTCAATCATGCTACTACACGTATATTCTGATCACCTGTTTTTGGAAATTGCATTTGGTAACAATACGATTGTTCGGTGAATTGTTCTATTGCATTTTTCTGTATACTTTAATACTTCTGTATGGGGGATTTGTTTAGTCGAGTTTCAGATCAATGATTGAATTCTTCTTGATAAAATAGTGAAACATGCTGGAAAGTGGTTCTGTCATATGCAGACTTCCCGTTGTTATTTGATTGTGAAGCACGTTCAGAAATTTAGTACATATAAAGTTCATCCAGGGAAGAGAGGGATCTGCCATCCCTGAGGCTAAGGAGTTGGATGCCTCCTTTTCTTTGCTATCAAAACACTTACTCAACGTGCAGTATCTGACGTCCTCTTCATAGATTCATAGTTAAAGAAGTAGAAACCTTTTATTCTAAAAAAAAGGAATATGTTGAAGAAATGTTTTAGCCAATTTTTTGTATATGTTCTTTCTTCAGCGTGAGTCAGTACTTGTAATATGCAACATGTTTTGTACTTCAGCCTCTCGGCCAATGACTCTTATCTCGATCAGTTTCTTTTTACCAATTCCCTTTATCTATTAAGCAAGCTGAGATGGCCCCTTGCTTTGCTTCTGAAGATAAATATACAGAGCTTCATCACGCGCCCGTTTTGCCAGTTGTGGTAGGAGCAGAGCCTGAGGTATGGATTACTATTTTGTTACAAATACTATAAAATATAATTTGTAGTTCGTTTGCAGACACACATTAGATTTCTAGTACTAGTGAGCAAACATGTCTAGTTTTCAAATTTTGCTAGCTACGCTGTTTGTAACTTTATTCCCAATTCAACAATGTGTTGTAAAAGAGTGCGGTAGGGATTCTGTTGGCTCAAGAAAACGTGTGCAGATTAGATTTCTCCCCCTCACTTCACATACCATTTTTACTGTTTTTACCAATAACTACATAAGTCAACTGAAAACAGTGAAGTGTGGCGCTGGCCGCAGGTGGCGCTGGGCTACGGGAGCGCGACGCAGACGGCGCCCAGTGGATGTGCGGCGGCTCCCTGGTGAGCGAGCGCTTCGTGCTCACGGCGGCGCACTGCATTCGGAGCCGAGACCTGTAAGTGCAACGCTTCACGAGGAATTCAAGGAATGGCGTTTCCATTCGATTCTCTAACATATTCATTATAAAACTTTATTGAGATACGTTGGAATACCGGAGAAACATGGCTTGAGGAATGTTAAGTAGAAAGATGTTAAAGAGACGAAAAGTAGTCGTTATATGAATAGTAAATGTCTCTTCAAGCCGCTTTTTAAAGCCATTTTTACACGTGGCTGTCTCGTCTGCGTCTCTTTGAGTTTTGCGATCTATTGATTCAAAGCATATCAATGGTATCTGTCTCGCGAGATGGCACGGTTCGACGAGTGGACATCCATTCAAATAATGTGGCCTAGGAACTCGATCTGCACAACATGACAAGTAGACGGGTAAACGACGGAAAAGCCATAGGAGGGCGTAGTTCACGTGGCCTCTATTAGAAGACATTCCCGGGTGCGGCGAACAAGGAGATTGGGTAATTGAGCTCTAACAGATGCCACGAGAAACTATCCTTCCTATGGCGTTTCTGTTGAATCTGTTAGGGTTCAGTTACTCAAATTGGCTGTCGCATTCGGGAATTGTCCAATGATCACTCGTCGAATGGTGTAGCATCTTTTGCTAACCAAGTAGCTATGCAAGGGAGGCGCAACCCGAGTGACGTTTGCGGTGTTATACAGCTCGGGTTGCGCTGCTCGAGTGCCGCAGTTCGGGTGGCACAGCTCGGGTGGCGCCCAGCTCGGGTGGCGCAGCTCGGGTGGCGCAGCTCGGGTGGCGCAGCTCGGGTGACAAAGCTCGGGTGGCAGAGCTTAGGGAGGCATAGTTTGAGTGGCAGAGCTCGGATGGCGCAGCTCGGGTGGCGCAGCTCGGGTGACAAAGCTCGGGTGGCAGAGCTTAGGGAGGCATAGCTTGAGTGGCAGAGCTCGGATGGCGCAGCTCGGGTGGCGCAGCTCGGGTGACAAAGCTCGGGTGGCAGAGCTTAGGGAGGCATAGTTTGAGTGGCAGAGCTCGGATGGCGCAGCTCGGGTGGCGCAGCTCGGGTGACAAAGCTCGGGTGGCAGAGCTTAGGGAGGCATAGCTTGAGTGGCAGAGCTCGGGTGGCGCAGCTCGGGTGGCGCAGCTCGGGTGACAAAGCTCGGGTGGCAGAGCTTAGGGAGGCATAGTTTGAGTGGCAGAGCTCGGATGGCGCAGCTCGGGTGGCGCAGCTCGGGTGACAAAGCTCGGGTGGCAGAGCTTAGGGAGGCATAGCTTGAGTGGCAGAGCTCGGATGACGCAGCTCGGGTGGCGCAGCTCGGGTGACAAAGCTCGGGTGGCAGAGCTTAGGGAGGCATAGTTTGAGTGGCAGAGCTCGGATGGCGCAGCTCGGGTGGCGCAGCTCGGGTGACAAAGCTCGGGTGGCAGAGCTTAGGGAGGCATAGCTTGAGTGGCAGAGCTCGGATGGCGCAGCTCGGGTGGCGCAGCTCGGGTGACAAAGCTCGGGTGGCAGAGCTTAGGGAGGCATAGCTTGAGTGGCAGAGCTCGGGTGGCGCAGCTCGGGTGGCGCAGCTCGGGTGACAAAGCTCGGGTGGCAGAGCTTAGGGAGGCATAGTTTGAGTGGCAGAGCTCGGATGGCGCAGCTCGGGTGGCGCAGCTCGGGTGACAAAGCTCGGGTGGCAGAGCTTAGGGAGGCATAGTTTGAGTGGCAGAGCTCGGATGGCGCAGCTCGGGTGGCGCAGCTCGGGTGACAAAGCTCGGGTGGCAGAGCTTAGGGAGGCATAGCTTGAGTGGCAGAGCTCGGATGGCGCAGCTTGAGTGCCGCAACTCGGGAGGAGCCGCTCGGGTGGCGCAGCACGAGTGGTGCGCCTCGAGTGGCGCACTCCGAGTGGCGCAACTCAGGTGGCCCATGCGGCAGGGGACTGAAGTGCGGTGCCGCGGCGCGTGCGGTGCAGGGGCGAGGTGAAATGGGCGCGCACGGGCGGCACCAACCTGGACGACGCGGGCGACGACGCCAACCCGCAAGTGTTTTCGGTGGCGGAGCGCAAGGTACACCCCGACTACTCGCCGCCCGCCAACTACCATGACATCGCGCTCGTCAGGCTGGACCGCGACGCTGCCTTCGACGCCTACACGCGCCCTGCCTGCCTCAACACCAATGACCAGCTCAGGGTGAAGACGGCCATCGCTACTGGTTACGGGCGCCTCGGATACGGTACCTACTCACTTTTTTCACATCTCATTCCCCTTTAGTTTTATTTTTTACCTTCCTTTATTTCTCCTATAATTTTTACATTTTTTCTCCTCATGCTGTATTTCCCTCATATCCCCTATTTTTACTGTGGATATTGACGCTTTGAATGAGGTTTTCGAGTTCTTCTCCTTTTTTCGTTTCTGGTTTTTACTTTCTCTTATACGTAAGCATATATGGAGTAATGTAAGTAGTGTAAAGAAGGTTACCTAATGTTGCGAAAAAGTGATTTAATAATTTTAACAGAAATCGAAGGTTTGGAGTTCCCTGATGTCGAAAAAGTGTGTTATTCAAAACGTCCGTCCATCTGTGCTTCAGTCCGTCAGTCCGTTGTCCGCTTGTCTCTCTGACTGTCTGTCCTCTTGTGAGCAATACTAGCGGCTAAACTATTCGTATAGGATTTTTTCCAAAACGAATTACCCAATCGATCTGGCTTGACTCGAAGAATTGCAATTTTGAAAATATTTTTTTGAAATTCGGGGGTACTTCACAAAAATCTCCTGGAACATTTTCAAAATTTTCTCAAAAATGTCTTCAAAGTTTTCCTTTTTGCTGCATTATTCTTTCTTGTAACTTTTG